>CM034148.1:596613729-596861229 GCA_019776745.2 Taxus chinensis | reverse complement strand
ATCCTACAAAATAAATTATCCTTCCCAACTCAATATTTGTGAAATAAAATAATGAAATATTCCACTCTTTTATAATACAATATTTTCATCCCTACATTACTCACAAGTATAAAAATAAGAAGTTAAACAATACTAAAATCCAAGTGGATAAGCCTCCTAAAATGGGAAAAACATGTCAAAAAAAATGAGTGAGATATCGATATCTCTAAGCAATGAAAAAATCTAACCAAACTATAGAACCATGCTCCATATTTTAATAGGATGTCTCTAAACACAAGAGAGGTGGATTGGTCATCCACCCATCCAAATGACATCATTACATGTCATCTCTAAATGTGGAATAAATGTTAGTATCCATCCAAGCCCATGGGAGAGAGACGATACATACCTCCAAGACGCACAAGGTAAATGAGGAGAGAAATTATTTTCATACACATCAAAAAATACCAATCCATAAACCAAACACCAATAATAATATCCAAGATTCTTGTGAGGGGGAAGAAGAAAATATTACCCATTTTCTCACATTTCATTTCTAGTTGAATTCATCACTTTACAAGAAATATCAAGAACCCCTATACCATATTTCTTTCATAACCCAAAACAAAACCAAAAATATCCATACTTTTCAATAAGGGTTATTCCCTCTTCCCAACACTCCAATTCCCATTTCAAGTGATATGGATGGAGAAAAAAAGGAAATCCAGGATCAAAACAAGCATACCAATCCATAATTCTCTTAAAACAAATAAATATAAACCAAGATGTGCGAGGCCTACCTCACAAGCTAATAAATATAACTCCAAAGTGTAAGCTAAGCTCTCCAAGATCCTAGATCCTCCAATCTCTCCAAAAATCCAAGAATAAAAATGAGATGAGAAGTCCAAACCCCTTCTAAAATGGAGGAATAAGAAGTAGGATCTAAAATATTCACACAAATGAGAGGGTGATATGTGTCACCCATATCCTTCACAAAACAAGACACCCCTAAGTCTAAATCATACATAAGACAAAATACTTAATGGATGATGATAAATCTAGGTGAAAGAATGAAATATCCACCTTTTTTGGCCCTGATGAGAGAATCCTCATGTATTATGATGGTATTGTGAGATCTCGCCTCCTTGAGCATTGACATGATGTCTGTGTTGTGGTCATGAAGTATTACATTAGAAGGAAAATTTAGAAATATCTTTTCCGACCACTTGTCTATCCTCAACTACCTACTCAAGAATCAAACTATGATTTTTTAGTTTTTTATCCTCAGATCCCTTACTTCTTCTATGATTGACTACTGAAATGAAAAAGTGGATACTTTGTTGCATCATGCTTCTATTCAAGAAAGGTAAACCCCTACTCCCTCCTCAACCTCCCAACCACACATATGTGGAATCGGATAATAAAACCCTCATTGTTCATATGAAATGTAGGAAAAAGGGGGGTAGCAGGAAAATTTGAATGGCATAACAGTTAACATCCTCTGCAATATGAAACAAGGTGATAAAGGAAGTGGGAAAAGTGTAACCAACAAGGAGAGGGATAGAAACACAGTGGATTAGGAAGCTCATATTGTAAGGGTGAAATCTATAGAAGACACAATCCTTCTAGTAAACAAAATCTTGTTCAAGAAGTGAGGGAGTGTCACCAAAAAATTTAGGTGCAAAATAAGATAATAGGTGGGCTGAATGTGGAAATTGTCATGCAAGAATAGAGGATATCCATCCTATAGGACCAAATTACCAAATCTAAAGCTGAGGAAGGAAAGGCTAAAATGTTCCTGGAGATGAGAAGATCGGAGGACAATGAGATCATGGAAATGGATGGGAAGGATTATACTATGAATAACCATAAAAATGTCACTATCTCATAGAAAGATGAACTAGGGGCTGCTATGGAAAGAGGTCTGAGTGTGAGAACTCAAAGAAGAGCCTCATTGGGCAAGGAGAATTGATGGTGATCCTTTTATTGCACTTGGGTCCTAGTTCTGTGTTAGGTTTTTTCAATCTTTTTGCTATGGCATTTTTATGTTTTTCTGAAAAAAATCGTTTGTATGTAGACCTAGTTTTGGTCGTGCCTTATTTTGGATTGCACAATTGGTTAAGTCTATTTGACTTTGTGTACTTGGTCTCTATTTTGGTATCTTTGTAGCTATCTTGTCTCTTTTTTTAACAGGTTTTTTTGTTTCCCTTCAAAAGCAAACTTTTTTTACCTTATCTAAAAAACAGAGGAATATCTCACAAAAAAAAAAACCTAAAAAAATATCCTCCGAATTCCAAAGTGGATCATAAAACAAGTTCATTAATTAGGATGGAGAGGCTCAAATGGGAGGGAAAATAATTTTTGAACCTTTTAAAATGTCCACCTACCCATAGGTAAGGTCCAAGGGGTATATTTTATTGTAAATGAGACCCCTAATAAGTAAAACACCTCTTACAAATTCCACTTTTAGCCCAAATTCGGATTTGGGAGAAGTGGCACACTTTGTGAGGTGGTGGTCCCCACATAACCTATAATTAGGTGGTCTCATACCTCCTTAACCATGATTACATTAATTAAATCACCCCTAAACCAAATTGGGAACATTAAATCCATAAAAATGGTTTAAACATGTGATTAAAATAATTAATATCAAAATGACTCAAAAGGAGAAACAAACCAAGGCGACCAAACTAAATAACAAAAAAACATATGAGGATTATGGATTTATTATTCCCATCAAATCCAAATACAAAAAAGTAAGGTTAATCAATCAAAATATGGGGATTTGGCCCAAACATCTTATTGTGTAATCTCAAAGTTACAAGCCCTGAGTCCCACATTCTCCTGTGGTAAACATGTAGCCTACACACTCAATTCACACATCATACCTACTCAATGTAATAAAATAATTGAAACGATACTACATACATCCAAATGATTGAATAAATTACAAGCTAAATCATCCAAATTAAGTATTCAATTAATATCCATAATGAGGTGAATAACCAAAACAACATGCATCCATAGTATACCAAGATATAATCCATCTAAATATTATCTCAATAACATCTAAAGAAACATCACCAAAACAAGAAATAATGGTAAAAATAGTAAATTGGCACCATGTGCCTCATACACAACCTATTAAGTCAGGTTAACATATTCAAGATAGAGAGATGAAAAAATTATATATATATTCAAATGAATTAACCATTACAACAACTATCCAAAATATAATTTGTGAAAATCTTAGATCAATAATATCCATCTCATTATATCTAAACCAAGAAATAATGATAAGGGAAGTAAATCCACATCGTATGCTTCATATATCATCCTACCAAAAATGAGTTAGTAATAAGTGCTAATACAAAGAAACAATCATAATTATTCAAATCAAATAGTACTGAAAACATCAATTCAAATATCCCAATCATGAATAAAGCTCAAAGTCAACATCATCAAAGGGAGAGAAACTAGTGGGCACTACATAATGATCAAAAGCTCCATAAATAAAATAGTATGTTATCTCTCTATGTTGCTATCCCACCTGTACACTATTGAAATGAATCCGTGGAACCAACTCTAGTTGACTATTGAGTGCGAGGTGGGTGTGCTTACTGACCACCCTAGATCTTCTCTCTACCAAAATCCTAGCCTCCTCAGTATCTACCTCTCTACAAATTCTGAGTGGGTTGAGATATTTGTTACTAGCGATCCTGCTGCTATGATCGTTATCATGGATATGGAGGTGGTCTTAGGGTTGTCTATGTGGGCTTAATTCCTCCTCTTGGGGGTGGTGTCATGCCTTGTGATCTCATATTTTGTAGAGTTTGAATAAGCTCATGTAACTTGTTCATGTTCCTATCATAAAAATATTTATCCTTTCTCCTATTTTCCTTAGCTAAATAATATTTATCCACCACCTTCTCCATGGTCATAGGAGATAAAATCCTAACTGCCCCAACCAAATTTGTATTTATGGCCCTAATAAACATGTTGACTTATGATTTCTCATCTTATAAGTAGTCAACATTGTGTGCATTGGAAAGTTGCACAAGCTATGGAATGAGGCTAAAGAACCTCAAAGCTTTGCTAACTCATCCATGAACCATAGGATTAGAGCTAAACAAGAGAAACTAACATGCACGTATTATAACTTTGACGAAAACATCAAAAACTAACATGTATACTACTCTCTACTCCATGAAAGCTTAATGAAAGTGAACCTAGTATAGATCCTAAACAATCAACTTGTGTGTTGTTTAGTCCATGAGGGTGAATGAATCTCACTAAATGGCTACATGGCCATGTTTATCTATTTCATTACTAACCTAACATGGGTGCAAGATGAAGCTATTTTAATGGTGGATGACCCAAGATCAAATGCCTTATTAGCTTGGCTAATGCAAATGAGCTCTTAAGCTTTCTTAGGCTTGTTTTGGCTTTAGCTTATGTAAAGTTGTAGTTTGACTGGGTAGGCTTAGCTTTGTATTTATAATTTTCCAGTTGGGAGAATTTGGAATTTGGTTGCATGTGGGACTAAAGATCAAAAAGAAATTTTAGATTAGATTAGGATAAACAAGCTTTAGGCTTAGTTAAGCTAGGATTAGGCTAGTTAAACTTGATTAGCAAGTGATTAGAGACTCACTGAGAGTTGGGAGGGGTTTGGATAGCCAATTGTGACTGATAGATAGCCTACAAAGTCAATAGAAGTGGTATAGAGAGAACTAGGGAGGTTCTGAATGGTCTAAAGGAGGAATGTTTAGATAATAAGAGAGATATTAGCCAAATAAGCTAATTATAGGAGGGATATGACCGAAAGAGTTTCGTGAATGGGCATTCGAGAGTGGAGCGAAGTATGGGGATTTAACGAAGTGTCGTTAATTGATTGGATTGGATGAAATGCTAAGTGTAAGCATATTTTAGGTGTCTACATTTTCCCCTCTTTGGGGTGACATAAGCGACGTCTCTTCAAAGAAAGTAGACAAGCATAAACAAGTAGAAAATCTTGAAGGGATAGAAAAAAATGAGAATAATGAAGGATGCCCCCTCGATTGGTGATGGGGTGATAGAAGAACTCGATCGACTATCGAAAAGATGACAGAAAGATAATAGAGGAAATGGTAATGTGAAGAAGAAGAAAAGAAAGGGCATATAGAAGAAAAAGGGGAATGAGGAAGGGGGAATGAGCTAACATCCATCCAATGCCTTTAAACAACCTTATTTTTCATCATATTGCTAGATATCTTCATCATCGGTCCTTATTAAAAAGAATGAACAAAAGTGTAGTATGACATGAAAATCCATATATGAACAAATGTCCATTGCTAAAAATACCAACTCCATGCAACATACAAAATGCAATGAAATACGAGAAAGTAAAAGATTCCTAACTCTATGTAACATACATAATCCAATGCAATACGAGAAAGTAAAAGATGCCTAACTCCATGCAACATACATAATGCAATGCAATACGAGAAAGTAAACAAGATAAACCTAACAGAGAAACAAGTACCATGTTTTTGTTATCAAGCTTCAGTTCCAACCTATTCGAATTAATGACAAGGGTTAATGATGGTGCCTCAAGAAAGGATACATGCAAAGGGAAAATGGAGGACACTTCAGTCTAATGAAAAAGCAATGTGCACTACAAAATAGTACCAGGCAACTCGTTGTGCCCTGGAGTATAGACAAAGTAAGCAGCCTAACTTTTGTTGATGGAGGTAGATCAAGATGATCCATGAGTCACACACATGGACAGGTGAGAACCAAAGATTGAAATTTTGTAGGATGATTTTCAATTTTTAGAAGTTTTCTGAAACATATTTGAATGTTTTGATTTTTCTAACATATTTGAATGTTTTTTATGATTCTAACATATTTTAATGTTTTTGATTTTTTTGAAAATTTTCTGAAACTATGTACAGGAAGACAAGGAAGCATGGATGCCCCCAGTGATAGATGGGATGTACAAGGGCATAAGGCCATGTGTGTGTGAGAAATGTGAAGACGTAAAAATGCCCCAATGATTAGGTGGGAGTATTCATCTGTAAACTAGTAGGATTAAGTCCAAAGTCTATAGATTGTGACACATGGGTCAATTTAGATGTTTGACTCGAAGGACTTTGAGTCACATGAATTTTCAAAGAAGGAAGATTTATTGGGGGTGATTGATGGAGAAGTTCCTATGAAGAAGGGTAGGACCGTGATTCAAGAATCACATCGGATGAATGATAACAAGGGTCCTACAAAGAAAGAGAGGACCATGATTTAAGAATTGTGTTAGATGTTTGATTGGAGGGACTTGGAGTCACACGTATCTTTAAAGGAAGAAGACATCATTGAGGTGACTGATAAAAGGGGTCTTACAATGAAAGGGAGGACCACAATGTATGAGTCATATTAAATGTATGATGAAGAGGTTACTAGGAAGATAGGGAGGACCATGACATAGGAGTCGCATTAGATGACTTAGAAGTCTTATTAGATGACTTAGGAGTCAAATTGGATGAATCCAAATAGAGTTTGGATCTGAATCCTCAGTAGATTTAGAGGAAATATTTTGATTGGAATCCTTAGAAGAAGAGTAAATGTTTGGTTTAGAATTAGAAGAAGAGTGGGGGGAACTCGAATAATAATTTGGATCAGACGTGTCCAAATCATACCACTGACTATGAGATGAAGGTGGGGAACAAGTTACGCGTATGGGCTCTCTAGCATGAAGAACCAAACGAGGTTTAGTTGTAATGGGAATCTTTTGATTTGAATTGCTAAACCTAGGTTCCGTATTTTTGTAAGTATGGGGAACCACGCAATAGTCAGTAATTTTGGCATTATTTTAATCACAAATGTCTAGATATAGATAGTGTGATGGAACTCCTTCAAAGGGAAGGAAGTGACATGCCAATTTTGGTTGCATAAGGACAACTAGCTAGAAATATTATCCACGAGCGGGAAAATTTACCCAAAAAGTCACACTGACTAGTTTGGGAGTATCTCGACTTTGTCCCCTTCAAGCACAGTGCGCATCAGATGCATCCAATTGTGTACTTAAAAGGGTCGTGTAGGGACAACTTGTAACTCTATCTCACAAAGGAATTACTAGTCAGATAGGTAGTGTGGAGCACTTCCTGTTTCATCCACAAGGTTCCCTCTTGTGTGGACTACTTTGGGGTTCCTGGAACTACCCCCATTGTTGAAGCTTAAGGCGTTATGCCAAAGAGGTTATGTTCCAGTTGAGTGGAGAGGGATGTACCCTTTTCTAAAACTTGCAATACAGTGTTTTGAATATGTTCATTTTATCTTTTTTAATTAGATGTGGTTTGCTCGAACACCGTTTGGCAACCTGTATAACAACTATATTGGTAGTTTTTTTAATGTTATTTTTATTCCTCCATTCTTTGGAAAGAAATGGCATTTTGGTCATGTATGACTATTTTTAGTAGTTTTATATCAAAAGAGAAGGCATCATTTTTGATTCTCCAGCTTGTCTAAGGACGCAAGAGAAGAGCATATGTGATTGTCTTTAAAAATCCAAAAAGATATCAAAATGGGAAAACACTTTTAATTCAACTATGCCAAGTTTAGCTAATTTCCACTCAAATATTCCTAACAACCTCAAAGCATCAAAAGGACTTAAGAATCGTTTCTGATTCCCATTATTCATTATTCTCATTTTTTTTCTATCCCTTCAATATTTTCTCAAAATAAGGTGAAGGAGGAAAATCAAAATGGGGGGTGAAAAATGCTAGCTTTACTTTGGCAGAGTTTTGCCTTACCTTAAGGTAAGTGAAGAACTAGGCCAGAGTAATGCGTCACATGTTTCGTGATGAAAATGATGGCTCACAACTCAACACAGTTTTTTAGAATGGTCAAAGTGGGCTCCTGGCCAAAGTATATTTTCCTAAGTGGTTCTCTCGTCCTAGGTGCTACAAATATTATCCACAAGTGGGATGATTTACCCAAAAAGTCACACTGACTAGTTTGGGAGTATCTCGACTTTTCCCCCTTCAAGCACAGTGAGCATCAAATGCATCCAATTGTGTACTTAAAAGGGTCGCAGAGGGACAACTCGTAACTCTATCTCACAAAGAAATTACTAGTCAAATAGGTAGTACGAAGAACTTCCCGTTTCATCCACAAGGTTCCCTCTTGTGTGGACTACTTTGGGGTTCCTAGAACCACCCCTGTTGTTGTAGCTTAAGGTGTTATTCCAAAGGGGTTATGTTCTAGTTGAGTGGAGAGGGACGTACCCTTTTCTGAAACCTATAATACAGTGTTTTGAATATGTTGTTCATTTTATCTTTTTTAATTAGATGTGGTTTACTCGAACACCGTTTGGAAACCTATATAACAACTGTATTAGTAGTTTTCTAAAAAAAAATTATTCCTCTGTTCTTTAGCAAGTAATGGCATTTTGGTCATGTATGAAGATTTTTAGTAATTTTCCATCAAAACAGAAGGCATCATTTCTGATTCTCTAGCTCGTCTAAGGATGTAAGAGAAGAGCATACATAATTGTCTTCAAAATCCCAAAAAGATATCAAAATGGAAAAACACTTTTAATTCAACTATTCCAAGTTTACCCAATTTCCACTCAAATATTCCTAACAACCTCAAAGCATCAAAAGGACTTAAGAATCATTTTTGATTCCCAAGATCACCTAAAAGATGTGAGGGAAGAGCATACATGAATTTAATCACATGATTAAACATGCAATGCTTATTAAAATTTTAAACAAGTCAAATCACCATCAAACATGTAAAAACACCCTACAAAACAGAAGTTAGATTCAAAATAAAACTTGCAAGGTGATAGAACATTAAAGACCAAACTTTCCAAAGCATTTAGACATGTTAGAAATGATTAGTTTAATAAAAATGAAAACCTTAATTTTTTGGTAACTTAAAACCCAAAATTTATGTTTCCTTTTTTTAGTTCACTTCAATACCTTTCCAACACAATAAAAATGGAGTCGTTTCGAGTTCAGGAGCAAAAGTTATGGCCTCCGGAAGATTGTTAATGATTTCTGTGACACTGTTAGTGTACCTGTGCCCCTTTTTTGGTGCTTACGCGCCCCTATGTAAAAAAAACACAATGAGAGTTGCATCTGCATGCATAGAATGGCATGTGCACCCCCTTTCCTGTAGGTGGCTAAAAAACACGTGATTTTTCAAAAATATAATTTTATTGATTTGGTTCAATTTTTGGTAGCACTTCACCTCCTTTGATCCTGTAAAGAGCAAAAAAACAAGACAAACCTAGCTAAACTAGTTAAGGAACATGATTTTTTTCCATTTAAAACAAAAATATTAGTGAAACTAAAAACTTGAACTAATCTAAAAACTTTGAAACTAATCTAGAAAGATTTGAAACTATCCTAGAAAGATTAAAACTAAGAAACAGTTAGAAACTAAAACAAAAAACTTCAAAGTGACTCCATTAATAGAGGATGGACATAAGTGTCCAACCGGGTGTGCCAAATGTGTGTGTTAGAAAGTTACACAAGCTATGGAATGAGGCTAAAAAACCTCAAAGCTTTGCTAACTCATCCATACATCATAGGATTAGAGCTAAACAAGAGAAATTAGCATGCAAGAATTATAACTTTGACAAAAACATCAAAAAATAACATATACTACTCTCTACTCCATGAAAGCTTAATGAAAGTGAACCTAGTATAGATCCTAAGCAATTAAATTGTGTGTTGTTTACTCCATGAGGGTGAATGAATCTCACTAAATGGCTACATGGCCAAGTTTAGCTATTTTATTACTAACCTAACATGGGTGCAAGATGAAGTTATTTTAATGGTAGATGACCCAAGATCAAATGCCTTATTAGCTTGGCTAATGCAAATGAGCTCTTAAGCTTTCTTAGGCTTGTTTTAGCTTTAGCTTATGTAAAGTTGTAGTTTTAATGGGTAGGCTTAGCCTTGTATTTATAGTTTTCCAATTGGGAGAATCTAGAATTTGGGTGCATGTGGGACTAAAGCTCAAAAATAACTTCTAGATTAGATTAGGATAAACATGCTTTAGGCTTAGTTAAGCTAGGATTAGGCTAGTTAAACTTGATTAGCAAGTGATTAGAGACTCACTGAGAGTTGGGAGGGATCTGGATAACCAATTGTGACTGATAGATAGCCTACAAAGTCAATAGAAGTGGTCTAGAGAGAAATAGGGAGGTTCTGAATGGTCGAAAGGAGGAATGTTTAGATAATAAAGGAGATATTAGCCAAATAAACTGATTATATGAGTATGACTGAAAGAGTGTCGTGAATGGGCATTCGAGAGTGGAGTGGAGTATGGGGATTTAACGAAGTGTCATTAATTGATTAGATTGGATGAAATGCTAAGTGTAAGCATATTTTAGGTGTCTATAGACATATTATAGAAAGCCCAGATTATGGCTTTTATATTGTGCCACCAAGCCTGAACCCTGAGTATATCATAAAACTCATATGTCTTATGTTGTATAAATTTCTCTGACATATAACAAGTTGAAAAGTACTCCTTAAATATCTCCAAAGTAACAATATCTTGTGTAAAATGGAGATTCATCTCCTCATTCCTCACCAGATGAATTTTGAATCATGGAGAAGGTGAATAACTAGTTGGTCCTTGATGTTACTCTCGTATGGGTATATCCCAAAGAAACTATTAAGACTAAGGATCCATGACTCAGCTCCAAATCCATTTTTCATCCTTCTATAGGTAGGTGTATGAAGTCGAAGGAGCTCCCTGATAACATTGTCAGTCCCTTGGATTTGTGAACAAGGCTCTAAAACTCTCTCTATCTGGTAATGGTGGCCTCTCTAGTGGTGGTATCACTGCAATAATCTATGAATGGCTAAGGTGTTGTGAATTTAACCTCTCCATTTGTGTTGATGGGATACAAGATCTCCCATGTCACTGTAGATCATACTGATGTGGTGTGGAACAACAATCCTCCTCTAAGGCCTCCTCCTTGGAATTTAGAACCTCTTTTACTAGATCTCGTTGAATTAGAAGGTGATCTTATAATAATCCCATAACCTACTGTAATTCCTCTAATATATTTAGTCCCAAATATGCTACCTATGGTTCAAGAGTAGGTGAAACATGACCTTTGGTCCTCATCACTTGATGCTCAGTTAATTTCCTTCACATCCTACGTGCTTCAAAAAGTGGCATATTAGGTTTAGCAGATATTATTTTTGAAAAGGAATTTAAATAATCAAGTTTAATAGTTTAGTTCCAAATTTATTCCCATATTTCCTAGTGTTGAACCTGAGCTCTAATACAGATGTCATGCCCATGAATTTATGACCCAAAATATCCAATTAATCATCCCATAAACCACATAAAATTTGGGAATTTTTTTTGTTATGTTAAGGGAATTGATTAAGCACCAGTTGGTTATGGACTTAATAAAAAATTAGTAATGGTTACATAATAAGAAAGGTTACTAGAAATATTTAAGTTTATACCCATTAAGTATGGTTTTCCCAATTCATTCAGTTTACACCTAGTAATCAATTATGGCTCTGATCCAAGTTAGCTACAAACAATATAAGACTATAACTAGTTTTATAGGATGTTTATTAGCTCTTGGAACCTTAATCTACCTATCATGGTAATAGTTTAATTTCTAATATGAATCATATAATTACCATAATCTTGTTTCCAAAAGAGATTCAACGTTTCCCCACCAAGGGAATTCCACAAACCATTTGGGGGATTATTTAATATAACAAATTAATTTCTCTTAGGATTACATTAATCCCACTAGGTTAACATTGCACTTAAAGAGGCCATGAATCATCTAACTAGGCACTTGTTAGATTTAGTGGGTTCTAACACCAAAGGCATTCCTTTAATTCATATGTAATTAGATAAATTCCTCCAATATAAAAAAGAAGGGAAAAGTGTTAATCCCACTTGTATTCAAAATAGAAAAGTCAACATGAGGACTACCTTACAAGTGGAGGTATATGTTTAATTAGGGACTTAAGATCAAATGATCATATACCAATGATCTTTAGATGGAATAAACAACCCTAGATATGTTATTATATTTTTATTTTCCTTTCTCTCATTCATTTATTTTATTATTTTTCTTGTTGGGGTAATAATGTCAAGTGGGGATACCTCTTTGGGTGGACCACCACTTTACACCGCATATTATTTTAAATTTTATTTATTAAACTTGATTATGTTGGTCATCTACATTTAAGAGTGAAATAACATGCTTGATTCACTGTGATCCCTATCAGTATTGGTAATGAGCCAACATATACATTGGTACCATATTGATACATGAGAGATCATATATTATTGATCATTGTATTTTACATTAGGGAAAAATTGTTTTGCAACCATTATGTGAGACCAAGGAATGAAGTGGAAGTTCTGGGTAAAATTTGTATATGAAATTCTTAATACAGGTAATGCTTTATTCTGAGTAGGGTTTTTTCCTTTGGGTTTTTTCCTTTAGGTTTTCCCACTATAAATCTAATGTTCCATGTCTTTTATATTTAAGTTATTTACTTTCTATTTATGTTCTGTAATATGCAAATATAAACACCTTAATATATGTTTAATCATTGCACTTCATAATCTATAATCTTTAGAAATCATATTGTGGATTCATAATTATTTTATTATACATTCCTTATAAATCATAACATGGTATCAGAACTGTTGGTTATGCTTGTGCAGGATAGATCTTGATGTTTTTGATTTCCAAGAGTAAAGAAACTTGAAGTTTTTCTTACCTGTGAAACCCTAGTTGTTATGTCATGAACCTCAAGTTAATCAAGTTTAAAATTCCAAATCCCATCAAGATATTATAAGAATATTGGTCGATCTGTTAAATAGATCTTGCTTATGCATTTGTGTGCATAAATATGTGTTTATGCGACCTTGTCTTTGATCTTGGTTCTTCGTAGTCGTTTACAAATTTTTTTAAATATTTCATGATTTTTATATAGACATTATATAGTTGTGTGACTTATTTAAAATAAATTATTTTATATTGGGGTAGACTTCAAATTTATGTTCCTTTCTGGCTTATTCCACCGGTTTTAGGTTTGTAATTTTCTTTTCCTCAGAAAATTGATAGAATTGTGACATCGGTACTTGCTGATTCATGGAATTTGCACCACATGCTTTCATTTTAGTTGATTGTAAAAGGGAGGAGTGGACCTAAAAAAATTCTTTGGAATACGATTAAATCTATAGTCATATGTCAGCCCCTACATTAAAAAGCAATATATAATATTGTGAAGTTCTAACTAATCAAAAATATTCTTGTAGCTTTGTCATTTCATAATTTTATAGATCCTTTTGTCAGTTGCGAAGTTGAACCAATAAATTTGTTCCACACTCTTTACAAATTCAGGTTTTTGTTAACTTGTTTCTAACCCATGCAAAATCTGATCCAATAGAAAAGCTCCAAGTCTTTTCACATTTCAAATTTTTAGTTTATTGTTAAATGTGAAAATGGTTAACCAATAAGATTAAGGTACAATTTTTATTTTTTTAAGACTTTTTTCGAGTTAGTTAGTTTTGAACCAATAGAACATGTCCACGTTATTTCACATTTTTCTTGTTCTTTGTCATAACCATGTCAGAGTGTGAAAAAGTGATCCATTAAATTATAAACATCTACGCATGGTTTAACAACCTATTTTTACCATTCATTGGTCTTCAGACTTATTTGTTTCACTGTGAAGTATGAAATAATAATAAATCTACACGTATATATTATTTTTCATAGTGTCATATTTTATATCTTTTACCACATGTTCATTTATTTGTTTGTAGTGTACCCTGTTAACCTTGTCAAACCCTGTTGCGGCCTTGATAAACTATTCATATTAGTTTATTTTTTGGACTTCACATCCATTAGCCACGTCACCTTTGGGAATCACCAAAAAGATGACACGTTTCCTATTTATTTTGTCTTGATCTATGACAAGTGTCACCTTATTTAATCATCACATTTTATTTCTGTTGACCTTGTCAACCTTGTTATTGGGCCCCAAAATATCAGCTAAGTAAAATAAGGGCACATGGGTTGAAGGCAAGTAGGGAAAGGGTTCTGGTAAGGTTTTGCAAAACACATGGTGCTCACACATAAGGCAAAACAGGTTTTGTACTTAGACGCATTCGACATCCCATGAAGCACATGAGAAAAGTATGACCTTTGTGGATAAGGTGTCAGCCTTGTGACTGTGGATCAAAAAGGGAATATTACAGGCATGCGATAGAAGGTTCTAGAAGACATCATTATAAGGAATGGAGATATCAAATCTGGAAAGGCATGCTTCCATGGAGGACCACTTTGACACTTGGAAACTGATCTGTAACTTCTTGAAGGTATAGTGATAGGTGCTAAGGCTATATATACAGGCACCTGGTAGAAGAAAAGGAGATAGTTGAAGAGAGGTGAAGCCCTGTAGAAAATAGAATGGAGGGTGTTATGGGTTATGGTTTAGGAGAGCTCCGTGAGCATTTAGCACATAGAATGGGATGGGTTCTCATTTTTATTTGTAATATGATGAACATGGTATATTCTGGATGCATGACTTGGCTCTGTATTATTATATGAGGGTCAGTTATGACCTCAAAGGATTGTAATGTGGTTATTGAGTCTATTAATATAAATATAATGCTTTGTTATAAATTGTTTGTGTTCAATACTTATGCATTTTCTTTCTGTATGAATTATATCCATGTGATGTTTGTTATTTCTCTCACCTAATTACAATGAGATGATAACTCCTCATAAGTTCATAAGAATGTGGTTAGTTATTTTCTATCCTGTATTTGATTATCTATTCTAAGATGATGCATTCTCAAAAAAATCACATAAAGGAGAGACTTGACACCTGTGTGTGCCTCAGGTGAGCACCCAACGCCCGCTGGGTGATAGGATGACGCGTATGGGATTTTCCTGTTCTGTGAAGGGTACAAAAATGACTACATCTTGGTTCCATTTTTGGGACCTCTTTTCAAAGTTGTTGTGAGAAATGGCATACATATTTGTCCCTGTGATGTGTGATGACAGAGTACCTGACCTTAAAAAGTGTTAAAACGTGGTTCAAGAGCATGGAGGATGAGTTTTCTCAAAGATTCAACATTGGACCTGAGTTTAATGTGTGTAAATGGGTAGAAGAGAACCTGTACCATGAGTTGTATGAGATGTTTTTTTGTTGCTTCCCAGTAGAGCTATATGAATGGCTTTCACGATACACATCTAGATCAAACTGGTACTATAGATTGTGTGTGTGGACCCAAGATGACTATCAAAGGCTACAAGATGCAGATCTGAATTGGATGCATGCTATTGATCACTGGTGGAGGGGAGTGCTGGCTAGTTATACTTTGGAATACAGCATTTAGACGTATTATTTCCAAGAAGTTGCTGATTTCAAATTTCTAAGGGAGCCTAGAGGATCAATTTTGAGTGTCATTCCTTTGGCTATGAAGATCTTGGTCATTACTTTAAGTTTAAAAGCATTTCCCATGGCCAGCTAAGCTTCTCTGAGTGTTGGGAGAGGAAGCTAGGTTGGAGGAAGATGGCAGACATTGCGGTTGAAAAGGAAATGAAGGAGAGATGACTCAAGTATAGAAAATCTTATGAAAGGGAGATGAGTAGACAACATGAGGTTGTAATTGTGATGGATCTATGAAGGCAGACATTGTGGGAAGGAGTTGAGGTTCACGTGGAGGATGTGGATCCTGAGCAGTTTATGCTAACCCACCTTGGAAAGCACAGGAGAGAGGCCCCTTTAGCTTATAATGAGAGTTCATCACATGGAGAGAGAAGGTCTGTCGGCACACATCTAGACCCACTTGGTGACCATCCCCTAGTGCTTGGTTTTCTAGATCAAGGGAGAAGTATTGTTAACCCAGTTGGTATCGGTGGGAGTGATCGATTAGCAACTAGGAGATATAATTTTTTGTTTGGAACATCCATGGCTATGCAAACCATTCCTGTATTCGGAGGAATTGTTGGACAAGGTGAAAGTACGCAAGCTCTGGGTATCATGTTTGGGAGTGGCGCGGGACATACAAAGGTAGTGGGACATTATCACAAACCATCAGCACATAGTTCAGTGTGACACTGGGAACACTAGGCACAACCACTTATGGTCCTTTTCTGGCTATAGGAGGTGGATCTGGTGGGTCAGGAGGAACAAGACCTAGTGGATCCAGTGGATCTGGTGGATTGGGAGGAAACACCGGAGGGAACCAAGGCTCTAGATCAAGAAGACAAGGACCCCAACCACCTCCCCAAGTGTTTTTAGAGATGTCTCTGCACTTACTAGACTATAGGGGTATTGAAGATGATGCAGGGCATGTGCACAAGTGTGAGTTACTATGGTACATGAAGGGGATCACTACCTCAGAGTGGAAGGAAATTCAGTTTGCAACAACATTGCAAGGGTGTGCACATAGTTCGTATAAGAAGTACGACAACCATCAGACTATGGTAGATTACACCGTGTTGAAGAATTAATTCTTAGCAGATTTCCATATCCCAGAGTTTAAGTAGAAGAGCATCAAATCTCTTAAGGAGATCCAACAGGGAATGGCAAAGAGTGTATAGGAGTATGACGTAGGTTTCAAGAATCTCTTGTCAAAGTTATCCTTTGACATTCACCCTTCTCAACATGCTTAATGGTTTTTCAGAGGTTTGATAACACCATTTAGAAGGGCTCTGTTACACAAGACTTTCACAGACCTATGCGAGGCATTGGAATTTTTCATGTGCACCAAAGCTATTGGGAGTGTTGAAACTGGTGTTAGCCCTTTTTTGGAGGCTCAAATTACTGCAATGACCAAACAGTTGGAAAATCTATCCAAAAACTCAGCGCATGAGGTTTGTAGTGGGATTTGGTGTATAGACTATGAAGTGAAGAGGCATGCAAAGGATAGTTTTCGTCAGAAGTTTGGTGCATGCTATGAGGGTAGAATGTGAGATTCACCATGGGGATCATGAAGTAAGTAGATGCCCCCTAACCTAGCACGTAATCTATAAGAATGCTTCTTTCTATTGCAAGATCTTTACCTCTATGACCCATGATACTAAGGATTGCAAACTGATTGATAAAATCCATGATGCTATTGATCTGGGTGTGCGCTAGACTAGCCTTGCAAGAATCTCAAAGGATGATGAATAATGTTATGAAGGGCACACAAATGGAGGAATGTGTGGAATAGGTTTTTGTGGATGATTTCATGGTAGCAGTAACCGCGGTAAAGGATGAAGTGAGTTCCCATGAGGAAATTGTTATAATTGTGGATCTATAGAGAAACACAAACGTGAGTGTCTTGACATGTTATAATGCTCATGGTGCAGAAATAAACATAAGTATGAAGATTTTCCAGAACTTTATGAGCATATAAACCAGCATCACCAGAAGAACAAAGGCACTGGGATGGTAAGCATTAAGAAGGCCGATGCATAGTGGATGCCATGAGTGAAGCATGAGTCTAGGCTAGAACCTATACTGGTGACGACGTGGGTAGAGGCTGCGTGTTCTAGGGAGATGCCAAGACCAAGGAAACTAGTTTAAATTGAGTAATTTATACATGGAAAGTATCTAGACCCTACCCATCAGAAAGAATTATATCATGAAACTATGGATGTCATTTGAAGTTTACAAGGAGAGATAAAGTGTCTAAAGGAGCATTCCAAGAAGAAGAAGCAAAGAAGGAATGTTGAGGCTCCACAGAAGGATCTAGATGAAGTAAAATAAGTGTGTAAAATGTTAAAGCAAGATAATATTATTCCCTTTCTAAGAGAGTAGCTGCGAGAGAAGGTACCATGTGCCAGAATAGAGCGCAAAAGATATGTCTTTCATGTAAACCTTCCTCCTCACAACTTTGAATATGATAAGAAGGTTACTTTAAATGCAGTTGTTAATGGGTGGTTTTTGAGTAATATTCTCATTGACATGAGAGTAGAGGTCAATTTTATTACCTTATATGTCTGACGTCAAATGGGAAGGACCATATTACAGCCATCTTTGAATGTGTTGTATATAGAAAACAAGACTAAGGCAATTCCCATTGGAGTCCTAAAGGGTTCATTTAACACCATTCAAGGAGCCAAGTTCACTGGAGACTTTGAATTGTCGACACTCGCCGAGGAAGAAAACTTTCCAGCATTGCTTGGGTGCCCATGATTTTATAAGAACAATGTTGACCTGCGGTTTAACAAAGGGTATATCAGTTTTGAGAACAAGGAGGAAAGGTTGGTCATCCCTTTGAAAAATGGGAATTCAACGCCCTATACTGATCCCTTAGGAGAAGAAGTCCTTGATAGAATCTATTTGCGCTCCATCATAGATCCTGGGATAATTCACCCCACGGAGGGAGTTATCCAATTTGACGATGCTCAGTCCGTAAGTGATACCACTAGTGTAGAATGTGACAACTGGGTGCATGAAACTAATGAGTTAATTGGGTGGCAGTTAAGAGGATCTATAACAAAGGTTACAAAGGTGCGCTCAGTCAAGCACCTAAGGGGAAAGAAGTGTCCTAGTTACTCTGGAGGGGCATATCCTGAACTTTTCTTGTGGGGGATGGAATCTCAGTGGAAAAATGAGGATGAAAGAAGAGGAATGATCAATTAAAACCTACTTGGAATTAAAACATGCTGGTAGGCTACACATCAGGATAACCTCCTAGAGTGGCATGAAGTGAGGATCACATTTTATGTAAGGTTTTCTAGGAGCAATTCCCCCATGGCTATATAAGACTACCATGGTAAGGAGACCGCTTCATTTCATATCCAAGTGTGTGAGAAGTCCTGGATGGGAAGTGCAAAAGCATTATCACCTTGATTTTGGGTACATAAGTTGTATTCCACCTTATAAGGCTATGTGCATGCTTAGTACGTTTATTTAGAGATGCGTCATTAGAAGAGTAATTGGAAAGAGTTGGCGGCTAATCTCATTCAAGCTTTTGAGTATAGGAGTACCAAACCATCAGTGGATAAGGTTTTGCAAGTGATCAAGCACATTATGATGGGGGATAGTGTTATGGCAGAGGATAGGCTACTAGAATTGTTAGGTGAGCCTTCTTTGGAGATGCACATCAATAAAGAAGAATCAGAGGAGGGAAAACTTGAGCGTGCGTACATGGAAAAAGAAAAAAAGGAAAATGGTCTATGTAATAGATGGAGAAGAGATGGAGACTTTGGATGTTAACCATTTAGAGGGTACACACAAGCTCATAGAAAATGCTGATAAGAGAGCACATGCCTACCACGAGCCCTTAAAAATAAAGAAGGTTAACATTGGGATGGAGACAAAACCTAAGGAAGTTATCATCGGTGACTATTGGTTGGAAAAGGAGGTTTCAAAGATCATTGATCTATTACGTGAGTTCCAAGATTTTTTCCCTCGTAGGTACCATGAACTCAAAGGTGTTCACTATTCCTAGGGGGAGAATTAGATCAAGTTGAAGGAAGGTGCACGCCTGATTCGGAAGAGGCCTTATTGGATGAATCCAAATTTACGCGTGTGGGTTAAGGAAGAAATAGAAAAAATGATAGTATCTGGTATCATTGAGGTAGTAGAATAATTAGAATGGATAATCCCAATGGTTATCAGTAATAAGAAGGATGGTAGGATAAGAATTTGCATTGACTATAGGGATCTGAATGCAGTGTGTGTCATTGATCCCTTCCAAACCCCCTTTACTGAAGAAATTTTGGAAAGAGTAGCTAGGTGTGAAGTCTACTCTTTAACGGATGGGTTCTTATGGTACCACCAAGTTAGGATTGCAAAGGAAGACAAGAGAAAGACAAATTTTTCCACTGAATGGGGAAGTTTTTCCTATATGGTTATGCTTTTTAGATTAAAGAATGCACCTGTTGTGTTCTCGTGCATTATGGTACAAGCATTTTAAGACTTTATCCATAAGTTTCTTCAAGTTTACCTGGATGACTGGACTGTGTATGGATTGGTGAAAGACCATTGTGACAACTTAAGGCTGATGTTTGAGAGATGTTGGAAATTGAGGATATCCCGTAACATTAAGAAATGTGTCTTTGTTACTCCATTTGGAACCCTATTAGGACACATTATATTCAAAGAAGGTTGGCTAGTAGATCCCAGTAAAGTTGCAGTTATTGTAGGATGATGGGAACCTAATAGTCAAAGTGTAGTGCGTGGATTCCTTGGTCATACAAGGTATTATAGGAAGTTCATCAAGGGGTATGCCAAGATTGCTACACCCATAGAAGAATTATTAAAACAAAAGTTTACCTTTCATTGGGGAGAGGCGCAACATAAGGAATTTGACACTTTGAAGGATAGGCTTGTCACGATGCCCATATTACATTTTCCTTCTTGGAATAAGCCTTTCCATGTGCATGTTGATGCCTCAGGAACAACTATGGGGGTAGTACTTACATAACCTGGAGAGGGAGTTATTGATCATCCTTTGTTCTTTGTAAGTATAAAGTTAACACCAACAGAGCATAACTACAAAAATTCTACGTGTAAAGCATTTTCAATGATCTATGTGCTACACAAGTTCAAGTAGTATCTGTTGGTGACACCATTTATATTCTACATGGACCACATGGCATTGAAATAATTAGTTAACAAACCCATTCTTTAAGGGCACGTATGTCATTAGGTCCTATTAATTCAAGAATTTGAGTTCACTATAGTCGTGAAACCAGGAAAAAGTAATTCAAGACCTGACCACTTATCAAGGATTATTTCAGGAGAGGATGCATAAATCATTGATGATACCATGTTAGATGCACAACTATTTAGGTTACGATGTGTGCCCTTGGACTTGGAAGATATCACAGTATTCTTAAAAACAGGCGTGGCACCGGAAGGAATGAAGGCCCTGGAGAGAAAGCAGTTAGAAATACATGTCACACCCTACATGTTGATTGGTGGGGATTTGTATAAGTTAGGTCGTGATGAGGTTTTTCACCGATGCGTATTGGAACATGAGTGTGTAGCCATTATGGAAGAAGTGTATGGTGGGATTGTAGGAGGACACTACGTAGGAAATGATACTGTGCGGAAGATTTTATTAGTTGGGATTTTGTGGGAAACCATCTACAAGGATTGTATTGAGTTTTGCAAGGCTTGTGACCATTTTCAGCTCCTTGGAAAAATTAGAAAGATGAATGAAATTCCTTTGCGACCAATATCCAGCACTAAACCGTTTAAAAAATGGGAAATAAATTTTATAGGGCTAATTGCACTAGTCGTGTGAAGGACTGGTTCACGGTATATCATCACTTACACTGATTACTTGACATGATGGGTAGAGGCAACGCCTACAAAGGATTACACCATGGCAACAACTGCTAGATTTTTATAGGAGAACATAATCAGCAGGTATGGTTTCCCTTTAAGTTTGACAAGTGATAGGGGTACACACTTTCTCAATGAAATAGTCAGGATACTATTAGTAGAATTTATGGTGACCCATCATAAGACTACTCAATATTACCCTTAAGCAAATGGGACTGCTGAGGCATTTAAAAAAATACTAAGTCACATGTTAACTAATATCTGTGATGTTGGAAGATAGGATTGGGATGATAAGGTATCAGTCGTACTATGGGCATACATGATAACCTACAAGAGGTTGAATAAGGCCACACCATTTCAATTAGTGTTTGGTGCGGAGGCTATTTTACCAGTGGAATTCATGTTACCTTCACTACGTATAACGCGTGCAGGAGGGTTAGCTGATGAGTAAATGTTGGAAGAAATAATTGATAAGTTGATGTAATTAGACAAAAGGTGATCACTTTCTAGATGGATTTAGAAGATAGAAAAATCAAGACAAAAGGAATGGCATGATTGTCATATCAAGAACAAGAAGTTTGAGGTTGGGAAGTTGGTGTTATATGATTCCAAGTATCTGCACCATCTTGGGAAATTAAAATTCCATTGGTTGGAACCTTACATCATCTTGTACATTCTTGATTTAGGTGCTTTCCAGTTACAAGCACTGGATGGGATGAGATTACCAGGTCACTTCAATGGGAGTAGGTTGAAGCCTTACTATAAATAAGTCTTCTTGGTGTTTGTAATAAGGCAGTATTGCCAATTAGTCTAGAATTTCCCTTTATGCTTTTTCTTTTCTTTTATTTCTCTTTCTCGTTTCTTATTCCTTTCTTTTTGTTTAGTTTTGCACCTTATACATCGATAACCACATTATTTTTATAAAGTTGTGTATGTGTATAGGACCGCACATCTATTTTATTATGGGGTGGAGTGATACGAAGTATAGTCCTATAATAAAAAGTTGAACTAGTAGTAGAAGTTGCAGTGAATGGCTTGG
This sequence comes from Taxus chinensis, assembly GCA_019776745.2. Classification (NCBI taxonomy): domain Eukaryota; kingdom Viridiplantae; phylum Streptophyta; class Pinopsida; order Cupressales; family Taxaceae; genus Taxus; species Taxus chinensis. Next base: position 596,838,921 of record CM034148.1, on the reverse strand, counting down.
CGGAAGGATAAAAAGTGCGTAAGGTTAAGAAGCACGTAGAAGAGAAGGTGGGGGAGAATGGTTGGTGTCAAAAAGGCTTTGTGAAAACCACATACAAAAAGGATGAAGAGTGTAGGAACAACATGAGGTAGGTGAGGGTGAAAATTGGGTAAAGGACAGAAGAAGTACCTTCTGCACTATGGACGCATGCGTAAAAGTCTTCAGTCAGGTTGGATTTTTGCACACTAGAAGGTTGAATAACATGGGTAAAAATGCTTAAAATGACTTACTGAGAAAATCCACATTTAATGTTAAAGTACGTTAGTAGGTGGTATATCATTTAATGCTGGAAGGAAGTAAAAACTATAAATACAAGGTTGGGTAAATCATTTGTTACCTTGTGTTTACGAAGAAGAAAAAGCTCTTGCGAACGAGGGCATCTAGAGATATTTGTGTGAAGAAAGGAGAATCCAAGAAATCTAAAGTGTGTGACTAGGGTAGATCCGCAAACTAGTATGGAAGGAGTAAATGGGTGTGGGAATTTTTGTTAGGAACCATCATCTTGTGGAAGGATTTTTCCCATTAGGGTTTGGTGGCTAGGGCACAGAGTTAGAAGGGTTTCTTCACAAGATCAAGCTTTGGGTGGTAGAGAAAAGCAAGGGGAAGAGGATTTAATTGTTAGCACTAACCAGAAGAATGGAACCAAGAAAACCAACCATTTCACCAAATAAAATAAAGGGAAAGGGTAAGGGAAAGTAAATTGTTGTTGTCGCAAGCACCAACAAATAATGGTACACATAAATGTAGTACCCATATGGGGTATTGCTAGGAAAGAAATGGAAGTCACACCTACAGAAGATGGCCATAAGTGATTATAATCATCGCACAAGCACAACGGAGAAGGATATGGATTTAGAGTTGGTTTGACCAACCAACAAGAGGACGTTGGAAGGCATGCCAATATACAATGATGAATTAAAGGTCAAATTCAAGAAGGTAGGGCTGTTGTAACTTTATGAGTTACCTTACTTCAGTAAGCCCGAGTGATTGTATCAATGACTAATGTCACTCATTCATGAAGATCACTTTTACTTTGCGGGGCACAATATGCACATCACACCACATCTAATATCCAAGTTCACGAGTTTCAATTGTGAAGGAGATAGCATTTATGATGATCTAAGAAATAAGGAATCCATTAAGAAGACTGTAGCCACCTATGACTAAAAAAGTGGTTGTGATACTTTAACATCGATGAGATACCAGACCCAGTGATGAGGATGGTTACGCGTTTAGTCACCAAACTCAATGACCAAGAATGATGGACATAAGTAAATAAGGCATGGCTAAACGTATGCCAAAATATATCAGAAGGGACCATCTACAACTTGTCTACTTTCATCACCGATGAAATTATAAGTAGCGCACAGGAGGGAGAGAAGATACTCTTTGGTAATGTACTCCTCACAAATGTTTTCTCAAAAATTGAAGTGCCCGATGGGCCAGAAACATTTGTTTGGGAGTATCCAAAAGAGGATCTCTTACCCACAAAGAGGTTTACAAAATATAGTTGTGAAACCATGATGGCCACTCACAAGGCACACCTGGAGAAATGGTATAAGAGAATGTTTGATGCATTCGAGGCTGAGTGGAGAACCCCAAAGTAGTTGCCCACACTCGTGAGTGGGGAAGTAGATTTTACAATATACCAACACTTATGTATTGGAAAATTTATGATGACAGATGGGAACATGAGTCTGTGGTGCAAACTACCCTTCTCCTTCATTGTGTTATACTTCCAAGCTGGAGTTAATCGGTTCAAGGAGGCCAAGAGACTAAGTTTTTACCTTAGTGAGGTAAATATAGACCACTGTGAGCTGCGCCAGAAGCTAGTATACCCAAATAAGCATGCATATGTGGAGAGATATGTTTCCCACAAGATACAAATGATGAAGAATTTAACACTACCAATTGCAGGAAGGATTGTAGCAAGGGTGGATCTATGCATAAGACCTAAATTTGAAAAAGGTGCTTACTTGGAGAATGATGTCTCCATTTCTGAAGACCCTATAGAAAGGAAGAAGGTCACGCCTAGAAAAAGAGAGAGAGAAGAGGTGTATAAGGCACCAAGTGTTTAAACTACATAGACGGTAAGCACACCAGAGACAAGCGCTAAGCCTAGTACTTACGTGCAAAGGAAGAAGTCTCCAGTCAAGGAAAAAACCCCAGAAGAAGAGGCTCCAAATCACAAATATCCCCTCACTTAGGAGGAATCACCAAGGAGAGACATACCCTCAGATAAGGAAAATGTTGTCATGGGCATTTGAGTCCTACATTGATGAGACAAAATTTAAGGTAAGCTAAGGAGCATTGATGAAAGTACCAAAAAAAAAGGTATGAACCCCTTGGTGAATGCTCAACATTTATCAGATGAATGGATTTGCAACGTGCTCAACAAAGTATCAGTTGAGGTTGAAGCCAGGCTCTTCAGGAGAAATGAAAGGGTAAAGTTCCTAAAGGTAGAGCTAGAGAAAAAGGAAGAAGAGCTCATTAAAAAGACTAAGGACTTGAAGCAAGAAGAGCTAATCAGTGCTTAGTTAATTGGCATGAATTAAAAGATGAAAAGGCAAGGGTCTTGTGATGCATACAAGAAGATAGATATGATCATGTATGCCATTTTCCTAAAGCATCTAGACCTAACACCACCCGCAGAAAAGTATGGGTCATCCTTACAATGCCTAGAGGACTTCACCTACATACTCACTATGGAGATGCGACCACTTGCCATAGAATCAGCAGAGGAGGCATTGGCATGCCAAGAGAAATAAAATAAGATGAAGGTGGGGGATATTGTTGCTCAGTATAACAAGATCCTCGTCGATGTAAAGGCCACCACGCAAACTATTGAGGCTGCCTATGATAACTGCATGGAAAGATATAGAGTGGAAAGTATCCTAGTTTCCACCCATGAAGTGAATCTCAAGGAGTTTTAAGAAAATAAAAAGGGAACAGGGTGGAGTGAGACAATATCCTAGCTGAGGTAGAAAATAAATTAGAGGACATTGAGACCTTGTGGGGATCAATCAAGAACCAGATAAAGGAATTGTAACCTCAAATCAATCGGAGGATGGATGTGCTTAAGGATTTGGGAAAGCACCTAGAGGATATTGTGGAGACAATGAGTGCTAAGGGAGAGGAGCTTATTTTTGAAGAAGTGAGTGCCCTGGTGGGTGACTTCTGTCAGCAAGCACAGAACAAGGTCGACACTTGGGGGAAATTAGAAGTTGATTTAAGGAAGGATTTCCCTCTCCTCCTCCAGAAGTAAATAAATTTCCCTATTCTTCCTTTATTTTCCCTATTTCTCCATTCCTTCATTCTTCCATTCCAACCATTTGTAAGGATCCACCATTATTTAATTCTTTATTGAAGAGTGTTTTATGGGACGGAAAATAGATGTAGTGTGGGGTGATGTTAGGCTCCAAAATATAAGCTAAGTACAAGAAGGGCACATGGGTTGAAGGCGCACAGGGAAATGGTTCTGGAAGGGTTTTTTGGAACACACAGAGTGCACGCATAAGGAAAAATAGGTTTTTTACTTAGACACATTTGGCATCCCAGGAAACACATGAGAAAAGCATGACCTTTGTGGATAATGTTCCAGCTTAGAAACTATGAATCAAAAAGGGAATATTATAGGAACACAATAGAAGGTTCCAGAAGACATCATTGCAAGGAATGGAGAGCTCAGATTTGGAAAGGCATGCTTTCATAAAGGACCACTTCGACACTTGGCAACTGATCTGTAACTTCTGGAAGGCATGGCATTGGGTGTTAAGGCTATATATACAAGTGACCGATAGAAGAAAAGGAGATAGTTGAAGAGAGGCAAAGCCCTATAGAAGACAGAATGGAGGATGTTATGGGTTAGGGTTTAGGAGAGCTCTGTGAGCATTTAACACATAAAAGGGGATGGGTTCTCATTTTTCTTTGTAATATGATGAACATGGTATAGTCTTGATGCATGACTTGGCTCTGCATTATTATATGAGGGTCAGTTATGACCTCAAGGGATTGTAATGTGGTTATTGAATCTATTAATATAAATATAATGCTCTGTTATAAATCATTTGTGTTCAATACTTATAGATTTTCTTTCTGTATGAACTATCTCCATGTGCTGCTTGTTATTTCTCTCAGCTGCTTACAATGAGATGATAACTCCTCCTAAGTTCATAAGAATGTGGTTAGTTCTTTTTCTGTTTTATATTTTTTTATCTATTCTAATATGATGCATTCTCAAAAAACTGACATAAAGGAGAGACTTGGTGCCCTTGTGTGCCTTGGGTGAGCGCCTACGCTCATTGGGTGATAAGCTGATGTGCATGGGATTTTCCTGTTCTGTGAAGAGTACAAAAATGACTACACTTGTCACAGACCCAACAAGTTATTTTTTTGTGTTAAATTTTGGGGACCTTACATCTACCGAGCTCATCAACTTGTAAATTTTTTGGAAGGTCGACACATGTCTTCTTGTGTTTGTTGATTTAGGATGTGTGTCACCTCTTTTTTTATTCACATTTTATCTATTTTTAAAAATATTTTCTAAGTGTCCTCTTCTACTTTAGTCACGTGTTTTGTTTTGTCTGCTACTTTCATAACCAGACCCTTAAAGCTTTTTTTTTTTATAAATTCTGGGTACCTCACATCCGTTGGGCTAATCTACTTGGAAAGTTATTGAAAAGTTGTCATGTTTCCTTCTAATTGTTGTAATTTGTTTCATGTTTTGCCTTCTTCTTTGGCCATGCGTCCTTTAATATTTAATTAATTTTCTCTTTTCTTTTTGGTCATGGTTTTGTAGCTCGAATCGTCTGAGATCGTTTGACTTTCTTTTTATTTGTAGTTAATTTCTGTCGATCTGTGCATCTTGTGTTCCAAGTATGGTTTATAGATTATGATAATATAGCTTTGTTTTAATTATTTTTTATCTCATGTAAGGATTTTGTTCTTTCTAGTAAAATATAATTTCATATTTGTTTTGTATGCCTACTATTATTATTTAAAATGTCTAGAAATGCTAGTTTCTCAATGGATAAATATCAGTTATTAAATGGAATGAATTACAATATTTGGAGAGTTAGGTTAAAATCTTATTTTATGGCTAAAAAATTATGGGATCTTGTGACTGGTGTGGAAAAATAACCCACCGGATGACAAGAATCTCCTAATAACCTTAGCCCTTTGTCCTAAAGATCTCATGAAGCCCTATCAATCCTATTGCAGATCATAAATGATGAAATTTTATTGTATATAGGTCATATGGATTCTCTTGCAGATGTTGGAAACAATTAGAAACCATGTATGAAGGCAGTCACTTGTCAAAAATAATTAAGATAATTATGGAATTGTTTACAAATCCCATGAAGGGGGATGAGAAAATTGTTAATTATCTGTCTAAAATTAAAAACATTAAAGCTTAGTTGGATAGATGTAACTGTGAACTATTTCAAGATAAACTATTATAATTTATCATTTAGATCAATACACATGAAAAGTTCAGAAATTATATCTCTGTCCTTGAGTCTAAATACTAAAATGAAAATGATCTGCCTGATTTAGATACTTTGTCTTCTCTTTTAATTTAAGAAGATTGTGTAATGAAGAATTTTGATTCAAAATAGACTGGTACTCAGGAAATTGTTCTCTCATAATCATAAATCCTCTCATAAGAGAATTAATATCAATCATAATCAGAAATCTAATATCATATCAAAATTTAAACCTAATCATATATCTAATTATGTTAGAACTAGTCTGAATTTTAAAGTAAAACTCAATGACACATGTAAAAAATGTGGAAAGTTTGGTCATAAAGAGACTGACTGTCTTGTGAAATAAAGTAAATTTGTTAAAAATACTAAAAAATAGTATATTTAACAATCAGAAGAAAGATAAGAATTTGAATCCAAATAAAAACCATGCAAATAATGTTGAGCATTCTATTTCCTTGTATACTAATCTTTCAACTTCAAATGAAAATGAATGGATCCTAGATTGTGGTGCCTCTAAGAACATGACTTGTATTCATGATATCCGCTCATATGTTATTAAATGTGAGGAAAATATATATCTATGAGATAATTATATCATTAGATCTGTAAGTTGTGGAAATGTTAAACTGAAAAATGGAATAATTCCTAATGTTTTATATGTTCCTCATTTGAAAAATAACCTTTTATCTTTCTCTCAATTAACTAAAGAAAACTATAAAGTTGTATTGCTGCAAGATAAATGGTATGTGAAAAATGAACTCAGTAATGTTTTTTCATATTGTATATAGAAAAATGGTTTATATATTTATGATGGATTTGTTTCTGAATATTGCTTCTCTTCTTCATCTTGAAATGATCTTCAAATTTGGCATGAAAGGCTTGGATATGTAAATTTCAGAAGTTTGTATGAAATGTCTCTCTTAAATCTTGTAACATGTCTCCCTAAATTGAAATTTGATCATGAAACATGTGAAAGTTTCCTTTTCACAAACATCATGATCCAAATTCCTCTCATCTATTAGAGTCGGTTCACAGTGATGTGAGAGGTCCACTTGAAGTTCCTTCTCTCAGTGGTGCTTTATATGTTGTATGCTTTATTGATGATTTCTATAGGATGACTTGGTCTTATTTTATTAAGAAAATATGTTTTGTATAAATTTCAATAATTTATAGCCTTTGTTGAAAATGCTTCTAATACGAAAATAAAAATAATCAAGACTGATATTGGAGGTGAGTATGTTAGCAAATTTTTTGATGAGTTTTGTGTGTCATGTGGGATTCAAAGAGAGTTGATAACTCCCTATTCCCCATGGTAAAATGGTATTGTAGAAAGGAAAAATAGGACCATATTAGAGATGGATAGTACTATGATTCATGCATAAAATGTGCCTAAATTTCTATTGGCAGAAGGATTGAATATTGTTGTATATATCCTTAATATAGTTCCTAAAAAATCTCTTCATCAAACTAATCCTCATGAAGTATGGACAAAGAAAAAACTATATACCTCTCACTTAAGAATATTTGGTAGTCTCGCTTCTATTTTCAATCCAAAAGTTAAAAGTAAGAAGCTTGATCCAACCTCATATTCTTGTATTTTTGTTGGTTATGGTTGTCAAATAAATTATTTAAGAGTATATGACCCTTCAAAGCATGACATATTTGAAAATAGAAATGTTCATGTCTTAGAAAAGACATTTTGTGATGTTTCTTATGAACCCTCCTCTATTTCTCCTGAAATAGAGCATGATGATCCTTATCCTAAAAATATGGAAATAAAAGTTCAAGAGGATGATTACCCACATATAAATATTATGGAGATTGAGGGGGATTCATCTCAAAGTGTGTTACATCCCAGAATTCCTAAATGGGATAAAAATCTTGTTAAAGACTCTCATCATGTTAGCCTAAGAAAGGTTACCTATAGTCAACATACTTATGATGCCTTAATGACCCTATATGAGGTTGAACCACAATATTTTTAATAATCTAGTCAAGAGGAAAGATGGATCAAGGCTATGAAATATGAATACATTGTTTTGATTAAAAATAGCACTTGGAAATTAGTCCCTCCTCCTTCTAAACAAAGCATTATAGGATCCATGTGGTTGTATAAAATTAATTATAACTCTACAGGTGAAATAGATAAATTTAAGGAAATATTAGTACCTCTTGGTTTCACTTAGAAGTCTTGTCTTGACTACGTTGAAATGTTTGCTCCTGTAGCTAAAATAAGCATTGTTAGGATTTTCTTGTTGTGGCTGCCCAATATGGTTGGGAGATTCACCAAATGGATGTTAAAAATGCATTTTTTAATGAGGACCTAAAATAAGAAATATTCATGCATCAACCTAAAGGTTTTGAAGAACCTTGTAAGGAACTATATGTCTGTAAACTGAAAAATCTTTATATGGTCTTAAGCAAGCTCTTAGAGCTTGGTATGCTAAAAGTAATAGCGTCTTTTAGGATCTTGGATTCACAAAATATTGTTCTGATAATTATTTATATATTAAATTTGAAAATAATAATATTATCATTATTTTATTATATATTGAAGATCTGTTGATTACTACCAGTGATAAAAATTTAATTGTTAGAATCAAAGAAAGCTCAAAACAACATTTTGAAATGACTGACTTAGGTTTGTTGAATCATTTTTAGGCATGGTTATATTTCAAGATCATAAATTTTTTATTGCATCCCAATCTCAGTTTTTTACAATTTAATTAGAATATTTAACATGATTGACTGTAAACCTGTTGTAATTCTTATTGAAGCTGGTGTGAAATTAGATCCTAAACTTACATGTGCTATATTTGATCCTACTCTGTATAGATAACTAGTTGGTAGTATAATTTATTTGACTATTACTAGGTGTAATATTTCATATGAAGAAGGATTTTTTTCTAGATTCATGTAGGATCCTTATGAGGATAATTGGAATATGGAAAAATAATTATGAAATATGTTAAAGGAACACTTAATTATGGTCTATTTTATTCTTCTTGTGATGATGCAAATTTTTTTGGATATTGTGATTCTAACCATGTAGATGATGTTATAGATAAAAAATCTACTTCTGGATATGTTTTCAAGTTGGGTGCAGGTGCCATCAATTGGAGTAACATGAAGCAATCAACAATTTCTATCTCGTATAATGAAGTAGAGTATAGAAGTGTTATGGAAGTAGAAAAGGAAGCTATGTGGCTGAAAATACTGTTGGATGAACTGCATATGGGCATCAAAGGAATCACTACTCTTCTATGTGACAACTAGAGTTGCATTTCTCTTTTAAATAATCCAATTCACCATCAAATTACAAAGCATATCAAGTTTCATATGCACTTTATTCAAGAGAAATTCATGAATGGTGATATTGATCTAAAGTTTTGTTCCACTAAAGATCAAGTTGCATATATTCTCACAAAGTTGTTGAGTTCTGTAAATTTCATCAAATTTTATGCCTTGTTGGGTGTTTTAGAGTTTCCATTGAGGGGGAGTTTTCATGACAATGCCACCTCTTAATGACCTATTGTAAACTTCCAATACTTCTTCCATTTTGTGATAAGTTAATGTTCACGCTATGTGAATTTAATTTTAAATCATAGTAAAGCATTAGTTATGGGAATGCCTTGTTTTATAAAAGGATCCATAATTTGATATAAGTATTCATATGTAAAGCACTTGTCCTAATAATTTCTATATGCGAAGATCTATACGATTTCCCTTGTTTACATGTTATCTTGAATCATCGTTGATGATTTATGGATCTATAAATCCTTTTGTTGAAAAAGGCAATTTGGCTTGTTCTTCCCCACTTAACATTAAGGGGGAGTGTTGGGGAAATAATTTAAAATGGGGATAGATCTTTGGGTGGACCACCACTTTACACCCCATATTATTTTGAATTTTATTTATTAAAATTTATTATGTCAATATTCCACATTTAAGAGTGAAACAACGTGTCTGATTCATTGTGATCCCTCTCGGGACTTGTAATAAACCAACATATACGTTGGTACCATATTGATACATGAGAGATCATAGATTGATGATCATTTTATTGTACATTAGGGGGAAAAAAAAATTGTAATAATTTTGTGAGACCAGGGAGCAAAGTGGAAGTGTTGGGTAAAATTTGTATATGAAATTATTAATATAGGCAATGCTTAATTTTGAGTGGGGTTTTTTCCTTTAGTTTTCCCCACTATAAATCTAGTGTGCTATGTATTTTATATTTTAGGTATTTACTTTTTTTTCATGTTATGTAATATGCAAATGTAAACATCTTAATCTATGTTTAATCACTACACTTCATAATCTATAATCTTTGGTAATCATATTGTTGATTTATAATTAGTTTATTATATATTCGTTATAAATTCTAATAGTTATTGTATGTATACTAGGAGATTTTGTGGAGGAATATCGGAATAATATTAGAGGGTTTTATTTTCCATTCTTTTCCCTATTCCAAATTAGAAATATAGATTAGGTTTGTCTTGTATATGCATTTTATATTTGATGTAGAGAGTGTATATATACATATAATTCTATGTTTAAATCCAATATTCTAGATATGTATCCATCTCTACACATACATACATACATACATACATACAATACATATATATATACATATATATATATATATATATATATATATATATAAGATCTGGTTTTATTTTAAAAATTTAGAAGTTCCAAGGTAGGGCGTTCGACCCATATATGCAGGGTGAAGTTTTATATATATATATATATATATATATATATATATATATATATATATATATATATATATACATACATATTGTTAAGTGAAGTGTTGAGGCCATATGAGCCATGAATGTGGTAGGTGAAGGGGTTTGGAGCAAGAGCTTTTAATACGGCCGCATCCAAGCGGGTGGGAAGAGCTTGTAATATGTTAAGGTGAGGGTTTAGGATGGGGTCACAATATGGCTACGGACCCTCCAAAGCCATATATTATTATTTTTTATTATTATATATAATACCAAGATTCTAAATCCCTTAAATGTAAAAAATGCATATGGGTATTTAAATTTCATCTTACACACACAAACACCTGCAATTTAAACACATTGTGAAAGTTACAAAACTTGGAATCTTCTACAAGATCTCTTCCATTAAGAGCATTTTCATCTATTAAATATCAGTGATGTAAACATAATAAATGTATATATTTATATTTATAATTATATATATACGTGATTATAAATCTAGTGAACTAACAATATTTTTGGAGATTATCGTAAGACTATAAGGTCTATTAAGAGTAACATACATTCAAGAGGTTATTTATGATAAAATAATTTCTTATGGAGATAATGATATATATGAAGATAAAACTAAACCCATAATTACTATGAAAATAAAAGGTTTCATTAGAGAAATGAAATAAGATAAAGTAAAAAGGGTAATTCAGGAGCTATTACAATGTGGAAATTTTTCCTTTGAGGGCAATCAAGAACTAATAAAACATGGAGAAGAAGCTTGAAATCAATCCAACATGACAAGTCATTGAAAAAATAATTCAAAACTCAATAGTTACTTTCCTTATTTCTTATATTTGAACCATGAATCTATGAAATATTAATTATAAATCTACTGAGTTGTAAGAGAGAAACTCATATTTTACTTTTACTTTTAAAATCACAAACTTAGTTGGAAAAAATGTCAATGATTCAAATGACTAAATCAACACAATACTTTCCCTTATAAATCAAGTATAATGTTTCTCATATAAGCATAATGAAGTAAAAGATCCTCCTTTTTAAACCAAAATACAAATCTCCTCTTTTCCATGCAATCTTACAGGACAGTAAAAATAAGATTTTTATTCATTTTTCAACAATAAGATTTCATATATGAGTAAGGTCCCCTCTTAACACATAAAACTTCTTTCTCTCAAATCAAGTTTGTACAAGGATGGACATAATAATTTCAATATCTAATACATACATCTTACAATATTTATTTCTTTAAAATTTATAAAGTATACATCAACTTAAAATGCAAGTGGAAAATCCTCCCTAAAATGGGAGCAATATGTCAAATTTTTGAATCAAAGATCTATAACTCGAAGTAATGAAACACTTCAAGCAAGGCTCTAAGAATCATGCTCCATAATCAAATAGTAAGTCTCCAAACAAAATAAAAGTGGCTTAGTTGTCCACCTAACTAATTGACATCATTACACGTGATCTCCAAATGAGGAGGACATGCTAGCCTCCCTCCAATTCCATGGGAGAGATGATGCATGACTCCAAGATGCACTAAAGAAGGTAAATAAATTAAATACATACACATAATCAAGTACCAAAAAAATACCAAAACACATACCAAAAGCTCCATTCTTTTGAAAAGGGGGAGAGGGGTAAAAATATCCATTTATTCACAATTTTCATATAAAAAATTGAATTTACAACTTTGACAAGAAATATCAAGCCTAAAAAATTCCTTATTTCTCCCATAGAACATATCACTCCATTCTTCCTCCTTGTAAAGTTTTTTTAAACCTTGTAGGCATCCTTAGTAAGGAAGATATATGGTTTCCAAACTATATGGAAACTATCATGTAATCAACCAAATAAAGTAAGGATGATAGGAATCCTAACATTATTTTCCCATCAAGCCATGTGGGAACAAGAGGGATTCTTCCATATTCCCTAACACTTTGCAATCCATCCCCAAAGGGGATGGATGGAGAAAAAATAAAAATAAAAATAACTAACATAAAATACAAAAAAAATATTATGTTGGTTCCCAATCTAACACCCCAACCAAGGTAGACAGTGATGGAAAAGGAAAAGAGAAAGGATAGAACTATAGATGTGTCATTTTATAGCCAAATACTAGTCTATCTATATATCTTGGCCATGCCTTGTGGGAATGACATGGAGGCATGTGACTAAGGACATGGCTATTATCCTAATACTTTATGGTTCTAACCAAACCAAGATGAGATAACCTTAGGGGTGGGTTGAAAGAGATGGATATTTTATGTTTTAAACCCTAAGACTTATTGGAACCTCAATCTGAAATCAAATACAACTGTTCAATGAAATACTCATTCCAAATAATGATCACACAAGCATTGAAAAAACTTGATACATCAAACACAAGCCATTGAAGACAGATCTTAGGGTGATCAAATACATCATCTCTGAAGAAACTATTGACAATTTGGGGTATGATGATGTTGTGATGTTAAAATTTACAAATCATGGAAAACACACTTGAAATATTATAGAATGGGTGTGATTTGTATGGAAAATCATGTAAAATAGATGAAGGTAATGTGATTTACATGGGGTAGGGTAGGATGTTATTCAGTTAAATGAAGTGAAGTGGGTGGAGGTGGATATGATGAGAAGGGGTGCCACATCTTGCCATCTTATCATGTTGCTTCCAAAATCCAAGAGAAGAATAGAGATAAAAGAACCAAAATCCTCAAAGGAACACTTGCATTTATTTTACGCCAAATTTATGCAAGCATTACCATATAATCTAAAAAAAATTTAACACAAAGACTCATACATGAAACTTCAAGATATTAGTTAAATCACTTTCATAGCATCTAAGATGCACTTGAAGGATTTAAACATTCACCTCTTAAGAAAATATTGTAGAAAGGAGTTTTATAACCACACATACATTGCAACGTCACACTACAATACAATGTTTGCTCAGTAACCAATCATATGCAATAAATAAAAGAAAATTATTTGTATTTCATTGATTTAACTGATAAAATATTACAGTAAAGATTATATTTCTCATTCCTACTCTCATTTACAATCTATAATGTGTGACTAAATAAATGTAAATTGTTCTACATACATTGAATTAGGAAAGGGATAAATATACGTGATGTTATCAATGTCTACTAATGACTATATAATGTAATCACCTTAGAGAAAAAATCAAGAATAGAACTAGATCCCCCTAAAAGTTAGAACCAAGCCAGTAACCAAAAACCAACCCCCTAGAATGAAGAAAAAACTTAATACTTATACAATATTTCCCAAAATGGGAATATACCCATATGCCTCCCAACAAACCTTTGAAAAATATCTAAAATGAGGGATAGAGACCTTCAATCTGCCAAAATGAGAAGGAAGGACTACTCTAACTAGAAATTATTTGATCTTGATGTATGCAAACGTTATAACAACATTAGGATCATGATGGGGGTTATGGATAAGGGAATAATAATATTTTTTCTAACAAACTCCCTTTTGTCTCTTTCTACACTATCACCATCATGCATACACTCCCACAGAGATTTTGTTAGTTTCTGCCTTTATTTGATTTGATTCTCTTTTTTTGGAAGAATGATGGATAAAAAAGAATAAACAATGAGGATGAAGAATAAATAATGAAGGAATAATTAAAGAAGGGTCGAGACTCAATTTGTTCAGTATCTAGAATTCTTTTCCAACTTGTTTCTATATGCATCATGATGTTCAAAACATCCCCAAAATGGGGTCTTCATCTAGCCCTGCATGATAGAGAAATATTATTTGTTTTTTGGACAAGATATTATCAATTTTAGGAGAAATAAATTTATTCCTTTATTATTCTCTTGCACAAACTTATTGATGTAACCCTCCAAATGGATAAATATTTGAATAAAAGAATAATAAAAATCAATTAGGGGCTCCTAACTCCCCTTATAACATGCTTACTTCCATAATGTTCAATCAATCTTTTCTGCATCTATAATCCCTAGAGTGTATGCACCTTTGAGGGGAGGCATTTTTTTAATTTTGGATTCAACATTATCAACATATTATCTTGATTACTCCTGTCTGTTTTGGAGCTTGCTTATGTAATCTCTCGAAAGTTTACAATTCACAACTTGATATCCACCTTCATATTCATATTATATTTCTTTACACTCTAGGGGTAATATGCCCTTCTTTCTCCACATCTTCATCATCCATGGAAGTAATAAATCTCAAGATTTGACGTAACATGTCTTTTCAATAGCTACACTTCATCATGATAATTCTTAATCAATACTTTTTCTAACCTCCATTTGGTTGGAGACCTATGGTTAAATACATTCAATTACTTCTCATAGAGAACCTAGATGCATTTACTTATCAATTCTTCCTCCCATTTTATGGTGGCTTCCCCCTATTATTCTTAAAATACTCATGCACTCTTCATTACTTCATAGGGTGATAGATGTGGTAAATTTCTTGTCTTTCACTTGAGATCCTACAACCATTTTTACACATAGGTTGACAAGATGTCAACCATTCTCCTAAATGTTAATTTTTGGTTTCTTTGTATTTGTCTATCTTTCGAGGAAATACCTCCCATTGACACAGTGACTTCATGTTTAAGACCCTTAGTGGTTGGTTTCCATAATCATTACTTGTGTGGTCTAGTAGTATGATAAGGTATCTTAATCCCTTTAGATATCACCTTGTGGAGTGGTAATCTCCACAAATATATCTACGTTGAGGCCCCATTATTGTTCTTGTCATAAATTTGGACCCTTCTTTGGTGCTTTGGATTGATCTTAGGGAGATCAATATTTTAAAGGTATTATCTTCTTCTACTTATCACTCTCACTTTTTTATTTCTTGGGAGTGTTGTTGCTAAATAATTTCTTACTCAAAATTCTTTCTCTCCTCTTGTCTTCTATCTATTGGGAGGCACTTGAGAAAAATCACAAGATCTATTATGATTTAGAGATTGCAAGGCCATGGAGTCATGAACCTGTAACTAGTGGTGTTTACATAATTTTTGTCACTTGTACTTGGGTTTCCTCCTCCTTCTATGTCCCTTGATATTTTAGTTCTTATTATTTCACTATTTAATGGTGTGAGATACCTACAAATTCTATCATTTATACCAATTCAACATTTGCAATTCCTTTATCCCTCAATACAGAAGGTTCTTTAGATGGCTCAAACTATTCTTTGGTTAGTTGACTCTGAGATTTAATTTTAACAACCTTCTTCTACAACTTCATGAGTTACAATTATTTCCTCCACCATCTCATATGAGTTTGATTGGATAATATCCATGGTTATTGAGTGTTCAATCCTTGTAACACCATGGAGTCTTTTCAACATTTGGTTACTCAACTTAGTCTTGACCATTTCTGCTCTCTTCCATGGAATATTCCTTCATGGGATGTTGGGGATCCTTCATCCAATAAAATTTATGCATCACTAAGTAGGTGCGACTTTTATATCCTCATGAGTAAAGGTATTTACTAACAGATCTTATCCTAATCTATGCAAAAATTCAATAAATACTTGTTCATGAGATGAATCTTACACTTCCTTCTACATAAATCCAACTATTTATAGCTTGCTCTTCATGAGTTGTGATTAAAATAGGGGATTCATGTGATAATAGTAAGTGGGGTAGTATCAAATACCTTGGGAATCCCTGAAACTTTGGTGGGAAATTTAAGGCTTGGGTTATCTCCTTGCATGGTTATACTTATGGTTTTTTCAGATACAAGTGTTTCCACCCTTGCTCTTTTTTTCCTTACAAAGTGCTTGGTTACCAGCTCCACCTCCTTAGGAATAGATTCCAATGTTGGACTCGCCCTTAGTTATTTCAGTGAAACACTCCCCCGCATCCTTTTCCCCTTGCTAGATGATCCCTCTAGAGTAGAGGATGATGCACCTACTTGGGTCTTCTCGAGAGAAAAAATTACTCTATACCTCAAGGTGAGATGGGGTAAAACTTAGAGTGGAATGGCTTGAGTGATTAGGGTGTACTTCATTTCCTTATTTAGAATATCCTCACCCTTTTTTGTTAATTGAGATACATGAGTACCAGTATTGCTTATAGCTACACTTAATTCCTCTAATGTTCTTGAGGTATGTCCCTTGATATAAATATGAGGATATTTTATTTTCAATGGATCCAAAATGGATACTCAGTTCCTCAGAGGGATAATTACATACTTAACTTCTCTCGAGGCTCTGTATTCCCTTAACACTACAGTTTTGGGGGGGATAAACCAATTCCTTTAATCATGAGACAAGAGAGGTTTTTCCTTATTATATGAGTTATCCTCTCATACAAATGGATTTTTCCTAGACATTCTAGTGAAAATGTGACATTGGTTGAGCTACAACATTCTTTTCTATATAGTACTTTCTCACCAAGCCTTTGTCATATGTTAAGCCCTCAGGGACCAATGTAATTTTATAGTCAATTATCTGAGAAAGGGTCATTATTAAGAAGTATTTGAGTCTGACCTCTTCCTCATATCTATATTCCATCTAGTATTCTTCATAGTGAGGCTCATTTTCATATGAATTTTCGAGTTCCCCTTATATTATCCATTTGATGTCATAATTTGGTCTTGCCTAGAATTTTTGCATAATGACTCTATTTATCTCTACTTCAAGGAGTTTCTCCTTGACCATTGTAGGGAAGGCGTATCTCCAAATTTTAATTGGGAATTTAATATCTATTTAATATTTTTCTAAAAATTAGCTTATGTGCATCCACAAGTTGTCTTGATAACTCAAGCAATGCCATCCTATCATCCAATTATCTTGGAAGCATGTATAGAGTTCATTAGAGGACACTCACTCTGATGTATGTGAAGTATTTGAATTAGATGAAGTAATATCCAAGTTAAGTGATTATCTCCCTAGCTCTGTATAACATTTGGTATTGCTCCTATTCAAGTTTGAACAAGCAAATGACAAGTGCAAAGAAGGTATCATGAACCCTCCTGAAATTATACTTCTAATTTTCCAAGTTAAGTTGTGGGCATACATCATATACCCTATAGAGAGAGAATTCCTTAGCCTTTACTAGTACAAGGAATTCCTTATGGCATGCAATTTTGTAAACTAAGTAAGATGTCATGTATCATTTAAATTTTTCTTAGACCCTTCATGAATTTGCATTGCCATTTTGATCATTTGTTCATGGATGGATTTACTTATTAATTCCCCCAGTGAAGATGGGATTTGTAACTGAGAATGATCTAGATGAACCTGAACATAAAATCATGATAGTGATAAGTGGATTAATTTCCCATAATCCTATTTAGTAAGGTAATCAGGTCCCCAATTTCCTCAATAAATTCATCTCTGGTTAATCTCTTATAAATCCTGGTAAAATATATCCTTGGCTTATCAAGCCATTGATTATTTAGTCGTTTGGAATATTTAACATGATTGGTAGTATAGAACTTATATGCACTTTCAACTATTATTTCCACCACTTCATCAACATCAGGGAGCCCTAACATCTCATCTAAAGTATCTAGAGTTAAGGATAAGACCACAACACCACTCCCATCTTTAACCTCCCTTTTCTCCTGGTTGTAATTATCTGCACATGCCCATACTAATTCTAGGTACTAAGCTGAGGGGGGAAATTTGGTTGCTAGGGTAATGGAAATTTCATCAATTTTCTTCACGATCTCACTTATTTTGGTTGCATGCATCCTTTTGAGGAACTCATTAAAATCCACATTTCCCAAATTTGTGTCAATTATCCTGTCTAGGTCAGAGACGAGGTGGGATAAATTCTAGGCTCTAGTCAATTTGTAAGACTCAATGTTATAACAACTCCAGATTAAGGGAATTTTTTTAAAAACAACCCCCTTAATCCCAGTACATGCCTTCTATAATTTTATAATACAGAAATAATCGTCCAAAAAGTAATCTATTTTATAATCCATCTGATAACATTAAAACCATGTGCATCTGTAAAGATCAATTAGATCTAACTGACCCCCTTTATCATTACTCTCTCGAGTATGCATAACTTATATGGAGTTGGTTATCCTATTTAATAGGTTTATGAAAAGATGTAGTTCCTAAGTGTCTAACTGAAAATTAGCTTGTTGAGTTCCATCCGGCATTACGCTATTATTTAGGAACTCGGTGAACTAACAATGTATTCATCTGATACACTACTTAGGCCAAATATTTCAAGTTATGCTTTGAATGCTTGGTTTCATGATCACACACATGTCAAGTGAAACTTGTCTCATCACCTCAAATTCATCCCACACATTTATCTGGATCACATCTTATTAGTTAAATTATTTACACTCACATATTAAAGGATTCCTAAAATATAGGTCTCACCTCTCGACTTGAGTTTACACTAACAGTCTCATCTTAGGACCCCTATGGGAAAGATAATGATTACTTTATGAATCTTCTCATGAAGTAATCGTTACCCTTCTCATAAAAATCCTAAGATGGTACGATTAGAATTCAAGCAAATCGAAGTGTGGGACTTATAGTCCATTCCTACTTGATACGTAAGATAATTATAAGGTAGGTTCATCAATAAGAGATTAAGTCAAGTTATACATTTAACGAAAAATCCTTAGTAACTAACTAATTATTATCACTCTAAGATCCCAAACTCAAGGTGTCACTTTAATATATTCATCGTTAGGAATAGGTTTAGTTTAATAATTTCATTGAGATTATGTAATCAACCCAATTCCATTAAAATAATGTCATATCTTCACCTTATCGTTATCTAATGTTAATTACTTATTGAAAAGATATATATTATTTTAAACATGCTAACCAAATTTAATATCATAATAATCTGAAAGGATTCAATCACATTTCACATTAATAACTAATTAAATTTGTTGTATTTTGACATCCTTATGCCATTAAACAAGTTAATTGTTGTGAAGGTATAACTAGTGATCCATGTATGATTAGGTTGTACTAAATAATAAATCAATTATTTACTTAGACACTTTTTGATCCATTCAAAGAAATATATTTATTTCATGGCTCTTGTGCCGCTGTCCAAATAGCATTCTTTGTTTTACTACATTAATTTAAAAATTTAAATGATGATGTCATGATTAATATTGCAACAATTTACATTTAATAAATAAGATTAAATGTTGTCATAAAGAACAATTAATTGATCAAGTATAATTTGTTGTTGTAAACAACGTAAATCATCATTAAAACTCATAAGAATTTATTATAAAAATAAAGTATTTATTGAAATCATTGAGGATAATTCCTTATTCAAAAAGTATTAGAATAATTTCAGAATGATATAATTGGCCAACTACCATTTTAAACTTTGTTAAATAATATTTCTCTCAATAAAGATTACATATTCCAAATTAAGATATACATTAAATAAATGTTTACAATTAGATAACTATTTTATCGTATGACAAACATGCATGTAATCAATTCAATTATATCTTTGTAATAACTAATCCATCATGTTATATGTGAGATAAAAATAATAATGTACATGGTCAATTCATAAAACTGACATGGAGTATACATCTCTCTCCCTAGATGTTTTATTATGAAATAATTGAACATATATGTTTGATTTAATGATAATAACATTAAATATCAATCATAGTAAGAATGTAAAATATAATGAAGAGGTAAAAAAAATCAATTTTCTTATTAGTAACAACTTGAATTTATTTGAAAACTCATAAACATCTAATTCTTTAACTTCATTTATAACTCAAGTCTAATCAACCAATATTTCTAGTTTACAATAGACTGTTAATTAAAATAGTAACACTCTTTATAAATTAATCAACAATCAATATGTATGACAGTTATAAAATATGGAGGAGATAAGCAAGCTATCCTTTAATTAAGTTATTGGCATGTATCCACTTAAACATTACAAGAATTAATAGGCTGACTTAATTGCCTTCTACTTTATTTGACAATATATTTATGTCATAGATGATAACAAAAAAAATTACTTATTATTTCTCAATCATATTATAGGGAACAAGAAAAATCAAAATTCCATGTTCAAGAGGTGAGACTTTACTTTCTTCAAGCATGTACCCATAGCAATACAACCAAATATCATTAGCAACTTAAGTTAATAATCATGAAAATCGATATACATATCAAGTGCTAAATCACTTTCTCTTTTAAAATACCAAGTATCCTTGATAAAATATTTCTCTAAACTATTTAGTTCTAGAATGTATTTTATTTTAAGGATTAAATCATCATTTGTTCCTATAGAAAGTCATGACTTCGCACATGATTAACAATATTTTCCAGATTAAAACTTGAACATGGTTTAGAAAGATAACTGAATCACAAAATATAAAATGCATCTGTAACTTTCACATGAACACTTTAGGAAGATTATACTAGCACAAAATTGATATGAATCGACTCTATAACCCATAAATCACAAAACTAAATTTTAATATGTAGATCAAACATTCCAAGGAAGTTTCAGGATGGATATTGTAAAGAATAAACATTCCTTACAAATACACCCATGCAACAAAAGAAAAGGCATACCCAAACACACAAAGGAAAATGTGATTCACAAGGAATACAATACTATGAAGGTGGTTTTACCCTCCACATAGATTTGATCAAGCCATAATTTGATCCCTTCCTAATTCTATATTCCAGTCGAATCGACCCCAAATAAATAATACCCACCTAAAATTTCCTTTATAGTGACACAAATAAATAAACAAAAATCTCATATGATCTTGAAGGTGGTTGAAATAGAATATATCCAAACACTCTTGACCATAACAATTTATGTGTGGAATCTAATACCCAAATCAATCATTTTTACATAAATAATCTTAAAAACTAGGAAAACATGGTCCCATAATTCACATAGAAGAAATCACCAATTAAATTTTTTTTTCATGAATATAATCGAACACCCATGAAATAAAAAAACCCAGTTTAGAGATCTAAAATTTGTAGCTTCTACATCACTAGAATATCAAGGAAACATTCCAACATTTCACCCAGATGATGTTCTATTTTTTTGTAATAAAACAACAAGACAAAGAGAAATATAACCATGCATGGGATTATTAATTGTCTGTGTAACTTCTTCACACTTCCCTTTTAAAAATTATGAATCAGTTGAGTCAAATATCTCCCACAACTCTTCTCTAGATAGCCCTAAGAAAAACAACCTAGATTCAAAAGAACAACCACCCCATAATCCATGAAAAAATATTTAAATAATGCAAGGTTGGCCATTATGGATTCCTCAAAATTGAAATAGAAATATCATATCAAACTGCATGCAATAGCTCAAGCCAGAATGGAAACCCAAAAAAAATCACAAAACAATAAAAATGATTTTAAAAATACATGTAAGGTAGCTTCTAGAGGAATCTTTGAGTTTTTCAAATATACTTAATGCACATTAACTCTTACAGGTGCCACATAGTGGCTCTTTCTTCCATGATGCCATCAATTTACAAATTCCCTTCGAAATTAGTTGGGGTGATTTCATGAATGGTCAAAGATCAATTAAATAAAAACCTTAACAATTTTTCATGGGTCATCAATCGACCTCAATATATTTAAACAATCAATTTTCCATTTGAATATGGTTAAGACCATGTTGTTATCCCCTTACCAACCAACCAATGAATATGGTCTAATACCTTAATACTAACCTGATTAAAAAACCAAGCAAACTATCTCACAACACTTTTCCATATCATTTCCTAGCCAAAAGAGTATCAACAAATCAATGTAATCCAAACATGCCCATCAATATTAACCTTTTTAAACACGCTCACCCAATGCAAATGGAGTATCGATCGGTCAAAGATAATTTTCACCCCAAACAATTTTAATCAAAATGAATGGTGATCATTCATTAAAGGTTAAATACACTATGATCAAGATATGAAACAAATAAGTAAATAATCATACTCAAATAAATTGTAAGAAATATTTCATTGCAATAAAGATACTTAAACCTTTACCTTGACAGCTAAAAATTACATGTTCGTCTTGAAGACCATCTTATCTGTTGGCTAGGTTTTCTACACAACTGAAAAACCTAGGCAGTCATGAGATAAATATCCCTCATTTACTGGTGAGGCTCCCATGTAATATTTTGTCAATTATATTTCCTAATATCTATCTGTTGGTTTTACTTTAATTTCATAGCTCATGAACCATAATTAGGCAATTTTATAGTAAGTAAGCAACTGTGAGCAATATGTGCAGGAAAGGGAAATAATTAAATACGAGAAGAAGGAAAGGAGATGTGCAACCTAACCAATAGTTAACAAAGTTGGTCACATGCACATAGACAAAAAAAAATAGATCTTGAAATGTAGAATTTGAAGTAATGGAAAGTTTTAGATCTAGATCTCAGACAACACAAATTTTATGTAGAGATCTAAAAAGAAATAAGAAACAAATGCACTGTTGACATAAATTTCTCTGAAAATATGCATCTTCTCTATTCCTCCACTTTCAAAAAGCTATCAGGGGTTTCAGCTCAAAGTCTGGAACATAAGAATGCTGCTTACAAATTCTGATCCATTAACCCGTAGGTTCTTCCTCTATTTATAGTGTATCAAGGGCAATTACAAATATGAAGCTTTAAATGAATTCCCCCATTTGAAGCTATGAAAAGGGAATAAAATGGTGATATTCCTCCTGGAATTCCTCTTTGCATGACATGCATGATTTATAATTAAAAATATAACCTTCTATTTTGCATGTCTTCCACCTATTTCCAAGTAACTGACTTCTTCAAGTAATGCCTTTTAAACCAATCACTTAAATTTTATAATTTAATTGATTGCTCAATTACTTTTTCAGATAAAATAACAGAAAGAAGAAGAAAGAGGAAACAAAATTAGAAGAAAGTTCCAACGCTTCTTGTCTTGTTCTTTTTCCATATTTTGCATGTGGTTGACTCTTTTTCCTTTGATCTTCACCAAACTAGATCTGGAAGTAGTTGACTGTGATTTGCTAGTGGGTATTTCCTTTGACTTGTATTTCCTCTTATCCTTGAATTTTTTGCAGTTCTTCTCCAATTCATGCACAAGTGCAATATTTTTCATAAATAATTTAGACAAAACTCATCATTTTTATTTTTAATTGCATATGAGCAATTAAAAATTCTGGAAATCCCTCTAGGTGAAGGAAAGTACAAGTAAATTCAATGAAGGCTTCAACTAGAAGTTTGGGAGCACATGCAAAAGCTCATGAGAGGAATTTTCCATGTACTGACTTCCACATGGGATGTGTTAGAAACAAGAAGATGATTTTTTCTGGAATCCTTTACAATTTTGAGATCTAAATCTGTCAATTAAATTGGTGATAGGTTCAGGGCCTATGTCTGTATGATTGATTTCAACAAATCTAGAAGTTATGCATGATTCTTCTAATATTTTTCTTTCATCATGCTTCATCATGGTTGGAACAATATTTGTCTGAGCTCTTTTTCTTTTAATTCTGCTGGAATCCCTACAATTGAACTAATTTGTATAGATCTAGCAACTTCTTTAGATTAAAAATATATATTCAATGTACCTGACATTGATTTGAACTTATTTTCACTAATATTAGTACCCGTGATGAATACCTACAATTAATTCAGATAAAGAAGGAATCCAGGGCATGGATACTTGATTTTTATCACCAAAATCTGCATAAAAAGCCGGCTTCCCTAAAATTTGAGGCTTTTCTTACATTCAAAGCAAGAAAAAGTATTATTTAATTCACCAGAGAACTTATACCAACATGAAAATAATTATCATAGCAAGAATCAAGCCATTCCAACCCTAGGCGGCAAACCTTGAAGCTCCCTGGCAATGAAAAACACCTTTTGATGCAAAAAACTCTTTTTCTTGGCGCCAAAACCTGTCTGGGCTGCAATCCTTAGAAAAAAGAATTAATTGCCTCTTTATTATGGCAGACCATGCTTATATAATCCTCAACATACTATTTTTAATAATTTCCCTTCCTATTTTTGGCAATTTAATTAATAAACAATCATGTTTATTCACCCAAATTGGGCGCCCAATTATGCATGTTGTTGCTTGCTTTTAAATAAATTTATTTTATTTATTTTTAGTATGCATCCTTAAATTCTCCTTATCTCTTCCAATTGAATTGACTTTACTTCTATTTATGGCACCAAAATTGGGTGAATAAACCATTAATAAATATTATTAAATGCATTGTTATTCACCTAAGGTGGGTCACATTTTTTTGCAAGCATAATTTCCAAAAGTAGGAAGTCAACTCGATGTTAATTTCCACCCTACACTGTAGCTCCAAAAATCACCTCTTCCACTTAAGTGATTTGACTTTCATCATGGG
Organism: Taxus chinensis; assembly: GCA_019776745.2. Classification (NCBI taxonomy): domain Eukaryota; kingdom Viridiplantae; phylum Streptophyta; class Pinopsida; order Cupressales; family Taxaceae; genus Taxus; species Taxus chinensis. The sequence goes on along the minus strand of CM034148.1, from coordinate 596,814,269 downwards.
AATTTTTACCCTGCAAGGTAGGTAAGAAATTCTCGCCGGTGCTTTAAGTGATTTTTTTTATAATGAGAATTTTTATCCTACAAGGCAAGTAAGAAATTCCCACCTACCTACCACCTCTAATATTCCCATTGCAACTTAAGTGACTTTGAATTCATGGGAAAAATTACCCTGTAAGGTAGGTAAGAAATTCCCACCTACCTATCACTACCAAAATTCTCATTGTAGTTTAGATCTATTTATTCCAAAAAGTGTGACTTTCCTAAGAGAGGCTTTTTGTGCTTGATTTCATCTTTTTTTATCAGAAGTTTTCTTTCTGAGGCTAATTCCTTCTGGTGTAGCAGTCGTAAATGATCTTGAGATGTTCCAGGAAATTAAATAGACTATACAAGACAAAGGACGGACCCAGGGGAATTAAACAGAAAGAAAACAGGGAAAACCAGAGAAAAATGCAAAATAAATAAATAAAAATGAAAAATGTTTCCAGAAGTCATAGACAAAGCTCTAAATTCATTCATGGTGAAAACCCTATTTATATGTGTGAATATTAGCATGAAAAACTTCAACAGGATTCAACCAGAGCACAATTTACTTCAAATAGGGAATTATTTATTTAATAATTAATTAAATAAAAATTTCTTGCAGACAAAACTTGGCAGAGGGATAAAATGAATTTTGGCATCTGGTTATTTTTTGAAATTATCTCATATGATTCACTCGGAATATATTAACGTAATACATGCATCTTCTAGCAATAAAAGCACAAAAAGACCCGTTATTTTAAAAGAACGAAATTTTTTAAACATGGGGTGGTCTCAGATTTCAAGGTAAAATATAAAGACACTAGTCAACTCCATCTGTGGACATCATTTCCTCTGTCAGAATGACAAGAATAAAGATGAGATCCCAGCTTCCTTAGTTTTGTATCTTTTCCATTGGGTTCGGGGTCAGGCCACAAAAAAAAAACAAAAAGAAAAAGAAAACAAAAGAAAACAAAAAAAAATTTTATTTATATATAGACAAATTTTACCCTGTATCTCAATTTCTAAATAGCTTCAGATGCTTCCCATTAAAAGGAAGTGGTAACTCAATTCCATCCTGGTAGGAAAGGAAGAAAGTATCTATTCTAGTAGCTCTCTTGATCTTGAAGGGCCCTTTCCAGAGTGAATAAAATTTGTTGTGTATGCCCTTCGGTTCATGTCTCTTGTCAAATACCTTGGGCAAGTCCTTATCAACTTCATCTAGTGGTGTCTCATCCTTTATTCTCTCTATGGTGGATAAGTCTGCATCAACTTCCTCCATTCCCATATTTACCTTCTGCATTTCTGAGGAAGACCTATCGCCATATTCTTTGTTCTTCTTCAAGTACTGATCACACTTGTTGAAAGTATCCACTAAGGAAACTAAACCCTTGGGGATTTTATTACCTTTTGGTTAAATTAGTCCACTATTGTCATCATTACCCGGATCATTTTTCCTTTTGACTATTTGTTATGGTGGTGATTTACTCCCTTCAACATACAACCTACCAAATTTTTCTTGTTCCAGACATGCATATGTTTGTTTGTCGTTATTGAAAGTATGACATTGTTCAACACTATCAGGGACTTTAGGGTGGTAGACCATCTCCATTTTATAGTTTCCTTATCTGAATATGGACGGTGGTCTATCTGGATTCAATAATGTGGTTGTGACTTCTAAAGAATCTACCTTGGAGATTTTATTGGTTGGAATGAAGTCGATAGAGAAGGCTACAACATCTAGTGTGGAAGAAAGCACTTTATCTCTGTAATGCTTCAACTTATCTCTTTTGACTTTATTTTTCCCTCAAACTTGCTTTACTGGAATTTCAGTATCTCCTTGGGCTTTGAGGATTCTTACTCCTTTCTTTCTAGCTTGTTCCATTCCTAACATCAAGGCTTCATACTCCGTCGTATTGTTTTTGTTCTCGAATATCAACTTGTGGGAGTATGAGAAAATATCATGATCTGGAGATATTAGTAGAACGTTTGTTCCTGATCTAAAATAATAACAGGTGCCATTAAACTCTATAGTGCAAACTTTTTCAGATCCTTTTGGTTCTGTCTCTAGTTGAAGTTCTGGTTCAGGTACATTTTTATCCATTTCCAAGAAATAGACCCCACGGTCAGATTCCTGAAAAAGAATCTGAGACCTAGGATCCTTGGATTTTGTAACCGTTTACTTGGAATTCTTTTCTGGCTCCATCTTATGATTAATTTATTTTATAGGAATATGAGCATAGGACCCATCCATCTTTACTTCTCCTCCCAGATTTTTAGAGAAGTTTCTTCTCAGCAACATCTCATAGGAGACAGGAATATTTACAACTAAGATGGTCCTTTTTAATCTTTTTTTAGGAAAAGTTTCTAGAACAACTTGTGCATATTTGATTTGTTCAATTAAAAGGAATTATCTCTCCATGGAATAACACCTTTTTATGGTATTTTTCAAGGTAAGCCCAAGAGCATCTGTAACTTTAGCTACCATGACATTGTCAGAAGCACCTGAATCTAAGATGCAGTTACTTAAATTGTAACCATTAAGCAATATGGAAACATAGAACAGTTCCACTCTTTCATAAGGTGGTGAGGATTTAAAAATCGCAATGTTTTTCTAGGGAGGAGTATATTTGGGCTTACAAAAGAGGCCTTTTGATGTATTGGATTGTCGTGGTGATTGCACATATTTGACTAACCTATTTAACTACTCAAGAAAGACTCTTAGGTATCCAAATTCTTACATTTAAACTCTAGTTTTCTTGATATGATCAATAATATCAAAAGGATTGGATTCAGATACCTGAGATGCATTTTGTGGTTGAAATGAGGAACTTGAATTCTTATCTCTAGGATCCAAGGAAGAAGGTGGTTGAGATGAGGAAATCACATTCTTATCTTTAGGAGCAAAGGAAGAAGGTAAAGGGATGCCCCTTCTTTGTTTATGATCTAATGCCTTAGCTTGACGAGTTTGTGATCATGAAAATACTACATATGTATGACCATGATCATCTTCATGAAGCTTCTCATCATCATGTTCTAATTTGCAGTTTAGGTAATTAATGTTGGAGTCACCAGCAGGATGTAAAAAATCATCATTCTCGAGCTGATCAACGTTAGCTTCCTGGTCTTCTTCATTCATCTCCACGTTGTTTTTGGGAGTAACTTCAATTGCTAATCTTTGGGAACCAGCAATGCAGTTCCGGTTGTTGTTGTTTTTTAAATTTCAAGTAGGGGTAGTATTATTGCCTTGAGCCATTTGAGCCATTTGTTTCTTCATCTGTGACATCTCATTTGCTAACTCTTACAATAGTTAATTAGATGTAGTAGTAGAGGATGAACTTTTAGCTCTAGAAGTGTTGCTTTTTATCTTTCCATCCATGATGAGGTCATCTTCAATCTCAACCACCATATTTTGAGCTACTAAAAATTCAGCAGGACGTGCTCTTCATAGTTGATAGCTTACTTCAGGAAGTAAAACATTAATGAATAATAAATTTTTATTATTGTCATTCAGAGAAATAGAAGCCGGATTTTGTACACTAACCTTTGGAATTTTGCAAGAAAATCCCGCATGTGCTCATGTGGCTCCTTCTTAAACTGATTCAATTGAGTTATCAATGTATTGAAATCTTCAACTGGTTTAAACCTTTTCAGGAATGCATCTCGCATAATAGCTCAGTTGGTTATGGTGCCAGGAGCTAACTGGTAGAACCATTCTTCAGCCAAGTCATGCAAAGTCTCTATGAAAATCTAGAAAAACACATATTCATGTTCTATGGTGAGCACTGCACAAGATATAAAGAATGCAGCCAAGTGGTCATCTGGATTCTACTTGCCATCTCTAAAGAATTTTGGAAAATTATTTCTCATCCCTTTAGGTATATCATGCATAGGAGAAGTTAGATTCAGAGGTCTAAAGGCTACACCCTATGGAACAGGTGTTGCAGGGACAAGTGGTTGATTCTGCATCATGAAAGGAGCACGTCTTCTTTGAGAATATACCTTGTGAATAATCTCAGCTATTGGATTGTGCTAGACATGATCCCGATCTGGAGGAGTTTACACACTTCATCCTAGTGAAAGACTGGATCTTTGGCTTCTTACTTTAGGAGGATGAATGAAATTAAACTGCTCCTGTAATCTATAAAAATGGTTGATCCTTCCTTGAGCTCTACTAGACCACATGAATGGACATTCTGCCAAGTTGAGATTATAATATAAAAGGGAAATGATAAGAGAAAGCTCTTATCTGCTAATTTGTGTTGTTCCCCAGTAGAGTTTCCAAAAACTATTAGCTATATTTTTTGCACAGTTGAAAACCTAGGCAGTCATGAGATAAATCTCCCTCATTTACCAGTGAGGCTCCCATGTAAGATTTTTTCAATTATATTTCCTAATATATATCTATTGGTTTTACTTTAATTGTATAGCTCACGAACCATAACTAGGAAATTTTGCAGCAAGTAAGCAGCTATGAGAAATATGTGCAGGAAAAGGAAATAATTAAATACAAGAATAAGGAAAGGAGATGTATAACCTAACCAATAGTTGATAGATTTGGTCACATGCACATAGACGAAACAAATAGATCTTGAAATGTAGAATTTGAAGAAATGGAAAGTTTTAGATCTAGATCTCAGACAACACAAAGTTTATGTAGAGATCTAAAAAGAAATAAGAAACAAATGCACCTTTGACATAAAGTTCTCTAGAAATATGCCTCTTCTTTATTCCTCCACTTTCAAAAAGCTATCAAGGGTTTCAGCTCAAATTATAGAACACAAGAATGTTGCTTATAAATTATGATCCATTAACCCATATGTTCTTCCTCTATTTATAGTGTATCGAGGGCAATTACAAATATGAAGCTTTAAATGAATTCCCCTATGTGGAAGCTATGAAAAGGGAAGTAACTAGTGATCTTCCTCCTGGAATTCCTCTTTGCATGACATGCATGATTTATAACTGAAAATAGAACCTTCTATTTTGCATGTCTTCCACCTATTTCGAAGTAATTGAATTCTTTAAGTAATAGATTTTAAACCAATCACTTAAGTTTTATAATTTAATTTATTGCATAATTACTTTGTCAAAGAAAATAAGAGAAAGAAGAAGAAGAAAAAAATAAATTAGAAGAAAGTCGCAAAACTTATAATATTTTTATTTTTCCATATTCTACGTGTGGTTGACTCTTTTTCCTTTGATCTTCACCAAACTGGATCTAGATGCAGTTGACTGTGATTTTCTTGTGGGTATTTCCTTTCACTTGTCTTTCCTCTTATCCTTGAAGTTTTTGCAGTTCTTCTCCAGTACATGCACCAGTGCAATATTTTTCATAAATAATTCAAAAAAACCTCATCATTTTTATTTTTAATTGCATATGAGCATTAAAAATTATGTAAATCCCTTCGGGTGAAGGAAAGTACAAGTAAATTCAATGAAGGATTCAACTAAAAGTTTGGGAGCACATGCACAAGCTCTTGAGAGTAATTTTCCATGTACTAACTTCCACATGAGCTGTGTTAGAAACAAGAGGATGATTTTTTTCCAGAAGCCTTTGTAATTATGAGATCTGAATTTGTCAATTAAATCGGTGATAGGTTCAGGGCCTATGTATTTATGATTGACTTTAACAAATCTAGAAGTTATGCATGATTATGCCAATCTTTTTCTTTCATTGTGCTTCATCTTGGCTGGAATAATATTTTTTTTGAGATCTTTTTCTTTTAATTCTACCAAAATCCCTGCAATTGAACCAATTTGTAAAGATCTGGAAACTTCTTCATATTCAGAAGATATACTCAATGTACCTGTCATTGATTTGAACTTATTTTCACTAATATTAGCACCCGTGATGAATACCTGTAATTAATTCAAACAAAGATGGATTCTAAGGCATGGATACTTGATTTATATCACCAAAATATGCATGTAAATCCTACTTCCCTAAAATTTGAGGATTTTCTTACATGCAAAGCAATCAAAAAATATATTTAATTCACCAGAGAACTTATACCAACATGCAAATAATTATCATAATAAGAATCAAGCCATTTCAAACCTATGCGGAAAACCTTGAAGCTCACTGACAATGAAAAACACCTTTTGATGCAAAAACCTCCTTTACTTAGTGCCAAAACCTATCTGGGTTACAATCCTTAGCAAAAAGAATTAATTACCTCTTTATTATGGCAGTCAGTGCTTTAAGTGATTTTTCTTTTATAATGGGAATTTTTACCCTATAAGGCAGTTAAGAAATTCCTGCCTACCTGCCACCTTTATTATTCCCATTGCAACTTAAGTGAATTTGAATTCATGGGAAAAAGTTCCCTGTAAGTCAGGTAATAAATTTCCCCCTGCCTTCCACTACCAAAAATTCCCATTGCATCTTAGATCTATTTATTCCAAAAAGTCTGACTTTCCTAGGAGAGGCTTTTTGTGCTTGAATTCATCTTTTTTGATCAGAAGTTTTCTTTCTGAGGATGATTCCTTTTGGTGCAACAACTGTAAATGATCTCTAGATGTTCCAAGAAATTAAACAGACTATACATGACAAAGGATGGACCTAGGGGAATTAAACGGAAAGACAATGGGGAAAACCAAAGAAAAATGAAAAAGAAATAAATAAAAATGAAAAACATTTCCAGAAGTTACAGACAAAGCTCTGAATTCATTCCTGGTGAATACCCTATTGAGATGTGTGAATATTGGCATGCAAAACTTTAACAGGATTCAACCAGAGCACAATTTACTTCAAACAGGGCATTATTTATTTAATAAATAATTAAATAAAAATTTCATGCACACAAAACTTGGCGGAGGGATAAAATGAATTTCGGCATCTGGGTATTTATCAAAATTGGCTCATATGAATCACTAGGAATATATTAACGTAATACAAACATATTTTGGCACTAAAAAACACAAAAATACCTATTATTTTAAAAGAATGAAAAATTTTAAACATGTGGTGGTCTCAGATTTTAGGGTAAAAGTTGAAGACACCATTATCGTTGTATGGTCAATGATCATCATAATGTCAAAGGAGTTGGTAACTTTTAAGCAATCATCATTATTTCCACAATGAAATGATACATTACAACTATGTATATAATAAATCATCTATTGTAAGTCATTATTTTTGGCAAGAAAGGTGAACCATAATATCAATAATAGGTACAAAAATCCAAATAGTATGCCTAAGCATAGAAATCATCCACTCAGCAAGGTAGTAAACTCAAACAACCAAACAAGAAAAATAAGTCATTACCGTAAAATATTTCACTAGTTCTTCATGACAAATGTCATTACACAGTTACATTATCAACTACATGTAAGTATGTTTATCCTTTTCAAGGTAAACGTATCTATGCATAGCTACGACACCATCCAAGTAACGTTTCCAATCCCCAAGTCCTCGTGACCCACTTCATGCTAAATAACTCAATTTTGTGACAACATGAAATAAAAATGAGAGATGTGACATACTTCCCCCTAAATGAACCATCATCCCAATGATTTTACTCATTAAAAAAAAAAAATAAACCACACACAAATTTATATCATACAGTAAAGGAAAAAGTCATACATTTCCATCAAAACTAAAAAAAATCTAGATTTTTAACTTATCCGCAATCAATTTATTGGCTATAATATCCTTAAAAACATCCAGTTTTTCCATACTGTCTGAAATATGACAAATTTTTGTCATTTTAGCACCAAAAATTTATAAAATAATATCATGTATAACATAATAAATTGACAAATATGAGTTTTTATGACTCAAACAGATAAGGAAATGTTGTTTTTATTTCTTCTAGATTATCTAAGGTTGTAATTTCTTATGAATATTGGTCTCATTTGACCTTACATTGCGTGAATTCTCTATTTCTCAGGTGTAATATATGAGTTTCCAAAAATTTGATTGGTTCAACCACTACGATTCCTGGATCCTAAACCTGTAAAGTGTTCAAATTAAGTACATATGTAACATCTGAAACATACTTCTTAAGTAAGGAAATATGAAAAACATCTTAGACAATATGGGATGAAATGAAAAAAAAATGTGCTACCAAACTTATGATTTCTAGAACTCCAAAAGGTCCAACATATCTTGGTGATAGTTTGGTAGCTTTACCAAACTTTATCGAACTCTTTTTGGTCTTAACCCTTAAGAAAACTTTGTCTCCAAGTTTAAATTTCTTGTTTATATGTTTCAAATATGCATATATTTTATATCTATCAATAGCTTCTTTCAATTGCTCCCGAATGAGCTTCACTTGATTTTCCATTGATGTTAACATTTCAAGGCCCACTAACACTCTATCTTCCATACTATCCCAATTATGGTTGTTCTACACCTTCTCCCATGTAACACTTCAAAAAGAACCATTTTTAGTGAAGCATGATAGGTGTTATTGTATGCAAACTCAATCAATGAAAGGTATTCTTCCCATTTATATTGTCGATCCATGGATTACATCCTGAGCATATCCTCCATAATTTGGTTGACCTGTTTAGTTTGACCATCTATTTCAGGATGGTATGAAGAACTAAAATTCAGTTTCATTCCCAAATCTGAAATCAAGTTTTTCCAGAATATATATTTCATCCTTGGATCCCTATCCAAAATTATTAACTCTATAAATCCATGTAATCTAAAAATTTCATGCATAAATCATTTTGCAAGCACGAGAAAATCACATTTCAAATTTCCTAGTCTAAAGTGATCTACTTTAGTCAACGTGTTAACAACAACAAGTATCATGTTATGTTTATTTTTTAACATAGGCAGTCCCTGCACAAATTATATGCTAATAAATTTCCATTTATAGTGCAGAATGTTGTGTGGATACAACAGACTAGCAGGGAGTAGGTGCTCTACTTTTATGCGCTGACATTCCAAACAATGAGAAACATAGTTTATCATGTCCTTTTTATTCCCTTCCAAAAATATTGTTGTTTTACCTTATCAAAAATTTTAATTACTCCAAGATGCCTAAAGTATAGTGAATCATGAAATTATTTCATAAATTTTATCCTTAAGTCATTTCCCGAAGGCGCATAGACTCTATCTTCATATTTCAATATTCCCTCATTATCAAATTTGAATCCTTCATACCTTTTATCGTTATAATTTTCTACTAATGTAACCTTTACATGATGATAGTATGAATCTAATAAAATTTTATTCTTTACCTCCTCTTTGTACTACATTTTGAGGGTCACAATTGCGGAGACATGCTTCCGACGAATTAGTGCATCTTCCACTTTATTTTCCTTTCCTTTTATGTAACTTATATCAAAATCATACTGGGATAAGAATTCAAGAAACCTACATTGTCTTACATTTAATTTGGGATGTGTGAATATATACTTCATCCCCAAGTGGTTTGTTTTTAGTTCAAAAGTATTTCCCAACAGGTAATGCCTCCGAACTTGAAGTGTGGGCACTATGGAAACAAGCTCTATATCATGGGGAGCATAGTTAAACTCATGTACCTTTAATTTAATGCTCTCGTATGCTATCACATGATCATTTTAAAGAATAATTCCACCCAAACCCTCACCAGAGGCATCTGTTACCATGGTGAAGCTTCCATTGTGGTTCAAAACTTTCAAAATTGGTGTTGTCGTTAATTTCACTTTTAGAAAATTAAGTTTGCTCTCACATTTTTTAGACCATAAAAACTTCTTATCCTTTTTCTGTAGTGAGGTTATTGGAGAAACAACTCTAGAAAAGTCTTTTACAAATTTTTAGTATTAACCAGTCAGCCCCATGAACCTTCTAACTTTATGAACATTCTTTGGAGCTAGCCATTATATTATTTTCTTTATCTTGGATGGATCTACAGATATTTCTTCCTTGTTTATGATATGATCGAGGTATTGTACCTCATTTTGATAGAAGGAACAATTTAAAAATTTTCCATATAGTTTCCTCTTTCCAAGAATGTCCAACACTATTTTTAAGTGCTCATTATGCTCTTCATTGTTTTTGGAATAGATCATAATGTCATCTAAGAAAAAAACACAAAATTATCTAAATATTCTTGGAATATGTTGTTCATTAAGTTCATGAATACAACATGTGTATTCGTGAGTCCAAATGGTAAAACCGTGAACTCATAGTGGTCATATCTTGTCCTAAAAAGAATTTTGTGTATGTCTTCATATTTAACTCTTAGCTAATGGTATCTTGATCTTAAATCAATATTAGAATACACAAATGCATCACACATCTGATTGAAAAGATCATCTATCCTTGGCAAGGGATACCTATTCTTTATCGTGGCCTTGTTAAACATGTGGTATTCAATGCATAACATTAGTATGCCATATTTATTTTTAACAAAAATGACCTATGCTCCCCAAGGAGACACACTAGGTTTGATTAGTACTTTGGACAATAACTCATTCAGTTATACCTTGAGTTCTACTAGTTCATTTGTAGTCATGCAGTAAGGAGATTTTTAAATAGGTTCTATTATAGGTTTGATGTCTATTATGAAATAAAATTCACGTCTCAGAGGGAGTCCAGGTAAATCCACTAAAAATACATTGTTGTACTCTTGTAACAATGGGTAATTTTCCAAAGAAGTATTAAATTATTCGTTGAAACCTGAAATTTTAATTACATGAAGTTTGCATCCTTTTTTATCCATTTTAAGTTGCATTGTAGAAATTTACATTACCACTATGTCTCTTTTTATGCCCTGAATGATTTTTGTTTTCTGTACGTCATCGAAGCACTTGATTTATTTTTCATAACACTTTACAATTTTCTTATGTTGTGATAACCAGTTCACACCTATAATTACATCATATGAACTTAAAAGAGATACATAGAGGTCTATTTTTATTGTAAAACTGGGAAGCTCTAATTTTGTGCCAAAAAGACATTTATTTGCTGTGTGGACAACATTATTCTCATATTGCACAACCCATGATTCCTTCATATAGCCATATTTTATTTTTAATTTTTCATCTAGCTTATTGGAAATAAAACATTCAGTAGCACTAATATCAAAAATAATAGTTATAGGTAATCCACATAACTTACGTAGTACTTCAACAAGTGTGGATTACTTTTTAGCTTGCCTATTTTCCACTACAACATGAATCCTCTATTGGTGGTTGTTATCTTTGTTTTTCTAAGGATTTTTTTTTGCATAGAGATCACCACCACACTTAAAGCATCCTCTTATTGGACCTTTCCTTTCTGTTTTGTTTTCATTGACTCTTGCATTGTTTTGTCCATTTTTCTTATGATTTGTAATAGGCTTTATTGTTGTATTTTTCTTTCTATTTTTAGCTTTATTTCACACCTTCTTCCACCAAGTTTTCTTTGGTGTAAGAGGTGAAGGTGAGTTGTAATTATTTTTCCTTTTCTCATCACGGTGATCAAATATATCTTGTAACTTCTACTCTTGACGGATGGGATTTTAAAAATTGCCTCCATGGTTAATGGACCATGCACATCCACTTCCCCTCCTATGACCAGATTAATTCCTATGATGAAATTTATTATGCAAAAAATTTCATCAATGTGGTACCGTGGAACATATTTTAGCAATTTAGCGAACCTTTTCTAGTACTCTATTTAAGTCAATTTACCCTATACTAATGTCTAAAATTCATACATATTTTATTCATACTACAATTTCAGCAACTAGAGCTACCTAAAATAGAATTTGAACTGATCCCAGGTGATGTTAGTTACATTAACCCTCAGTTCTACCTTCTAGCTCTCCCACCATGAGGAATTCTTGCTTGAGAGTTGATAAGCACCCCAAACACCCTTAATTTCCTCTGAAAATTTTATGATGGAAAAATACTTTTCTATCTCACTGATCCAATTCTCAGCTCCATCTCCTAATGTTATCCCATCAAATTTTGGAGGAATAATTTGCTTAATATCGTATGACAATTCTACTCCCAAATGTTCTCTTTTTTTGTTAGGCTGGTTCTGATATACAACATTAGGATATGCAACATTAACATTGTTATTTACAACATTTACATCGTTATTTCCAACATGTGCATCATGATTTGCATCGTTAGGATTTGTTGCATTCACATTATTATTATAAGTATTATGATTTGCTGGATTCAATAGTCCTTGAGGCTACTCAATTTCATCCCCCTCAAAGTATTCATCCTCCACTAGAATACATTGTTCAATAACAACAATACGATTATGAGTTTCTTGCATGATAGCAATTATCTCATCCAATTTCTAAACCGTGGCTTCCTGAGCGCCAATAGGTTGGTTATTTGCAGAATTTTCCCTTGTCCTAACCATTTTATTCTGTTAGATAAAAATAAAGTTTAGTGTTAGCGTAAATACCCATTGTTTCCAAGAGTTTAATTAACCTTTAGCTATGATACCAAAATGTAACACCCAAAGTTATACAAACTCCATATTAAAATAAAAATCCATATTAAGGGATTTTTTTTTAAACAAACCCCTTAACCCAATTACATGTCTTCTATGATTTTATAATGTAGTAATAATCATCTAGCAAGTAATATAGTTTACAATCCATTTGATATCATCAAAACCTTGTGTAGCTATAAAGGTTAATAGGTTTACCAGATCCCCTTTATCATTAATCTCTCAAGTGTGCATAACTTATATGCAATTGGTTATCCTATTTAATCGGTTTGTGAACTAATGCAATTCCTAAGTGTCTACTTGAAAATCAGCTTGCTTAGTTCCATACAACATCTCACACTATTATTTAGGAAATCGATGAAATGATGATGTATTAAGCTAATACACTACTTAGGCCAAAGATTTCAACCTATAATTTACATGATTAGTTTCATGAACACACACATGTCAAGTGAAATTTATCTGCACATTCATCCCAAATAGTTATCTGGATCACATCTTATTACTTAAATTATTTACACTCACATATTAAGGAGGCCTAAAATGTAGGTCTCACCTCTCAAATTGAGTGTACACTAATAGTATCAGGTTAGGACCTCTATGCGAAAGATAATGATTAATTTATGACTCTCATCATGATGTAATAATTAACCTTTCATAGTCATCCCAATATGGTATGGTTATACTTCAATCAAATCAAAGTATGAGGCTTAGAGTCTATGTCTACTTGATACTTAAGACAATTATAAGTTAGGTTCATCATTAAGAGATTAATTCAAGTTATATGTTTAACCACATATCATTAATAACTCACTGATTATTGTTTTTCTAAGCTCCCAAACTCAAAGTTTTGCTTAAAGACATCTATCGTTAGGACTAGGTTTAGTTTAATCATTTTATTAAGATTAGGTAATCAACCCAATCCTATTTAAATAATGTCATATTTTCCCCTTATCGTTATCTAATGTTAATTACCTCTTAAAAATAATATATTCTTTTAAACATTTTAACCAGTTTAAATATCATGATAATCCAAAAGGATTTAATCAAATTTCACATTAATAACTGATTAAAGGTATTTTGCTTTTGTATTTTGACATCATTATGTTATTAGACAAGTTATTATTGTGAAGGTAAAACTAGTCATCCACGTACTATTAGGTTGTGCTGAATAATAAATCAATTATTTACTTAGACACTTTTTTTTTTATTATTGGCAAATAGTTTTTTGAAAGGGACTATACCCTTGAGAACAAAAGAGGGCCTAGAAGCCAGAATAGAAAAGAGAACCAAAGCAAAAAGGATCAAAATTTAGATGGGACAATGAAGCCCAAAGTAGCCAAAGAGCAGCTACCACTACAAAATCAAAACAGAGTGAAAACTACATAAAAGTAGCAAAATGACAGTAAAAAAATAGCAATAATTACACATAAGTGCAGCAAAAGCACCCCCAATTACTTCTTGGCGGATTTTTCGATGTTGGATTTGATAGTCTGCCAAGATTTGAACATCCCCAAGGTCATCATGTGGGCAGAGTTAGTAACATCTAGCTGAGAAATGGTCATTTTTCTTTCCTTATCAGTGCCCCAAAGGGTAGCTGGAACCCCGCTGAGATTGGAGACACTTTGGACATGCTACTCAATGAACTCCTCAATAGCAGTAAAAATGGCCATGTTATAATCATGGAAAGTCTTGGCCTTCCCTAAATGGGAGTCTAAGGAGTTTAGCTTCTTGTAAATATCTTCAAGGTGGGTATTATCCATAGCCACCTCCTCCTCCTTCTTCCTCTTACCTTTTTGTTTTTCCATGTTTTTAACCTCTTCCCTCAACAGCTTCATGTCAAATTATAAGGCCTCTAGCCTTTTTATGGAGCTCTCCATATGTGCTTCCTGAGAACTAGCACTACTAATATGAAGGAGGTTATGGGTAGTTTTAATCTCATAAGGACCCTTCTCCACAACAAGGGTATCAAGATTCAGTCTTCTAGAGGACCTGGTAACTAGTCTGGCTTAGGTGGAAGCAAAGGGGGTGGGGGCAGAGGTGGGGGGAATGGGAGATGGAGTCGGGAAGGCCGGGAGAGGGGTGACAGCAGTGGCAGGGACAGAATGTGGAGAGATGGGGCTGGCGGCCGTAGAAACGGGTAGAGGGGGAACAGAGCTAGGGGAGGAAGGGAGGCCAGGAGACCAAAGAAGACATAATTTATGCAGCAAGAAAATTAGCCCCTTGTGTAAAGGAACAACATGAGCATGCTTTTGAAACTCCAAAATGGAGTGCTCAAGAGAGCTAAGCAGATAATGGGGGAAACATACTGTGTAATTCCTGCAGAAGTGATTGAGGAAGACAAGATGTTTAGTAGGTATAGTGATGAACCTCCCTTCCAAAGAAATGAAATGCACCATCATGCGGGTAACCTCATCATAGGGTGAGGGGATTGAATTGACAAGTAGGCCCACCATGACAAAGACCAGATTCTTTGTTCCTTCAACAAATCTCCTCTCCTCAGCTTCTCTGTCAACCTTTGTATTAAAAAAATGGTATCTGTCCATGCCAAGGCCAGTGGCTTCAGCTATTAGCTCCTCATTGATCGCAATCTTCTGCCCCCCATACTCAATAGTGTGATCCTTCCAATCTTTTGTAAAACGCACTAAAATAATTTGATCGTGGCCCTGAACCTTCTCCATAAAGTTGGTGATGCCTCCCTGGCTTAGAATATTCCAAAGCTCCACATTATCCCTCCAATCTAGATCCGCGCTGGGCTCGATCTGGCAAGGAGGGGCCCCCATTGTCACTGTGCTTAACTGCTTGCAAAAAATATTAGAAACCTTAAGAGCACTAATACCAGTCCACCTTTTGTTATTATTATTCGCGCTGTGAAAATGCTGATGAGAATAGCTATTTCTTTTCCCACAAATAGCTGCGTGACTACTGATTTGAACCTTTGGAATTTTACATGCCGGAACTACGGCCCTTTTGCCAGCCCGCTCCCTATCATCATTAACATTATTTCTGTCTTGGGGATCTGTAGAGACTTGCAGCCAGATTGTATAAAGCACAATGCTGCCCGCATGTGCGACTTTCCTTTCAATATAAATCCACTTGAAATTTTCATCATTCTTCATACAAGCTTGATTGTTCGACAAGAATTGTATAAGATTAGTTTTAAAGTCAGCACATGTGGGAGCTTTATTAGTACTAATCCACTCTTAATGATCATATCCCAAATCTTGAATTTGCATGTTTATAGATATCCGCTTGAATGCTGCTTTGAAGCTGTTTAGGAATGCTAATATTATCCCAAAAAATGTGGTTAACATTAATGCCATAATTTTCCAATGCATTTGCCAGCTTGTTACCCTCCCGGTAAGTATGTATGATCTAGATGTTAGTGAATGTTTGACAGATACTTATAGACTCTGAGATAAAATACTTGATGTTCCAACTTGGAGGTGAGCACTGATTAAGGTGATTAATGATATTCAGGGAGTCCCCTTCAAGAATGAGGTTTTGGATATTATGATTCTGGGCAATTCTCAGGCCCCATAAAGTAGATAATGCTTCGGTAAAATGATTGGTTTGAATTTCCATTTTTCTAGTATACGCAGTAATTAGATTACCTTTATGATCCCGAATCACTCCTCCCCTTGCCGCAGTCCCAGGGTTACCCTTAGAGGCCCCATCAAAGTTCAACTTATACCAGTTAAAATCAGGAGGATGCCATTTAATCAAATATCTATCAATACTATTACTGGGATTGCTACTGACAGCTCCAATCAGCCAGTTGGCTAAGACATGCTCTTCATTTACTGGATAACTCTTATTCTTGGGGGGTTTAAATCTAGCTATATTCTCTTTGATAGCATTAGAAATTTTACCAATACTGAGCTTATAGTTCTGATTCTTATTTCTAAAAATAATATCATTTCTATCTTTCCATATCCTCCAAATGATATGAGGGATAACCAGCTTCCAGATCCTTCTGACAACACAATGCCTATAGGGTGGGTTCCATTGAGTCCATAGCTGATTAAAATCCTTCGGCACCACCCATAGAGCTTCAAATTTAGAGAGGGAAAAACTCCATATTCTGGTAGCATAATCACTATGGATAAACAAATGACTGATATCCTCAGAGTCTTTTTTACAAAGATGACATCTATTAGGCATTATAAAACCTCTTCTCTTCAGTTTTTTAGTGGTAAGAATCTTGCCTCTGATAGCTAGCCAAAGGAAGAAATTTATTTTAGGAGTTAATTCAGCCATCCAAATCCTATTCCAATTGAACTCAGATTGACTACTATCGAAGAAAGTGTTATATCCAATTTTGACATAATAGTCCCCATCAATGGAACTATGCCAGACCAGCTCATCCTTAGTATCCATTTGACTTAAGGGAATAAGATCTAACTAAACTTGAAGGGAGGAAATAATTTGTACCAGATCATCTCGCTCCACTGATAGTTTTTTCCATTTCTTTCTATTGCCATTTCCCTCAATATAATCCTTGATTTTAATGCCATATTTGTTTACAAGACTGTCCTTAACAATCCCAAAACTATCCATAAGATTGCCATTAAACCAGTTATCCTTCCATAAATTTATATCCCAACCATCACCCACTTTCCATTTACTTCCCTGCTTAATGAAATTTCTGCTCTTAACCAGATTGTTCCAAAAAATGGAACCATAGGGGAGGTGCTCATCTTGTAGGAAAGAATAGACAGTTTGTTGATTTAGGTATTTAGCTTTGATTAAATAAATTCAGGGTTGTTTCTCTGAAAGCATTCTCCAGCCCATTTTCACAATGAGAGCCTCATTCATTTTCTTGATATCTTTTATACCCAATCCTCCCATAGAATTCGGGGTACAAACCTTATCCCAAGCAACTAAGTGAAATTTAAAATTCTCTTCCATGCCCTGCCATAAGAATTTTTTCTGAATCCTCTCAATCTTTTCTCTGAAGGAAGAGGGGATCTTGAAGAGTGACATGATATAAATGGGTAGATTTTGGAGAGTACTTTTAATGACCAGGCACTTACCAGCACTAGAAAAAATGGCTCCTTTCCAACTAGCCATTTTTTTTAAATCTCTCTAATAGCTCATCTCACACCTTGCCAGAGACTTTTTTAGTGCCGAGAGGAAGGCCCAAGTAAGTGGCTGGAAGCACGCTTATTTTATAGCCCAAAATTTTAGCAATTTTAAGTTGTCTTTCTTCAGGAGTGTTGAAGAAGAAAATGGAGCTTTTATCATAATTGATCTCTTTCCTAGAAGCAAATTCGTAGAGCTGCAGAATAGCCTTGGTAGCCTTAGCTTCAATGACTGAAGCCAAAATAAGGAGGATAGTATTATCCACAAATTGTTGATGGGAGACAGCTTGGCTGATGGAAGTGGGCTTTGAGCCTTTCAAAAGACCATCATTGACTGCTTTATCAATTGTTCTACTAAGGCTATCAGCCATAAGAATGAAAAAAAATATTTATTAAGTCAAAGAAATATATTTATTTAACGAATCTTGTGTCGCTATCTCAAATAGAATTTTTTTTTTATTCCATTAATTTAAACATTTAAATGATGATTTCATGATTAATATTACAATAATTGACATTTAATAAATTATATTAAATGTTTTCATGCTGAACAATTAATTGAACAAGTATAATTTGTTGTTGTAAACAACGTAAATCATCATTACAGCTCATAATACTTTAGTAAAACAATAAACTATTTATTGAGCTCATTAAGGATAATTACTTATTCAAAAAGTATAACAATAATTTCATAATTATATAATTGGCCAAGTGTCATTTACAACTTCGCGAAATAATATTTCTCTCAATAAAGATTACATATTCCAAATTAGGATATACATTAAATCAATGTTTACAATGAGATAAACAATTGATCGCATGACGAGCTTACATGTAATCAGTTTACTTATATCTTCATAATAACTAATCCATCATGTTATCTATAAGATAAAAATAATAATTTACATGGACAGTTCATTGAACTGACATGGAGTATACATCTCTCTACCTAGATGTTTTATTATGAAATAATTGAACATCTATATTTGATTTAATGGTAATATCCTTAAATATCAATCATATTAAGAATGTAAACTATAATGAAGAGGTCAAAGACAATAACTGAGTTTCTTATTAGCAACAACTTTCATTTATTTGACAACTCATAAGCATCTAATGCTTTAACTTCATTTATAACTCAAGTCTAATCAACCAATCTTTCCAATTTACAATACACAATTAAGTAAAATAATAACACTCTTTATAACTTAATCAACAATTAGTAGCTATGATAGTTATAAAATATGGAAGAGATAAGCAATGTATCCTTCAATCAAGTTATTGACATGTATCCACTCAAACATTACAAGAAATAATAGGCTGACTTAATTGCCTTCTACTTTATTTGACAATATATCTATATCATAGACAATAACAAAATATAATTACTTATTCTTTCTCAATCATATCATAAGGCACAAGAAAAATCAAAATTCCAACAAGAGGTGAGACTCTAATTTCTTCAAGCATGTACCCAAAACAATACAACAAAATACCATTTACAACTTAAGTTAATAATCATGAAAATCGATATTTGTATCAAGTGCTAAGTCACTTTCTCTTTAAAAATATCAACTATCCTTAAGAAAATATTTCTCAAAACTATTTAGTTCCATAATGTAGTTTATTTTAAGGATTAAATTATCATTTAGTCCTATAGACAGTAATGACTTTGCACATGATGAACAAACTTTACCAGATTAAAAATTGAACATGGTTTAGAAAGATAACTCAATCACAAACTACAATATACATTTGTAACTTTCACATGAACACTTTAGGAAGATAAGACTAGTGTAAGACTGATATGAATAGACTATCTAACGCATAAATCACAAATCTAAATTTTAATCAATAGATTAAACATTCAAAGGCCAATTCAGGCTTGATAAAGTAAATACTAAACCTTCCTTATGAATACACCCATTTACAAAACCAAGAAAAAAAAAGGCATGCCAAAACACATAGAGGAAAACATGATTCACAAGGAATACAATACTGTCAAGTTGGTTTTACCATCCACATAGATTTGAACAAAGGCACAATTTGATCCCTTTTTAAAAAGTTATATTATGGTTGAATCAACCTTAAATAAACAATACCCACCTAACATTTATTTCATGATGACACAAAAAAATAAGCACGAATCTCATATGAGCGTTAAGGTGGTTGAAATAGAATCTATCTAACCACTCTCTACTATAACAAGTTATGTGTGGAATTTAATACCCATATCAATCATTTTTATAGAAATAATCTTAAAAACAAGGCAAGCACGGTCCCCAAATTCGCATATAAGAAATTCACAATTAAATGATTTTTTATGAATATAATTGAACACCCATGAAATAATAAAAACCCAGTTCTGAGATATAACATTTGCAACTTATACATCACTTAAATATCAATAAATAATTCTTACATTTCACCCAGATGATGTTCCACTACTTCGTGATAAAATAACAAGAAAAAGAGACATATAACCATGTCTGGGATTATTAATCATCTCTATAAATTCTTCACACTTCCCTTTTAAAAATTCCAAATCGTCTCAGTCAAATATCTACCACAACACTTTTCTAGATATCCCTAATAAAAATGACCCAATTTTGAAAGAACAACCACTCCATAACCCATGAAAACAATATTTAAATGGTGCAGGGCTGACCATTATGGTTTCATCAAAAATCTCAATAGAAATAGCATATCAAACTGCATGCAATAGCTCGAGCCATAAGGGAAACCCAAAAAAAATAACTAAACAATACAAATGAATTCAAAATTACATGTAAGGTATCTTTTGGAGGAAGCTTTGAGTTTTTTGAAGACACTTAATGCACATTAACTATTATAGGTGCCACATAGTGGCTCTTTCTTCCATGCCACCTCTAGTTTAAAATTTCCCTCCAAAATTAGTTTGGGATGATTTCACGAATGGTCGAAGATCAATTAAATACAAGCCTTAATAATTTTACATGGGTCACCAATCGACCTTAATATATTTAAAAAATCAATTTACCATTTGAATATGGTTATGACCATGTTGTTATCCTCTTACCAACCAGGCAATGAATATGGTATAAGACCTTAATACTAACCTGATTAAAAAACTAAGAAAATCATCTCACAAGACTTTTCCATATAATTTCCCAGCCAAAGGAGTATTGATGCAACACCCTTACCATCTCATTGCATAGCACAAATTAGAATATCCTAAAATTTAACCTTCAAGGTAACTCTGTAGATGAGTATTCTTAACAAGCCTCTAAAGGCCTAAAATTATAAAAATCATCAAAGAATGTTGCTAGGTTCCTCCAATTACCTTACTTTGTCTCTACACCTTGTAATCAATCATCCCTCAATATGGTTCACTAAGAAATAAAAATATCACGTCTTTAGGTTGCCAAATCTACCCTTAATCTTCTAGTCTAACTACTAGACCAAATCATAAATTTCACTCTTTAAGTCTTCTTATAACATCTCCACCTCTAGCTTCTGGTTTTTACTTATTCACATGCTCCTCACAACCTCATTCCAACCATTAAATATTCCATCCTTCTTGCATTCTTTCCTAATATTGACTTACTTCTATTTTTCTTTCACCTTCTCCTCATTAGTCCTTGCAATGATAAGGAAAATTAGTTAGTTTAATCTTTCCAAGTCTCTCTCATCAATCTTATTTATTCACACATTCAAGTTACTATTAGGTGGACCATTTTGATGATTTATAACAACCTAAAACACAAAAATGTTTTTCCTTCCACAAAACTGCCTATTTTTCTCTCAAAACAATGGTTACTTACTTCAATCACGCTCTAAGGTATTTAGGGACACATAGAAGACTCACTAACTCAAATAGTTCACATTTACCCTTTCCAAGATACTTACCAAATTTTAGAATCTAACTCCTCACCTAACCCCTCTATTCCAATTTTGCAATTTTTACTTCTAAACCTTGTTAGGGTTGCTATAACCAACTGTTAAGTATAAATCTATCCTTAGGAGTTTACAAATAAAATAGGAATTCTTATTGAGAAATATTTAGGGTTTTCTTAATATTTTAAAATTTTCAGTATGTGGCTCCAAGGGTAGACCCTAGTCCCTCCAAAAAATGGTTCTTATAACTAGGTTTATAACTGTAGCACTTTATCATTCAAGAAACTAGTTGTAGACACCAAATTTGTGTCTTACGACCCCCCGTGCCCCGCATCCCATTTCACAACCTATCCTCACCACCTAAACCTTGCACAATTATTTATTAATTACGTTATATTTAATAAATCCACATCTCCAAACCTGCCACCACATTTCGCCACCTAATCATGACCTAGCCCTAACCCTAAACTAACATAATTAAGACCTATAACTTGGTCTACATCCACACCCATGACTAATTACTCCTCACCCGCACCAAAATCAACCTAATAATGACATGACCAAGCCCACAACTAATTCCTCAGGAGAAAAGGAGGGAAAGTTGGCTATTTTACTAAAATAGCCCACTTTGACTTAACCGACATCGGTTCCTACTCGACCACCATCGGTTACGTAACCACCATCGGTTCCCTGTAAATGACCTCCCCCAACCAAAAACAAGGGGTTGGATTTTCATTTGATCTAGAGGAGAAGTCATTGGAAGGATCTGGAATTTACTTGGCTGAGCAGAGACAAGTGAAGGAAAGAGAGGAGTTTGCAGAGAAGGACATCAAGCCCAAGACTGCAACTGAATAACCAGAGCCCAGTGACACTCATCCAAGCATTAGGAGATGAGATAGCTCATCTCAGATTGTCAGACCATCCTACCTGAACCCTGCCTTCGTCTTCACAGTCCTTGAACCTACATTTTTCATCAAGAACTAGTAAGTAAGTCTTATACGTTCTTTTAATAATATTTTTTGGATTTCTGAATCACAGTAATTACAAGTCTACTCCCAGAATCCACTACCCGGTAACACCCCCCCATCTAACTATCATTCCTCTACCCCTACATTGCCCCAAGAACAGCTCCCATACCCTTTGAGCCTTCTCTATCACCCTGTTACCCATCCCCAATCATTTACTAGCCTTATAAACACCATATTCATCTTATAGACAACCTTTTACCAAACCCCTTAAATCACTACCCCTACCGATATCAGTTATTATCAACCAGCACCGGTGACACTGACCAGCGTCGGTCACCGTGATTCAAAACCAAGACCAGCCTTTTCTCTATTGTTCTAACAAGGTAAACAAATTGTAATTGGACAATAGCTTATTTGTTAGAATTTGTGTTAATTCATATTAGTAGGGGAACTGACCACCTTCGAAAGGAAGTCTCATATTTCCTAGGCCCAAGGCAGTTCCCTCACTTATCATCTAATTAAAATCTGGCGGTCTTGTATTCTTACTTGCAGGTAGTCCTTCCAAGACAAAAAGGAGTTCTTCACAGTCGATCTGATCTTTCTTTATGGTACGCACACACCCTCTCGACATTCAACAGGTATTCCTCCTAGCCCTAACCCTTATCTGTTTCTCAAAGGAATGAAAGGATAGGAGAAACTCTATTCCAAAAGCTGAAACATTCTAGGCGAAACATTTTGGTACATAGATGCATAAAATTTGAGTACGAGGGGAAGTCCTACACCATAAAAGCTGATCCTCCCCCCTTCAAAACTTGTAATATGTTATATCACCCTAATGATGTGCTTGTACCAGTCAAGAAACCCATTCATCCAACCTAACCATCCACTTCAACCACACCTCTACCATCCACTTCAACCGCACCTACACCTTCAACCAATGAAACCACCGTCGCAAATACCACTTCCTTTTCCGCAGACAGCATCCCAACCTCAGACCCCTTAGTAGATGTTCTTCAACACCTTACACTGGGGGAGTACCGCCTATATAATGTTAGTTATTTCCATACCCCACAGGAGTACGGACAGTTACATGCGCATCCTACCTACGACCGTCGCGTGGGGGAGGTAATCTCTTACGGACCACCTAATTGCCGCACCAACCTAACGGATGGGGGTGTCGATGCATCCTCTGTTACCCCTAAACCTCCTCTTGGTGTGGTTCCCTTCCAATCTGATTTTCAATACCTGACAAATCATCATTTCGCCCTCACCTTCTTGACTCACTGTGCTTGGAAAGGCTTTGGTTTTGGTCTTTATGAACAAGGCTGACATATAATAATTCCCATAACTACACGCAAGCACAATGATAGTAGTGGTCTTGGATTTCCTGAAACACTTACACGGAAAGAACCTCGTGTCAGTTGTATTCTAGAAGATGACGACGTCACCCCTACCAAACCATCATCACCCATTCTGCCATCGTCACCCACAGAGTCGATAGGACCCTGAATCTATCCCTCCTACCTTTTTTTTCATAAATGCTATCTTCCTAGGTCCTCTCACTTATCAATACGATAGTGAGGACCCATCTTCTCTTCCCCTTCTGTATCCAGACATGATCGAAGAGGATTCACCTTCAATTAATGTTGTTGAGTGCCAGGATGACGACTCCATCCTCACTTACCTTGGTGCGGACGACTCCTATATTCAACGCACCTTACCTTCTGAAAATCAAACCATGTTGAATGAGTCAACTATAGAAATCAACATCCACATAGAGGAGGATCCTCACATTGTGAAGATCGAACAATCCCTTAACACATCAGAACAAGCCGCCTTTACTACCTTTCTACGTACCTGCAACCAAGCTTTCGCTTGGTCCTATGCTGACATGCCAGGAATTGATCCTGACATTGCTGTCCATAACATTACCCTAAAACCTGATTCCAAACCAGTCAAATAGAAACTGAGAAAAATGCATCCACGCATTGCCCTCTTGGTCAAAGAAGAGCTTCAACGACTCCTTTCTGTTTCCTTCATCTTGCCTATTGACTATCCTCAATGGATTTCTAACATCGTACCTGTCACTAAAGCGACGGGGGGACTTTGGATATTCATGGATTTCCGAGACCTTAACCTCGCTTGCCCCAAGGATGAATTCCCCCTCCCAATTATTGATCAACTTATTGATCTCACTGCGGGTCATGAAATGCTTTCTCTCATGTATGGCTTTTCGGGATACAATCAAATTTTGGTAGCCCTGGTCAATCAACATAAAACTCCCTTCATAACTCCTTGGGGAACCTTCTGTTATCGTGTCATGTCGTTTAGCCTTAAGAATGCTGGTGCGACCTATTAGCAGGCTATAACTTACATTTTTCATGACATTATGCACACTATCCTTGAGGATTACGTCAATGATCTTCTTGGCAAATCTAAACATCGCAGTGAACATCTCGATGTTTTAACCATTATTTTCGATCACCTGTTACAATATTTTGTCCATCTTCAACCAAAGAAATGTGTCTTTGGTGTCCTTTCGGGAAAACTTCTTGGTTTTATCGTCTTTTTATGTGGCATTGAGGTCGATCCATCTAAAGTCAAAGCTATCCTAGAAATGCCCCCACCCAAAAACCTCAAACAATTGCGTAGTTTGCAAGGTAAACTTAAATCTATCCGGCGTTTCATTTCCCAACTCTCAGATCGATGTCAACCTTTCCATCACCTTCTTAAAAAGGACATTGCCTTTCAATGGAGCGAAGAGTGTCACCAAGCCTTTGAAGCTCTCAAAGCCTATCTCTTGCAGCCACCCGTGCTTATCCCACCTCAGGATGATCGCCCTTTCTACCTTTACCTTTCTGCCACTGACCATGTTATAGGAGCCATGCTCGCACATTGGGACTCGGCACATCAAGAACAAGCCGTTTATTATATAAGTCGTACTCTTGTAGATTACGAGACTAGGTATACACATGTCGAAAAATTGTGCCTAGCCCTATCATTCGTAGCCACCAAACTCCGACACCACCTCCTGAATCACAAAAATTTTGTCATCACCAACACAGACCCCATTCATTATATGTACGCCAAACCACATCTAAACCAACGCATCACCCGATGGCTTATGCTCCTCGCTGACCTCGACCTTGAATTTACACACTAGAAGTCAATCAAAGGACAAACTATTACAGACCAGCTCACGGAGGCCCCTTTATCTGGGGAACAATTTACCAATTTTAATTTCCCCGACGAACTCATCGCTACTCTTTCACTCAGGGAGTAGTCATATCCAATGACCCTCTTCTTCGATGGATCCAAATGCCAGCATGGCAGAGGAGCCGGCGTTGTTCTCATTCCTCTTGACACTGAGCCGATGCCTCTTTCATTTTGGCTCGATTTCCCCTGCACTAATAATACAGCGGAATACGAGGCCCTTATTTTGGGTCTCCAGGTTGCGTTACACTTAGGTGTCAAATCTATCAACATTTTCGGTGACTCTCAATTGGTAGTTAACCAAGTTATGGGCATCTACCAATGTAAAAATGAGGAACTTCAAAAGTACAAACACTACATAGATTCACTTTTGACCTTATTTACTCATTATTCTATCCAAACCATTCCCTGCTCCACTAATAAATTTACGAATACTATGGCTTTCTTAGCCTCACAAATTCTTGCCTCACCAACTGACTCTAACATATTCATCTTGGTCCAACAACTCTTTGCCCCATCTTACTCAGCCCTGGCTGTTTATATGATAAATAATGTGTCTGCTAATTTGCAGGATACCTGGTATCACCAATTTCATGACTACCTTACAACCTCTATTCTCCCACTTGACCTAACGAGTACCAACAAACATGCTTTTCTTAAAAATGTTTCTTGTTATGTCGTCATGGGGGGACTCCTTTATAAACGTGGCTTTGATGGCATCCTCCTTCGATGTCTAACCGGCGCGGAGGTCACCTATACCATCCGACAAGTCCATGACGGTATTTGTGGTGGACATTTTAGTGGCCTGTCCGTGGCCAAAGGGATCCTTCACCTAGGCTATTATTGGCCTACTCTTAATAACGACTGCTACGAATATGTTAAGCGTTGTGTTATGTGTCAACAACATGCCAACCTTCAACATACTCCTAGCCATCCGCTACAGGTCGCACAAGATCTTTGACCTTTCTCACATTGGGGTTTAGACCTTATTGGTGAGATTCATCCACCCTCTTCGCAACGTCACCGATGGATAATCACAACAACCAAATATTACACAAAATGGGTGGAGGCCATTCCACTCATTTCAACCAAAAAAGAAAAAATCGTCGAATTCGTTAATCATCACATTATCTGTCGTTTTGGTGTTCCTCATCGCCTGATAACAGATAATGGTAAATCTTTCAAAAATAAGTTGTTACAAGACCTTTGTGACAAATTTGGTATCAAACTTAGTTTCTCATCACCTTACTATCCACAGGCCAATGGTCAGGCTGAATCTTCTAATAAAACCCTAACCAAAATCCTCATGAAAGTTGTTAATGATTCTGGAAGAAATTGGCATGATCATATCCCCTTTGCCCTTTGGGCTTATCGTACTAGCATTCGTACCTCCACTAATGCCACACCATTTTTGTTGGTATATGGTACCGAGGTTGTCTTGCCTCTCGAAATACAAATACCCTCCCTCAGAATATCTCTTCAGGATATTCTCACCAATGATGATTTCCGCCACGAGCGGTTAGCCCAATTAGAGCTTCTTGACGAGCGTCATCTTACGACTCTTGACCACCTTCAAATCTATCAAAAACACATCAAGCGTGCTTATGATAAGCGACTTCATGAGCGTACCTTTAAGGTTGGTGATCTTGTCCTCAAAGAGAATCAACATGTAACCAAACTAGAAAAGAGCAAATGTGGAAAATTTGCTCCTAATTAGATTGGGCCTTACATTATCACTCACACTTATGGATCAGGCACTTATTGTTTATCTTCGCTTAATGGTAAACCTGAGCCTGAGCCCCTTAATGCCTTGCATCTTCGACCATTCTACTATTGAATTTAGTGTTATATCACTTCTTATCTACCTTGCGCTCATCCTTTGAGCTCATTTACCACCGCATACACTTTGTTTCCTACATCTCAAAGTCAAATCAAGCTCACATGGTTTGATTATCACCTCCCCTTAAAGATACCTTCCCCTTTTTAGTCTAGTCCATGACTTCAAAGTATCAAAATGACACATTCTTAATTAAACACTTATGGGATTTTCTTGAGTCAAACTTCCTACAAAACTAGATGCTTTATGCCCAACGGACATCTAGACCTCTAAATTATACATAGACTACTCCCTCGAAGGATAACTATATTCCAAACTATTGCTGCTATTGTATATAGACTGCTCCCCCCGAAGGACAGCTATACACAAACATCGCATCTACTACTATAAATAGACTGCTCCCGTGAAGGACAGCTATACACAGTCAACCTTTATCAGAAGCTTCTCACATTGATCCGCTTTGTGAAGACCTCAAGAACAACAAAATATATATCCCATGTAGACTTCCTGCATCGATCAGTCTATGTCCAAAAACATAAAAAGCGGTATTCCAAAAAAGCACTTTTGAGTCATGGACTTGTCTATTTAGGTTTCGTCCTCTTTCATCAGAATAATCACCTTGTAACACGCTCTCAGCACCCTCGCCCATATCTACCACCTCACCTCACCATCTGTCAAAGCAACAAAACTCAAGGGACGTGACGTAATACCCGATATGTTGTGATTATACAACTCTTTTCACCTATCCACTTCTCGTCTATGCAAGGTACCTAGAGGTTCAAGTTGATTCTACGTTATTATGTGGTTTGTTTAGCTCTTCTAAACTACGGGACACTTTTGCCTCTTTTTCTCGACTCTAGGATTGTGTGTTGACCTTAATCAGGATACGGTTCCCTACCACTTGGGTAGGCTAACTTTCACTTCACCTATACCTTACCAACACCAACAACATTACCCTATTAATGTCAAATTCTTATCAAACAACACATTGCCTAACTACAACCAAATCACCCTTTCTCACCACATCACCTATATCTGCCTTCACTGAAAACCCTTTGTTGACTTCATTGGCCCACTTCACGGCCGTAACTAACCATTTGGCCCAACCCAAGGCCACAACCAACCATTTGGCCCGACCCAAGGCCGCAACCAACCATTTGGCCCGACCCAAGGCTGCAACCAACCATTTGGCCCGACCCAAGGCTGCAACCAACCATTTGGCCCAACCCAAGGCCGCAACCAACCATTTGGCCCGACCTAAGGCCGCAACCAACTATTTTGCCCGACCCAAGGCCGTAACCAACTATTTGGCCCGACCCAAGGCTGCAAACAACCAATCAGGCCTGACCCATGGCCCTCACTCATCAATCAGCCCAACCCAAGGCCACACCACTCAAATACCTCACCCAAAACCAAAAAATTACAATTTTATCCACCCAACATGTAGCTTTTTGTTCAATCGAGCTCACCTGTTCGTGTTTTAGCATGATTCAGGTACTTGACTTGATCAGTCGACAAACTTTGCCTAGACCAAGACCGTGACGTTTATCTCAACCAAACCAACTATTTGGTACTACCGAACATGCCTAAACACTCCAGTACCTTACCCGTTATATCCCCTGGAGTTACTTCCTATGCCTTGGATACCAGGATTATATCACCCTTGTTTGGATAAACTATCGACCTTTGCCTATGAATTGCTTGTTTGCTCTTCAAATCATGTACCCTGGTCGCACTATTGCATTTCAACGTGTGTCTACTTCCTTGGACCTACCCCACCATCTTACCATCATCTCAACACCATTTACCCTTTATCAACCCTATCCCTGATTTCACGCTACCTCAATCTATGATAGATTTGAGGGGGATTACCTATACCCTTAATAGGAGTAACCACTTCTTATTATTGTCAGTGAAGCTTTACAAGACAAGCTACATGACAACAAGGGGCTAATGTAGACACCAAATTTGTGTCTTACGACCCCCCGTGCCCCACATCCCATTTCGCAACCTAGCCTCACCACCTAAACCTTGCACAATTATTTATTAATTACCTTATATTTAATAAAATCACATCTCCAAACCTGCCACCACATTTCGCCACCTAATCATGACCTAGCCCTAACCCTAAACTAACCTAATTAAGACCTATAACTTGGTCTACATCCACACCCATGACTAATTACTCCTCACCCGCACCAAAATCAACCTAATAATGACATGACCAAGCCCACAACTAATTCCTCGGGAGAAAAGGAGGGAAATTTGGCTATTTTACTAAAATAGCCCACTTTGACTTAACCGACATCAGTTCCTACTCGACCGCCGTCGGTTACGTAACTGCCATCGGTTCCCTGTAAATGACCTCCCCCAACCAAAAACAAGGGGTTGGATTTTCATTTGATCTAGAGGAGAAGTCATTGGAAGGATATGGAATTTACTTGGCTAAGCAGAGACAAGTGAAGGAAAGAGAGGAGTTTGCAGAGAAGGACATCAAGCCCAAGACTGCAACTGAATAACCAGAGCCCAGTGACACTCATCCAAGCATCAGGAGACGAGATAGATCATCTCGGATTGTTAGACCATCCTACCTGAACCCTGCCTTCGTCATCACAGTCCTTGAACCTGTATTTTTCATCAGGAACTAGTAAGTAAGTCTTATACATTCTTTTAATAATATTTCTTGGATTTCTGAATCACAGTAATTACAAGTCTACTCCCAGAATCCACTACCCGGTAACACCCCCATCTAACTATCATTCCTCTACCCCTACACTACCCCAAGAACAGCTCCCATACCCTCTGAGCCTTCTCTATCACCCCGTTACCCATCCCCAATCATTTACTAGCCTTATAAACACCATAGTCATCTTATAGCCAACCTTTTACCAAACCCCTTAAATCACTACCCCTACCGATATCGTTTATTATCAACCGGCACCAGTGACACTGACCGGCGTCGGTCACCATGATTCAAAACCAAGACCAGCCTTTTCTCTATTGTTCTAACAAGGTAAACAAATTGTAATTAGATAATAGCTTATTTGCTAGAATTTGTGTTAATTCATATTAGCAGGGGAACTGACCACCTTTGAAAGGAAGTCTCATATTTCCTGGGACCAAGGCAGTTCCCTCACTTATCATCTAATTAAAATCTGGTGGTCTTGTATTCTTACTTACAAGTAGTCCTTCTAAGACAAAAAGGAGTTCTTCGCAGTCGATCTGATCTTTCTTTACGGTACGTGCACACCCTCTCGACATTCAACAGGTATTTCTCCTAGCCCTAACCCTTATCTATTTCTCAAAGGAATGAAAGGATAGAAGCAACTCTATTCCAAAAGCTGAAACATTCTAGGTGAAACACTAGTAACAAAATCATAAGATTTCACCGATGAAGTTCAAAAATTCCTATTGAAATACTTATTAGGCATGATTGAAATGATTTCTAAAAAATTTCATTCCAAGGTTTATCTATCTTCACCATTAAAACATAAAACCTAATGTGGTTCTCTATAGGTGCACGAGAGGTAGAAATATTTACATCTTTCTTGTCCTTGATCTTTAAAACTTCAAACTTTGCATGTAAGACTGAGGCATATCCCTGCTTACTTCTATACTAATAGGATTTCATGAAATCTCATGAATTAGCTTTAACTACATGAAAATATGCTTAACTGTACATGAGGAATTTAGAGAAAAAATCTTCTTACCATATTTTAAGAAGCTTAATCAACTTTAAGAACACCAAAGTATTATGAAGTTCTTATAGAAAGTTGAAAAGGGATGTGATGTCTTATAGAAAGTTATTAAGAGGAGTAGGTGTTTTAGTATTTCAAAGTTTGAATATGGTGTCCCCTCCAAATGTAGTTTAATATTATAAAAGCATGTAAAAGAACAATAAGGGCTTGAATTGAATGTAAGAAGAATATGTTTACTTTTGTAAGTATGTATTTTACTTTAGATGACTATTCTAGGCCAATCACAAGCATTTACGACCTTCCAATCATTTAGAAACCTTTATTTTGGGAAAAATTCAAAATCCTTCATGATCTCACCCTGTGCCATTTGATTTGCATATGACATTGAGGATATCAAGGACTAGTTTGAGTTCCTCCACAAGATCCAACAAGAGATCACAAACTATTGGTACAGTTACTGTGAAGACGTCTAGATAGTCACCACATTATCCTGAGCTACCTATGTATTGGAATAGGAATTTCCTTTTGAACTTGAGTTCTAGCTTCCCATCTTTATCATTATCATTGTCTATCCTCTTTATTATTATTATCAATTCACTTAATTGTTTAAAAGCAAGATGACATCCTCCAAGGAATTCCCTTTGGATTCCTAGAATCAACCTTTTCCAAGAAGCTCATCTACCCATCTTAGCTAATATTTCTTATTTAGTTGTATTCATTTGTAGCTACATTTACTTGGAAAAAGGATTACTTTTCCATTAATACATCAGATCATCCCAAAATGTTGACTCTCAGCAAAGGTATTGCTAAATCCTACCTTATTTGAGTTTTCAGAACTTTCTGCATATAAAAAAAAATGCCTAAAATTTACCAAATACATTTCTAGCACGTCTGGTGGGACCCTATCCCTTTCATTTTTCATTAAAAAATAACTTATAGCTATTTTTCGGTTGTCTACTTTGTAATCATTAGAAATTCTATAGAATCACCTACGATTTTGGTGAATTACCTATGATTCCTTCAAATCATTGACAATATTTGTGGTCTGCTTTTAATTACTTAGTTAGTCTACCTTTAGGAATGTGTTTTATTTTTTCTTTCTAGTTTTGTAGCCAATCATTGCAAGTTTCTCTCTTCTGGAGCATTTGTTTTGAGAAAATTTAAAAATCTAAAATCTAAAAATCTAAAAAATCTAAAAGCAAAATTAAAAGTATGCCTACTTTGTAATTTTATTTTCTTCGCATTGAATTTTTTATATTGTCTTCATAAAACTCATATTTATTTTTTGGACTAAAAACAAACTTTTCATATTTGCATGATCATCTAGTCTAATTAGGAAATTAATGAATTGCATTCACTTAATTTCCCTCACACACAACCAAATCACATTCAACACAAACTTCCATAAAAAATTCCTACCCATGTGGACCTACTTGGATTTCATTACCAAGATAAAAATCCAACTCAGTGTTCTGACCAAGTATAAATAATCGATGGGTGGTATATTGGCTAAGCACCCGACACCCTTATCACTGTGGGACCATAAAGTGAGGGGGTAGTCCCCAATAACACACATCGTACTGACACCAATACAGATTTTGGCTTCACATACCTTCAAGTATATCAAGGACTCTATCCGTTAACATTTCTTGAAACCATCCATAGATTTCCATTTCCTAGGACCCTGTAAGCTATTTTTCACATTTCACCTTATTCTAATTTCACATTAAACACAAAATTTTGCAAAATCAATCACTTAGATATTTGTTTGTATCAACCTTTTTTTTAATATAGAAAATGAACATTTTTATAGTAATCACTGACGATTTCTTTAAATCACCCATGATTCTGTAAAATCGATAATGATTCCATTGAATCGCCTGTGATCCATATCTTTCATAATCTTTTTAATCAATTATATATTTTTTGTCAACTTTTATCAATATCTCTAGATTTAACTTGTCTTTTGCAAGTATGTCTTTTCTTTAGATTACTTTTTAAGGCCTTTCACACCCTATCACAAAAATTTATGACCTTCTAATCATTCAGGAACCTTTCTTTTGGGATAAATTTGACATCCATAAAGAGCTCGCCATGTGTGCCATCTCATTTGTATCTGACATCAAGGATATCATGGAATGGCTCGAGTTCCTCCATGAGATCTAACAAGAAACTGCAGAATATTGGAACAATTACTTTGAAGTCATCCAAACAGGCACCACATTAGCTTGGGCTACCTACAAATTGAAACAAATCTTTCCTTTTGACCTTGATTTCTAAATTTCCATCTTTATCATTATTATCAATTCACTTAATTTTTTAAAAATGAGTTGACATCATCCAAGGAAGTCCCTTTTAGATTCTTAGAATTGGCCTTTTCCAAGCATCTCATCTACTCACCTTATTTAATATTTCTTATTTAGTTGTATTTAATTGTAGGTCTCTTCACTTGGTGAAAGGAGGGTTAATTTTCCATTGCTACATCTGATCATCCCAAAAATATGAATTTTGATGCAGGTATCACTAAACCTTTCCTTATTTAAGTTTTAGGTACATTCCACATTTAATAACAAAGACCCAAAATTTACCTAATACATTCCTGGCATGCCCGGTGGGACCTTGTCCCTTTCATTTTTCATTAAAAAATATCTTATATCTATTTTCAAGTTGTCTACTATGTAATCACTAGCAATTCTATATAATCACCTATGATTTTGGTGAATCACCTATGATTCCTTCAAATCAGCCACGATCTTTGTGGTCTACTTTCAATTACTCAGCCAGTCTACCTTTAGGACTATGTTTTGTTTTTGCTTTCTAGTTTTTATCTAATCATTGGAGGTTTCTATCTTTTAGAGCATCTATTTTCACAAAATTCAAAAATCTAAAATATAAAAATATAAAAAAATCAAAAAGAAAAATTATAGGTACGCCTTCTTTGTAATTTTCTTTTCTCATATTACATTTTTTTTGTTGTTTTCATCAAAATCGTATTTATTTTTGGGACTTAAAATGAAGTTTTCATATCTAGGCAATTATCTATTATAATTAGGAAATTAACAAATTACATTCACTTAATTTACCTCACATAACCAAATCACATTCAACAAAAACAACCATCGAATCAGCTACTTCCCCTAATTCAGACGGTGATAAATTTACTAGTGGATTATTCAAATGGTGAATTTGTGGTAGAAGCCTCAGATCCTAATGATGCAGGTGATTGACCTTTGACTATGTTGATAGTGTGATGGGAATGGATGATATTAGAATGTGGTTGATTAGTGGATGGGGAGCGATTTGGAAAGTGTTGTTCAAAAAAATTGAGATTTTTATTTTGTGGTGCGTTTGGGTTATCTAGATGCAACACACATTTGTCAATAAGATCTTTAAGGGCATTTATAAATGAATGAAACCTTTAGATATCATGACCTTTGACCCTATGGTATTTATAGTAATCATTATCTCTATACCAAGAGGGATTTGAGATAGATGTTTTGATAGGACCGATGGGATAAAGGGTGATCATATTGGTAGCCAAAATCTTTTCACAGACCGCGCTATAAGATTCACTTATAGGCATGTAATTGTGTTGAGGACAAATGCGTTTGAAGGTTGAATGTTCTTTAGAAGAAATATTTATAACCACTGTTTTTTCTAATGTTTTTTATTTATTGTGGCTCGAGGATGGTTTGAATGATGAGTCAGGTTAGGTTTCTTTAATCTAAGTTTAACCCTACTATATTTTAGATCGTGAAGCTCAATTTTACATGACATAGTAAAGGATTCATCAAACATTTAGAAAGACTATATTTGTAATGTGGATGAAATTTTTTTGGCACAAGAGTGAGAAAATAATTTAATTAATTTGGTATGTGGGAGGGAAAATGATAATTGATTGATAATTCCCCTCCAGTGGGTGACGAAATCAGCGATAGATTTGTCTTCAAATTTTTTTATGATGTATAAATCAGTGATTGTGATTTTACACATGATGTTGATTGAGAAGTATTCTAGGAAGAGTTTCTTGAGTTGAGAAAATGAGAAAAGAGAATACCAAGGAATGTTGTTATAGTAATCTAAAGCAGACCCAACTAGGGACATAGGGAATGTCCTTAACATAAGGTCATGTTCATGTTCTATGAGGTAACAAGCATGTCAGAAGGCTTGAATGTGTTGTTAGGGGTCTTCTTTTCTATAGAATTTTAGGAACTTAGGAAGTTCCTAGTGTGGAGGATATGATTTGTATGGTATTGATGGGTGTATGGGTTTGTTACAGATTTGTTCATACAATAATGTGTTTTTGGGACCCATAGAGGCAACTTCAAGGCTAGATATTATGTTCATCAATGCCTAAAAAGGGTCATTATGTAATGGTTATTTTTGGGGTGAATGAAAAAGGACCAGGTTGATTGTATGTAGATGGATTTGGTTATTGGTATCGATGATAAGGAAGAGGGTTGTTATGTTGAAAGGGGTACTCATAGGAATATTGTATGTAGGTTACGAGGCTATAGGTTGTGAAGGTTAAATATATTTATATTGGATAGGAAAATATGTTCTTAAGAGAAGTTGTGATTGTTGGGGTATGTGTTGAAAGGGGGTGGTTGTGTGAATGAAATACTGATATTTTTAAGGTACGCGTTGGAAAGGAATAGAGGTTTGAATGAGTGGTTGATATTACTGAGGTACATGTTAGAAATGAACAGAGGTGTGGATGAGTGGATGGGATGGTTGTGGTACATGTTGGAAATAAATAGAGGTGTGGATGAGTGGTTGGGATGGTTGGGGTATGTGTTGAGAGAAGAAATGAGTGGTTAATGATTGGTGTGATGAGGGGTAAACTCTAGAGATGGAAGTTGTGTTAATGGGTATTGTTAATGTAGGGATATGCATAAATACATTTTGGATAGATGATGTGGGTTTTTGAGAAGAGATGGGTTGAGATATGTTTCATGGGATAGATGTTGAACTTATAGGATGATTTTGGATGGTGGAGGAAACTAAAGGGATTTTCATATACAAATTTGTGTTGGTGTTGTATCGGGATGATGTGGGACCATATGAGAGGTATGCTGAATATGAACATTATTGATTAGTTGTATCCTATGAGGAGACGACATTGAGATTGAAATTGATGATATAAGTTGAAGACACAACATTGGATGTTTCTGAATCAATAGAAGTGGGATAAGGATACACTTTTTGGATGGTCAGATCATGGTTATGATTAACGAGTCAAGAGAATTCATATGTGGTATTGGAGAAAGGGGTCATGGTTCAGGTGTAGACTGTTGAAGGAGAACACCTCAAGTAGCTAGATAAGCATTTAGGGAAATGGGATTTAAATATAAAATCTCAATAAAGATTGGATCCCCACTATTAAAGAAATGAGGATTGGATGGATCAAGGATTTTAGATGAGGCAGATTGACTACTAGGGGAATGTGGGGGTTCTTGATTGTGTGATGATGGTGATAAAGATGCTCAGTGTTGGTCAATTAGACGTGCAACACCATCAATGTGGGTTTGAATATTTTTGATAGACTATTGGAGACATTCAGCCATACTTTTAGAGTTATGTTTATGGGTATATTTTCATGTTAATACCATGAAAGTAAAAATCAATGGGATGATAATTAAATCTATAGAGTTGATTATAAAAAATAAGCAAGTGACACCATAATTGTTTTATCTAAATTAAATTAGAAAGAGGTAAAATGGAAAAAATGGCTTACATGGTCCTAAGAAATGGAAGTATATGGTTTGTTTCAGGAAATACTGAAGGTAGGAGTGCTCGATATACCTGAAGGTACATGCATCCCAAATATGTGTTGGTTTTGGTACAAGGCGTGGTATTGGGGACTACCCCCTCACTTCATAGTCCTATAGTGATAAGGGTGTTGGGTGCTTAGCCAATATACCTCCCACCAATTATTTATACTTGGCCAGAAAACTGAGTCAGGTTATCCTCTTGGTGATGAAATCCACGTAGGTCCACTTGGGTAGGACTGTTTTAATGCAAGTTTGTGTTGAATGTGATTTTTTTATGTGAGGTAAATTAAGTGAATATAATTTGTTAATTTCTTAATTAGAATAGATGATCATCTAGATATGAATTTTTCTTAAGTTTCAAAAAGAAATATGAGTTTGATGAATATAGCAGACAAAATTCTATGTGAAGAAAAGAAAATTACAAAGAAGGCGTACCTATAATTTTTCTTTTTGATTTTTTTAGATTTTTAGATTTTTTATTTTTGAATTTTTTGAAAATAGATCTGAGGATTAGATGAAAACCATAAAGAAAAAATAAAACACAGTCCTAAAGGTAGATTTGATGAGTAATTGAAAGTAGACCATAAAGATCATTGGTGATTTGAAGGAATCGTAGGTGATTCACCAAAATCATAGCCAATTATACATAATTTCTAGTGATTACAGAGTAGAAAACTTGAAAATAGCTATAAGTTAATTTTAAATGAAAAATGAAAGGGACAGGGTCCCACCAGGCATGCCAAAAATGTATTAGGTAAATTTTGGGTCTTTCCTATTATATGTGGAAAGTACATAAAACTCAAATAAGGAAAGGTTTTGTGATACCTATGTCGATAGTCACAATGTCGGGATGATTATATGTATCAATGGAAAAGTAATCCTCCTTTCACCAAGTGAAGAGACCTATAATTAAAGGCAACTAAATAAGAAATATAAGATAAGATGGGTAGATGAGATGCTTGGAAAAGCTTGATTCAAGGTATCCAAAAGGGACTTCCTTAGAGGATGTCAACTCATTTTCAAACAATTAAGTGAATTGAAAATAATGATAGACAAATATAATGATAAATATGGAAAGCTAGAACTCAAGGTCAAAAGGAATTTCTTATTTTGATTCATAGTTAGCCCAGGCTAATGTGGAAGCTATCTGGATGAATTCAAAGTAATTGTACCAATATTTCATGGTATCTTGTTAGATATTGTGGAGGAACTCAAACTGTTCCATGATATCATCGATGTCAGATGCAAATTCGATGGTACACAAGGTGAGCTCATGATGGATTTCAAATTTCTCCCAAAAGAAAGGTTCCTAAATGATTGGAAGGTTGTAAATGCTTATGATAGGGTGTGAATGGCCTAGAAAATTCATCTAAAGCAAATACATAATTTCAAAAGACAATTTAAATCTAGATATATCGATAAAAGTGGACAAAATTATATAATTAATTATAAATATTTTGAAAGATAAGGATCACATGTGATTCAACGGAATCACTATTGATTTTGCAGAATTATGGGTGATTTAAAGAAATTGTCAGTGATTGCTGTAAAAATGTTCATTTTCTATAAAAATAATAGGTTGATATAAACAAATATCTAAATGATTGATTTTGCAAAAAAAATTGTTCAATGTGAAATTAGAAAAAGGTGAAATGTGGAAAATGGCTTACAGGGTCCTAGGAAATTACAATCTATAGATGGTTTCAAGAAATGTTAAAGGATAAAGCCCTTGTATTGGTGTTAGTAGGAGGCATGGTATTAGGGACTACCCCCTTACTTCATAGTCCCGTAATGATAAGGGTGTTAGGTGCTTAGCCAATATACCACCCACCAATTATTTAAACTCGGTCAGAACAATGAGTCGGCTCTTATCTTGGTAATGAAATCCAAGTAGGTCCACATGGGTAGATTTTTTATGTAAGCTTGTGTTGAATTTGATTTGGTTTTGTGTGAGGGAAATTAAGTGAATACAGTTCATTAATTTCCTAATTAGAGTAGATGATCATGCAAATATGAAAAGTTTGTTTTCAATCCAAAAAATAAATATGAGTTTGATGAAGACAATAGAAAAAATGTAATGCGGAGAAAATAAGATTGCAAAGAAGGCATACTTGTAATTTAAATTTTTTATTTTTTATATTTTTCAATTTTTGATTTTTGATTTTTGTCAAAACAAATGCTCCAGAAGAGAGAAACTTGTAATGGTTAGCTACAAAACTATAAAAAAGAAAAAGAAAACACATTCCTAAAGGTAGACTGACTGAGTAATTGAAAGAAAACCACAAAGATTTTGAATGATTTGAAGGAATCATATGTGATTCACCAAAATCATAGGTGATTCTATAGAATTGCTAGTAATTACAGAGTAGACAACCTGAAAAATAACTATAAGTTATTTATTAATGAAAAATGAAAGGGATAAGGTCCCACCAGGAGTGTCAAAAATGTATTAGGTAATTTTTGGGTCTTTGTTATTTTATACAGAAAGTACCTAAAACTCAAATAAGGTAGGTTTTATGGATACCTGCATCGAGAGTCACAATTTTGGGATGATTCGATGTAGTAATGGAAAAGTACTCCTTTTTCCAAGTGAAGATACCTATAAATAAAGAAAACTAAATAAGAAATATTAGATAAGATGGGTGGATGAGATTCTTGGAAAATTTCGATTCTAGGAATCAAAAGGGACTTCCTTGGAGGATGTCAACTTGTTTTTAAACAATTAAGTGAATTAATAATAATGATAAAGAGGATAGACAACGATAATGATTAAGATGGGAATCTAGAACTCAATGTCAAAAGGAAATTCCTATTCCAATTCATAGGTATTCCGAGATAATGTGGTGGCTATCTGGAAGTCTTCAAAGTAATCATACCAATAGTCTGTGGTCTCTTGTTAGATCTCATGGAGGAACTCAAACTTTTCCTCGATATCCTCAATGTCATATGTAAATCAGATGGCACACAGGGTGAGCTCATGAAGGATGTTGAATTTTTCCCAAAATAAAGGTTTCTAAATGATTGGAAGGTCGTAAATGCTTGTGATGGGGTGTGATTGGCCCGGAACAGTCATCTAAAACAAAATACATACTTGCAAAAGCCAACATATTCTTCTTACATTCAATTCAAGCCCTTATTGTTCTTTTACATGCTTTTAAAATATTAAGCTACATTTGGAGGCAACACCATATTCAAAATTTGAAATACTAAAACACCTACCCCTCTTGATAACTTTTTATAAGACATCACTTCCCTTTTCAACCATGATGAAGGTGAACTTCACAATACTTTGGTGTTCTTAAAGTTTAATAAGCTTCTTAAAATCTGGTAAGATTATTTTCCCTCTGAATTCCTCATGTAAAGTTAAGTATATTTTCATTTAGTTGAAGATAATTCTTTTGCTTTCATCAACTCTTGTTAGCATAGAAGTGAGGAGGTATATGCCACATTCTTGCATGCAAAGTTTGAAGTTTTAAAGATCAAAGACAAGAAATATGTAAATATTTCTACCTCTCGTGCACCTATAGAGAACCATGATAGGGTTTATGTTTTAATGGTGAAGATAGAAAAACCTTGGAATGAAAATTTGTATAAATCTTATCAATCATGCCTAGTAAGTATTTCAAGAGGAATTTTTTAACTTCGTTGGTGAAATCTTATGATTTTCTTACCAGTTTCTTGAATGACATAGTGCTACAGTTATAACCCTAGTTAGAAAAACTATTTTGTGAAGGGACTAGGGTCTAGCCTTGGAGCCACATACTAAAAATTTAACATATTAAGAAAACCCTAAAGGGTGTTCAATAAGCCCTCCTATTTTCTTTTCAAACTCCTAAGGATAGATTTATACTTGACAATTGGTTGTAGTAATCCTAGCAAGGTTTAGAAGTAAAAATTGCAAAAGTAGAATAGAGGGGTTAGATGAGGAGTTAGATTCTAAAATTTGGTAAGTATCTTGGAAAGGGTAAATGTGAACTATTAGAGCATGATTGGAGAAAGTAACCATTGTTTTGAGAGAAAAATAAGCAGTTTTGTGGAAGGAAGAACATTTTTGTGTTTTGGGTTGTTATAAATCATCAAATTGGTCCTAACTATAACTTGAATGTGTGAATAGAGAAGAATAAAAAGAACCACTTCCCTCAACATCCACCTCGAAAGGAAATTATATCTTGATCCTTGAAAGGATTCTTCAACAATATATCATAACCTTACCTCCTCTTAAGCCATCTGGCTCTCGAGGGTGGAAGCCCTCCTAGTATAAATTTTAATATTTTTTGTATTACCATCACACACAAGGAAATATTAGAGATGAATGCAAAGCCCTTCATGCTGCTATCAGGAACCCTGATAATAAGGGTCTCCTCCCACCAGATCTATAACCATCAAAAACATCCCACAAGACATCTACAACCACTACATATAAACCATCATCTACTCTCACAAACACTAAAAGTGGGTATTCCTCTAATAAATCATCTCCCCATCAAATTGACGCATTAAAAATCACCACTAGAACACGTACCCAATACCATAACACCGTTGATAAAAAAAAATCCAAGGTATCTATCTTGCTCACTCCCAAGTCATATAATTCAACACCCCCCATTAAGGCTAAGGTATCCATTCTTTTTGCTCCTCATACATAAACCACTGCCACTGCACAAAATAATGTCATAAAACAACTTCACCAAGATCCAATTAAAAATTCCCTTTATGAACACCAAGAATGGATCTTTCTTAGGGATGGGAACCCCCATTAAGTGCCACAATAACCAAATAAAAAAATCATGGATGAAGTAGACTAAATGCCTAATCCATTAGATAGGGAGTCATATAAAAATAAACTTGGTTATTTTCAATTCAAAGCACCATGATTACAAGACTGAAAAAAAATGATCACATGGGACCAAAAGGGAACGAAAAAAAAACAAAAAAAACTATACACTATACATAATTACAAGGTGACACATAATTAATTCAAAAAATTCTTGAGATGACTATCATTGATAGATAACTCAACTAATTCTCCTTCCAAATCCCTTAATAATAATGCATTCTCTCCAATCTTAATATCAATGGAATAGGTACCCATCCATAATGTATCAAAATTTACATGATTTCATTTATCTTCATGTCTACTTTCCCATAGTAGAAAAAAATCAACCACATGGAAACTTCTTGGAGTTACCTTATTATCAAATATCTTCTTATTTTTTTAATTT
Source organism: Taxus chinensis (assembly GCA_019776745.2). NCBI lineage: Eukaryota > Viridiplantae > Streptophyta > Pinopsida > Cupressales > Taxaceae > Taxus > Taxus chinensis. Next base: position 596,772,183 of record CM034148.1, on the reverse strand, counting down.
TAATATAATATTTCTCTGATGAGATTCTCTCATGACCTCATCAATCTCAATAATCTAGTCAATTATTGCAACATAAGGATCAATTCCCTCTTCATCTCCCAAATATTGCATGAATTGGTAAGCAGAAAACTACAAATGAAGAGGTATGACTACTTGGACACTATATGCTAGCTCAAATGGTATTTTTCTATAATATCTCTTTTATGTAACCCTATCAACCCATAATAAAAACTTAAGTTTCTCACCTCACTTTCTCTTGTTAACTTTTAAGGTTCTTCTAAGTATCTTGTGCAAGTTCTTGTTACTTGATTTTGGTTTCCAATTCCCTTTAGGATTGTAATTGGAAGTATATGCGAGACTTATTTCATATTCATCAAAAATTGTTGTTAAAGTTTTATCTCTGAAGCTCATAGAATTCTCATCAACCAATATGATAGAGACACCAAATCTATAAATGATGTGGTTCAAGATAAAATATATGGCCACCTAGGGTGTTTTCTTCTTGGTAGGGATTTCTTCAACCCACTTAGTGAAATAATCAGTTTCCACCAATATCCATTTGTGACCATCACTAGAAACATTTGACATATCACCAATGAAATCTAACCCACATTGTCTAAAATTATCCTCTATTGAAACATGATGCAAGGGTAGAGATCCAGAATCTCTTAACCTACCATAGAAACATTGGCATTCCCTATATTTCCTCATCCATTGAGAAATATATTTGAAAAGGGATGACCACCAATATCCCACTCTAAAAATATTATGATAAGTTACCTTTGTAGCATAGCGACCACCACACACACTAAAATGAAACTCATTAATAAATTTAGGAGATTCATCTTCAGTTATACACCTTAATAAGATCCTTAAATATTTTTCCTAGTTAATCCAAGGTCTATTAGGATATATTTTTGGGACACTAATTTTAGTTTTATTCTCTGATTTTTATCTATTCCTAAAGGATAATTTAAGTTTTGTAAATAGTAGACTATGTCCTTATGCCAGATAGATGCACTTACATTTTTATAGGGATCGTTTAAATACACATAAATATTGTGCACTTCAACTACTTATAAATTTTATTATGTCATTAGCCTTTACAAACCAAGGCCTTCCACTAACTTAGTGGCTTTGATGTCCATGTCATACTCCTAGAGTTTGTTGATCCATCTGTACCTTTTACTTAATATTTCCATCTGTATGAAGAGGTCATCTATTAATCTCTCAGGGACCAATACAATTTTACAGTCAATTATCTAAGAAAGGGTAATTCTTAAGAATTCTCTGAGTCTCACCTCTTCTTCATCTCTGGAATCAATCCAACAATCTTCATAGTGAGGCTCATATTTACATGAACTTCCAAGTGCCCCTTGTATTATCCATTTGATGTCATAATTTGGGCTTGCCTAGAGTTGTTAAATAATGACTCCATTCATCTCTAATTTAAGGAGTAAAGCCTTGACTGCTATGGGGCAAGTATATCCCATATATGTAATTAGGAATTTAACATTTTTTTGTGTTTCCTTATAATTAGCTTATGGACATCCACTATTTGTCTTGATAACTCAAACAGTTCCCACCTATCATCCAAGTATCTTCATATCATATATAGAGTTCCTTGGAAGCCACTTAATTTGATATATGTAAATAATTTGAATTGGATGAAGTAACATCCAAATTTAGTGATTATCTCACTATCTCTAGCTAACATTTAGTATTGTTCCCATCTAGGTTTGAATAAATAGAGGACAAGTGCAAAGAAGACATCATGAACCCTATGAAATTGTACTTCTAATTTTCAAGTTTAAGTTGTGGGTATAGACAATATATCCTATACTCAGAGAACTCCTTAGACCTTATCAGTTTGAGGAATGACCTATGGTATGAAATGTTTTAAACTAAATAGTAATTCATGTATAATTCACATTTTTTCTTGGATCCTTCCTAAATTTACACTGACATTTTTTATAAGTTGTTGGTGGATGGATTCACTTATCAATTTCCCCCAATGAATATGGGATTTGTAACTGAGAATGATATTTATGAACCTTAACATCCAATCATGGTAGTGATAGGATAATTCATTTCCCACAATCATTTTTAACAAGGTAATGAGGTCCCTAATTTCCTCAATGAAGTTAGCTATGGTTAATATCTTTGGAATCTTGGTAACAGAGATCCTTAGTTTCTCAAGCCATTGATTATTCAACACTTTGAAATATTTGGCATGATTGGAAGTCCATAAATTATTTACACTTCCAATTGTTATTTTCACCACTCCATCAACATCATGGAACCTGAAAATCTCATCTAAAGTATCTGGACCTAAATAAAATACTATAACACCACTCCCATCTCTAACCTCCATTTTTTTTGGGTTATAATTCTCTTCACATGACCATACAAATTTTGGGTACTAAGCTGAGGGGGGAAACATGGATGTTAGGAAAAAGGGACTTTCATAAATTTTCTTCATGTTCTCACTTTTGTCAGGTGCATGTAACCTTTAGAGGAACTCGTTCAAATATTCATTTCCCATATTTGTGTTAGTTATCTTGTTTAGGCCAGAGATGAGGTGGAACAAAATTTGGGCTCCATTCAATTAGATATTCGTTTTATTAATGCAAGTGGGTAGAAAATCATTTTTTGAAAATTTTATTGCTAGAAACTAAGGAAACTCAGGAATATCCCTCATTTCCTGGGACAATATCATAACATAAAAACAACAATGATATACCATGTTTGAGGACTTACTCGCACACCAATGTAATTGCAATTTCTTGTTTCTAAACCAACCACAACCTTTAAACATATTTATTCACTTCAAACACACTTTTTCACAGCTTAATCACAGGAATTAGGTATTTTTTGATGTTCTAGGGCTCTAGAGAGCTCAAAAATATTAAATTTGAATGTAAAGTGTAAGAATTAGAATTTTTTCAATCATATAGTTCTTTAAATACTTTTATTAATGATGGAAGTATTACCATTGTTTTTATATTTGTGATTGTTTATCTTATAATTCAAGTTTGAATATGGGCCTAACATGTGGAAAAAATTTCCTTCTATCTTTTTGTATGGGCCGACAGGGCTAAGAGAGTAGTTGGTAGTAGTGTAAATAATTATGAAAATACCAACTATGGGGTTGTAAATTTTCTATAGCCCTAAGATGTTACCATGTGTCCTCCCTTTGTGGGGCCTTTTGGGGGTAAACATATAGTTTGCAGCTTTACAAAATATGTGAATCTTTCAAATACTAAACAAAAAATATGATGTCTTGAGGTTCTTTCATACACCACCATGTGTCCTGCCCATTGGGCCTTAGAGATGGGAATTCATTTAGCAGTATTGGAAAAAATAAAATAATATAAACTGACATACTACAAATATACTCCCTACTATATGAAGCCCATCATGATTCCACATGTTTTTGATATCAAGCCTCTGGGATAGAAAGGCATTTTTCAACATTGTAGAAAATGTAAGAATGCTCCCTTGGCAAACTACCACCAAAATGTGATATGTGTCCTTTGTCATATTTTTTCAAAGATGAGGGTGTAACTTACAACCTTTTAAGAACCACGAAGGTGTACACTACAAGAATTCATGATTAATCCATGTCTTGCATCGTTAAGATTCTCTAAATATTCTCTTTTTTGGGCCCCAAGGATGACATTGGAAGTTGCACATTCACATGAATTTTGAATACGTATAAAAGTCATCAAATAGAGGAATATTCTATAAATATTCCCTTGTTGAGGCTCATAATTTTCATTACAATTTGTAACTTTGCAAGAATTTCAAAACTATTCATAAGGTTTGTATACCCTGAGATTCATTGAATATTCATTTTGTCGCATTGCGTGGTTGACTTTGCATGTTACATGATTAAAAAGATGAAAAAAATTATAATTATAGAGAAATTAATTCAATAAAATCATGATCTTATTTTGAAGGTTTGATCATGCACTTGAGGTCATAATAACATCACACATGCCCTTCAAACCTATAAATCATAAAATCAACCAAAAAACCTAGGAAACATTAAGGCATTAGTAAAACAGGAACAAATGACCAAGATCACATCCTGAATCAATCAACTTAAATCTTAGGGGAAGATTGAACATATTTGAAAGGTCACATATCCAATGGGGAGGGCCAAAAATCACTAGATTCTTAGGAAAGTATACAAAATGTGCCATGCTTTATAACAGGATCAAATCAGGCACCAACATATTCCAAAAACCCAAACAAAAGCAATAAAATGTTAAAATTTAATTGTAACAATAATAAAAACTAAGATATGTGAGGCCTACCTCATAAAAAAAACATTACCACACCCAAAAAGCAATCCAAACTCCAAAATATCCTTCCTTCTCCAAGCTCCCCAAAGTTATAAGTAAAATGAACCAATAATTTCCAACCCTCTCCAAAATGGAGGGTTAAGTAAAAAAAGGATTAAAAAAACCAACTAATGGGATGGTGAAATGTATCACCCATACCATTCCCAAATCCAATTCACCCTAAGTCCCTTTCACAAATAATATAAGAATCATAATCGAGGAGAATTTCAAAAAAAATAACAACTTACACCCCAAATCCCAAGTAGCTACCAATATAAAAATCATAAATCAATATGGGGATAAGAGAGGGTTAAAATGAGGAAAAAATTATTTTTAACCTTATAAATAGTCCCCTACCAATAGGTATGGTCTAAAGGGTTCATTTTTTATGTAAGAATGACCCCCAACTTTTAAAGCACCCTTCTGAAACTCCACTTTTATCCCAATTTTGAAATTTGGGAAAAGTGACGCATTAAGAAAGGTGATGGGGACAACCTAATCCATGATTAGGTGGCCTAAACCCTCTTTAAAAAGTGTAAACTCATTAACGCATCCCTAAATAAGTAGAAACCATTTAACCCATAAAACTGGCTTAATAAGTGATTAGGATAAATACTTCTAAATTAAATCAAATAGAAGGAAACAAGCCAAGGTGATCAAAAAAATAACTAACACACATGCAAAAAATAAGGATTTCATATTTCCATCCTATCCAATGTCATGCAAAGAAATACTGAACAAACAAGTGAAGAGGATTTTTCCCAAACAATCTATTATGTAATTTTAGAGATGTAACCCACAAGTCCCACGTGTTGACCAAGTTTCTTCATTCCTATTCAAATTAGTGAACTAGTAATAAAGGAAACAAGTAACTCCTAGTATGAAATGGTTTATGGTACCTTAGGATGATATGGATGGATACATGAGCAATATGAAATCCTCTTTGTTGTGAGCTAAATAACCTGCACAATAAAGAAGACTAAGAAGAAAAAATGGATTAGTATATATATGGAGGGTTTCCCAAAAAAGTACGTCCCAAGAAGTGTGAGCTTCCTAGGATGGATGTCAACTCTCTTGTAAACAACATAAGATAAAATTAGATATTGAGGAATTGGATGTAGTGAAATATGATAAAATATAGAATTTGAGATAAGACATAAACTGAAAGCAATGAAGATGAAAAAAGTAAACCTGATCTAAATGTGAAAAAAATAAACAAAACATGGTTGGGTCGATGGCAACCCAAGGTTACAGGGGTTTAGTTGATGGTGACTGGAGAAGGATGAGAAATATCTATATAAAAAATAGAACTGAAAGTCTTGTGGCTAGATCTGAAGCTGATCTGGATCTGAACTGAAGATAAAAAATTGTAAGATAGATTGGATCTAGATATGGATGAAAGGATTAAAAAAAAAGGAAAACATATGGTAAATGATATGAAAATAGATTTGGTTGATAGTGACTAGGTTGGGTCAGCGGTGACTAGGGGGATGGAATAATACATCTAAGATGATAGAGGGGTAGGGTGATGGAAACTAAAAGCTAGATAGATGTAGAAACAAAAAGATGATGACAGAGGTCTTGGATAACATAAAAATTGATAGGATAAGAGATAGTTCGATGGAAATTAGAAAAGGTCAACAGTGACTAGGGATGATTAGGTATTGGATGAAAGTGGATGAACTAGAATGACAACCTGGAGATGGAAACAAGATGGTGAGAAGGCTGACGCAGATCCTGAAGATCATTGAATGTACACAAGATGTTAGTGATAAAGATATATGATAATATAACAATGACAAAACAAAGTATGAAAAAAGTGAAATAATTCTCTCAATATCTCCAAACATGATGCAAAAAATCTCCAAGAATACTCAAAGATGGTTGTGGTAGCTGCAAAGAGACTCGAGAATGAAGGAAAGATCATAAGAAAGTGTTATGATTCCAATGTTTGCATCCCTAAATAAGGAGGGGATACAGTTTATTTATAGGGTTGACGACGACTTAGATGGGTCACTTCTGACTATGGGAACCCATCCATTTTGATGGTGGGAAGATGATGAGCTCGAGACAAGGAGCCCAAAGGAAGTGGGATTAGGGTTTAGATGGATAGGGACAAACTAGGGTTACATATGGAAGATAACTAGGTAGGTGGGAGCTTAAAATTAGTAAATAAATTCCATATATGGGGAAAAACATTAAATGAAGGCATATGGATAAGAAATTTGAAGATTTATGGATGGGAGATAGGTTAGATAATAATTATAATTAATTAAAAGGTGACTAAGGGTGATTAGGAGTGGTTTAGGGAGAATAAAATAATGAAATGAGGATTAAAGGTAATTAAGGATAACTAGCATAGATGAAATAATGGGATGGATAATATAAGATTAAAGGTGGGAAATGGTGATTAAAAGGATAAATTGAGCTTAGGAGGGAATATGAAATTTGAATGGGTGACCATGATGAAAGAGATTGAATGCGGGTGTATGCATGAAATAGTTATTAATGCAAGTAAAGTTGAAACTAACACCTAGTAGCTTCAATAAAATTCTAAACTAAACCTATGCATCATCATGCTAAGAGCTTAAACAAAGCTAACCTATCAACATTTCTACATTAAACATGAAATAAACATTTCAAGCTAATATGTTAAACAAATTAAGTTTTATCTCTTATTGAATGATAAAATAAGATGATATTGAACCTATGTAGATCTCTAGCAATCAAAGAGTTGATTATGTGCTTGAAATCCCAATGTTTCTAAGAATGGAGTCTTGTCAAATAATGGCTACAAGACCATTTGACATATCTCCATATGACTTCAAAACTTGGGTGGATGAAAACAAGAAATGGAGAAGGAAAGCTCTTATAATGGAAGAATTCTCAAAGATGATAAATGGCTATAGTGTATGCTCTATGCTCATTTAGGAATGTAGGTGTAAATAGAAAGGTAGGAGGAGGGCTACTTATATAGCCCAATGGATAGAAGAATCTCTACATCCCATTTCATGTGGGATAAATGGAGAGGTTGGGTTAGTTGTGGATGAGGGAGGTTTAGTCAACCTTAGGAGAGTTTATTTTGTCCTTTAGTGACTCATGGGGTTTGAGGGGATTTACTAATTAACTAAAGTGATTAATTAATAGGTGTGCAAGCTTATATAAGCTTTTTAGAGGAATAGTTAGTATGATTTATGTTATGAGAGAATTTAAATCAAATAAATGATGATTTATTGATTAAATAGAAGAGAGAATTAATTAATTAAGAATAATTAATTAATCTAGATAGAAAGGGGAGTTGATTAACGAAATTTTGTTAATTGGCATCATTGTTGGATAGAAGAGTTAATTAACTAATGTAATGCAATTAATTAACGATGATAGCAGAGAAAATGTGTGATATTGACAATATGTTGTCAATTTGCAAGAAAGGGTATAATTAGCGCAATTTAAGTATTTAAATTGCTCGAGATAAATTATAGGTGTCTAAATTTTCCCCTCTTTAAGGTGGCCTAAGTGATTCCACTTCATCCCAAGGTTTCTAAGAATGGAGTCTTTTAAAATCATGGCTACAAGACCATTTGAAATATCTCCATATGAGTTCAAAACTTGGGTGGATGAATAAAAGAAATGGAGAAGTTAAGCTCTTCTAATGGAAGAATGCTCAAAGATGATAAATGGCTATAGTGTATTCTCTATGCTCATTTAGAAATGTAGGTGTAAATAGAAAGGCAGGAGGAGGGTTCCTTATATAGCCCAATGGATAGAAGAATTTCTACATCCCTCTTCATGTGGGATAAATGGAGAGGTTGGGTTAGTTGTGGATAAGGGAGGTTTAGAAAGGGTTGAGTCAACCTTAGGAGATTTTATTTTGTCCTTCAGTGACTCATGGGGTTTGAGGGGATTTATTAATTAACCAAAGTGATTAATTAATAGGTGTTCAAGCTTATATAAGTTTTTTAGAAGAATAGTTATTATGATTTATGTTATGAGAGGATTTTAATCAAATAAATGACGATTTATTGATTAAGTAGAAAAGAGAATTAATTAATTAAGAATAATTAATTAATCTAGATAGAAAGGGGAGATGATTAACAAAATTTCGTTAATTAACTAACGTAATGCAATTAATTAATGATGATGGCAGAGAAAAATATATGATAATGATGATATGTCATCAACTTGTGGGAAAGGGTATAATTAGTGCAATTTAAGTATTTAAATTACTCGAGATAAATTATAGGTGTCTACATTTTCCCTTCTTTGAGGTGGCTTAAGTTACACCACTTCAAAGATAGTAGAAAGATAAAAATTTGAAGACGTAGAAGAAAAATTAGTAGAAGTGAGAGATGCCCCCTTGAGTGCTGATGGGGTGAAGAAAGAAGGTGATCGACGATTGAAAAAGGTGAGAGGAAGGAAATAGAAGAATGGGTAGGAGAAAGATGCCCCAGGTGAATAAAATGAATAGCGTTGATAGGAGAATGATGTAGAAGAGGAATGAAGACAGAAATAAAAGAGAAAGCTTTCATCCAGTGTATTGAAAAAACTTTACTGTCATCATATTGCCAAATATCTATGTCATTGGTCCTTATTAAAAATATAAGCATACGAAAAAATTAGGATGACATGAAAATCCATACTAAGAATAGTTTTCCATTTCTGAAAACACCCACTCAATGCAACATATGAAAAGCAATGAAATATGAGAAGGAAACAAGCTCATTTAATCGGGAAAACTAGTACAAACACACATATTCCAACCAACAATGGTCAAGATGATTGTACAAATTTTTGTGATTGATGACAAGGGTTAAAAATGATGCCCCAAAAAAGGATACATGTAAGGTAATGTGATGAAGGACACTGGGTCCAATGAAAAAGTGTTTGTGTGCAACAAAGCAGTATCGGGCAACTAGATGTGCCCTAGAGTACTGATGAAGCACGTAGGCTAGCTTTACAAATGGTTGTAATTTAGATGATCCATGAGTCATTTAATTCATGAACAAGTGAAAATTCCAACAAGATATGGAATGAATACCATGTGTAAGACACGAGTTTCAGCCGCTATGAACTAGATTACCTATTTTTGAAAATTTTACAATATTTTAGGATTTTTGAAAAAAATTTGCATTTTTTTGGATTTTGAATTGATTTTTTTTATTTTTTAAGATTTTTTTTAGAATTTTGATAGTTTGGATAGAGAAGAAGTTAGAAAAATCAACAATAATATCCTAGGAGAAAAATAAATGCCCCAAGGAGAAGAAAGAAGCAACATGGGGAAAATAATGCCCCAGCACAACGGAAAGATTAACAAAATAATTATTTAATAAAAAATAATTATTAGATGGAGTGTGTAGAAGAAGGGATATTGCCTAAGAGAAATAAAATTGTCCTAGTGACAAGAAATGAGTACCAGATGGAAAATAATTCCCCAGCATGGTGAAAAAAGTAAGGAAAATAATTATTTAAATAAAATAACTATTCACGACGAGTAGAAGAAGAGTTAGAGTGTGATGTTATATGGTTTTATTTCATACTTTTGTATGTATCATGATGATAGTTGAGATGTTTGTACCACATGTGTTTGATTTTGACATGATAGATCCATAGATGATATCAATTGCATTGTACATGTGATGCTCTAGATTAGTGGAAGGGATAACACGATGATATTGGTGCAAGGGGGAATAGATTTTGATATATACGATCCCTCTTGCCCCCATTTGATGATAAAATATGTGATGATTAGCTTAGCATTCATATATGATCTATACTTAGCTGTTTATTTATATATGATGTAGAGATGATGTTAGATGTGATGATATTTATGGAGATATGATGATGTGATAACAAAACTATGTACATGCGACAAGCAAACTCAATCAAATGTTAACAAAATACATAGTGCCAACCAACATGAATTAACAAAACTGTGTACAATTATTTACAAGCATGCAAAAACACACTGTATATGTACAAGTAAGAATGAATCTAATCTAAGAAATAAAAGATGAATCTTATCAAATTATGTCTAAGCAATAAACTATACAAATGTACAAACAAGCAGAAACTATACAAGCAAACTGTTAGTGTGAAATCACAGCACCCCCAAATGAGTTATGGATCTATTTTTCTAAGGTAGCCTCATTTGGTGTGATTGCATAACATTGAACTTTCCCCAAGGTGTGGGACCTTGCAAAAGGGGAAATCTCTCCAGAGAAAGCTGGTTCTTGTTCCTAAACTACCTGCCATGAGCTACTCCAGTGCAAGCAAACTAAATCTAACCTAATCTAACCATTCCAAGGAACCAAGGAGAGAGAAAGAGGGAAAAATAGAGCCTACACTAAAGTGGTGATACACCAGCAAAGGAAGCCAGATATTCTATTGAGGGAGAAAGAAATAGAAAAATGGAGATGAGGGAGGTCAGACAGAAGTGACATGGCCCAGATCTGTAAATCATCCATTAAACTCCATGAAACACAACATCCTGCACCTGTAAATGTGAAATACATGCACAGAAAACCAAGACTGAAAGGGAGAGGCACGGAGAAACAACAAAACGATGCAAAGGGTTGAAGAACACCACAAAAACACGTTTTTTATTGCTCTAGAAGGTGCACAGACCATTACATTTCTGGAATAGAGGCACAAATACATTTTCCAGGTGTGGGAGAAGGTTCACTCCTCAAAAATGGCATCGAGAAACAAATTTGATAGAGTTTCTCTATGCCCAGAATGTCTCTCTTCTTCAAACGAGAAGTGTTATAGTATATATAGAAGGAAAAGAGAGAGAAGAGGGAAAATTGACATCCTACTCCAACCACCATGAGATACGCATTGAATCCTTGCCTTGAAAGCTTAACCACTGAATATCAATGCCTTCTGCAAATCCACCCACAATATGTCACTTCTGGTTCCCCATCAATCGAATCGAATCAGATCTGGTAGTTGAAGAGATTGGATTTTGCGTTAATGGCTTGGAAGATTTTTCTTCATTTTACCTACTAGGGCCTACAAAAAAATGAATTTTTAATCCTTCCATGGCATAGAGGACATTGAGATGCTTCCAACGGTGTCAAATTTGCTATATTTCAAGCCCTGAGTCGAAAGATATGCCCCTTTGAAGTTTTGCATCGATTCTGTACAAATGGGAGGGAAAATAATTTGAAAAATGGGTCCCCCTTTTGGATTGGGACACGTGGTGGCCAGATTGGGACAAAAATTGGGTCTACGGGCTCAGAACTTAACTTTTCTCCTTTTTCGTGAAAATCACAAAATCCAAAAAAACTCCCGTAGCCCCGAAGCTCCGCATGGACACGTGGCTCCTTTTGGTTGGCTGGGAAATGCGCTTCCATCTTTGCTTTTATGCCTTTTGGACAAAAGGAAAACTTTCACTTTTTTCCTCGACTCCTCGCCTTGGCTTTGACTCGGGTCTATATGTTGACTTTTTCCTTGGCAGGAGTCATGGGCCATTTTGCAACTTTTACTCCTTTTGGGGCAAAGGGTTAAAAACTAACTTTTCCCTGATGCCTCACCTTCCCCTGGGACACGCGTCAGTCTAGCGCTCGCTTGGGAACCTTTTCTCTATTTGACCCTTGAATCAGTGCCATTGAGACACTTGGCAGCCTGCCAGCCTGGCTTATGCATTGACTATTCAACTAACTCTGCCCCCTTTGAGGACATGTGGAGGCACTGCGCTTGTTTGTAAACCTGACCCAAAGTTTTCCTTTGGAAGAGTGTCGAGTTGACACTTGTTGGCCTCCGCTGCTTTGTGGACTTTTCAATGGTCCCTCTTACTTATTGACTTTGGGCTATGTGGCAAGCTCACGCTCACTTGGGTCTCTGCCTTGGGACCAACTCTTTGAGATGCGCTACGCTGACATTGGCACTCTCCACTTGCTCATTCATACTTAGCCAATTTTTTGAGGCCCACCCTATTTTCCTTTGACTCTATTTGACCATTTGACCATGCCTCCATTCTGCCCTGGGACACATGGAGATGCGGTACTTGTTTGAGCCTCTCTATTTGGGTCCATATTTGGAGAAGTACCACGAGGACACTTGGTCTCTTCCACTGCCTCCTCCATACTTAGTCAATTTTGGACCCTTTCCTGAATTGTTTCAAGCCTGAGGACTTTGAATCTTCACCATTCTTCCTTCTTCTTACTTCTGGCTCCTTTGTAGCATCTTCCCTTCTTGTCTAACTTTGTTATTTTATAGTTCTTCCTACCTGTAACTTGGAGAATGGATTTAAGATGTAGAAATGGCCTGACAGAGTCATTTTCTTTTGTACAGGATCCTTTGATCTCTCTTGGCCTCTGTCACTTCATGTTGCTGAATCTTTTTGTGACCAATTTGCAGGATTTGAATGAGTTTTCTCAGGTTCCTTCTATGCGGGGTCATGGTTTGATCCAATATTTAGCTCAGGAGTGAAATATGGATAACAATTTGGTGACTCACGAAGACATCTACCTGCTAGATGGAGAGACCAGTGGCCTTGAAGCATCCATTGGGCATGGAGTCTACTTGATAAACATGGAACTGATCCTTGAGCCATTGCGAGCCTGACTGCAAGCCTTTTCTATATCTTTCCTATCCCTGAGCCTGCACTCTCAATTTTCATAAGAAAACCTTGAGACAATGATTTCTGAGAGTAGAAAATTGATTCAACTCATGGTTTTCATCTGTCCCTCAAATGGACTATCTTGAAATGTATTTTAGTTGCTCTGCATTTGTTCCCTATTTTGATTTGCAATTGTCACAGGAAAACATGAGCCTTCTTTCCTTAAATAGTTTAAGAGCCTAGCCTCATGCCCCTCTTGAGCAATACAAACAAAACTTATATACAAAGATCAAATCATACATGTCTCAAATGAGACATGCAGAGTGTGCATAAGCACTTCTTCTACTGAAAACAAATCTACCTACACTACTCTAACCAAGAGCAAAGGGAGCTCAAACAAAACCTACAACTGGCAGGGAGAAATAGCTTCCCTTCCTCAAAAAAGGCAGCCATGCAACTGATTTGGCACTGAACATGGCTGGTTGGATGAGTGAAAAACTGACAATAAGTTAGTCCTCCACCCAAATCATCAAAGTATCAACATTAATGGAAAATACCTCCTCTAGCTGACTTGCATCAGGCTTCTAGAGGTATTGATGATGACCCTTGGTACTTTGATGCTCATCCTCATGCTTAGAAGCAATCATGACTGGTTGTGGTTGCTCCTTTGGCCCCAATGAAGCCAAGTACCTGATTGGGCATGGTCTGATCCTTTGAATGTGCCCCTTGCTCTAAAATTCAACTCCAAAAATGGAGTCTTCTTGTGGACCTTCTTGGATGGATGGTGTGGAAGAAGTGGTGAGATCCTCCTGCCTTTTTCCTTCCTCCTCTTTTGAAGAACATGGAAGATCAAGATCTTCCAAACTTGATTCCAGAGGGCTGCTATAAAATGTAGGCTGCTACAAATGAATGCTCTCCTCCACCACTGGAATGTACTCCTCTTCTTTTGGATCTGGAGAGTCTTCTCCTTCCTCTGCTGCTTGAAGACTATCTTGCTCTTGATCAAAATCTTCCTCTAGCATGAATTTTATCAAATCAAACTCTCCAATCTGTTGTTCTAGAGGACAAAGTTGGGGCTGCAAGATCTCTTTTAGAGCTTTCCTCCATGATGGGTTTATTGACCAAATCAGGCCCTTCAAATGAAAGCAAGAAAACATCAATGATGTCTTCTTCTTCTGCTGCTACAAACTCTGATTTGGTTTCACCCATTTTCTCCTTTCTAATGGGACTTTGAGCTGATTGTTTCTCTCCTTCCATGGCTGATGGTGCAAGTTCAATTGGATCAACATTCTTTTCAAACAAAGTGCCAACATAGACACTACATTCTGAGAAAACTTATTGTTGATCTACTTCTTCTTGTTCTTGCTCTTCTCCTACTACAAACTCAGCCTCAACCACCACTAGTTCTTCAATCTTGACCTCCTCTATTGGCTTGACCATCAAGGGGATCTTTGTAAACCCAAATTTGGTAGCCCAACTCTTCAGATTGTCTGTCATTTCTTTTCTGTTGGGCTCTTCTTCTTGTTGTTCTCCTTGACTGGTTTCTTGGGACTCTTCCCAACATGGACTTGGGAAAACAAGAGGAGTGGCAGGTTGGGGTTCAACCAACTTTGCAATTGTTTGTGGTGGAGAGGGAGGAGATGAAACTTCTTGTTTCTTTGGAGGGGAGGATATTTCTTTTGGCTCTTATGGAGGGAATTTGGATTTGGAAGAGAAAAGGGTAGAAAAACTGAGATGGGATGGAAGACTAGGGGATGGAGGGATGAAACTAACACTTGGGGCAGCAACTGAGGGGCTTGACTCTTGATCATGCTGAAATGGTAAAGCTTGAGAGGGTGAAAAAGAAAGACAAGGATATTTGAATGACTTACCCATTGACAAGGTTGATTTAGACTTTTCTCATATGCTTCTATCTCCTCAATCCATTGTGCAAGTTGGGGCAGCATTTCAACCATGAAGTCAAGCTTCTCTTGAGGGTTGTAGTGTCTTGGAAAAGGGCCTTCCCATAGACAAGGTGCCTTGAAACCAATCTTGAACACCTTCATTTGTGCTATGCCTCTGGACTGCACCATGCTAGCCTCCATTTTTTTAATCTTCTCCAATAGACCAGCATCCTCCATTTGGTTGTTGTCATTATATGCATATCCCTGTTCCTAATAAGCTTCATGGCCAAACTAGTTTTGGCATTGCTGTTGTGGATAGGTATAATGATTTTGAATCTACTCATAATCCTGATTTGGAGGAGTTGTGAAAAGCATTGGAGGTGGAACGTATTGCTGTTGCTGTAAGTGTGAGTTCCATGAAGGGAATGAAGTCATGATTGCACAACTTCATGGAGTGGGAGAAAATGAAAGAGATGGAAGAAGAAAATGGATGAAAATGAGTGGATATGGATGGAAAAGGTCTGCAACTCAGAGAATGGGTTTTTGACCAGATGGAGTCACCAGATGTGCTTTGAATGTGCCTCTAAAGGTTGAATCTCACCAAGAACACATCAACTTGATGAAATGAAATTAAGACCTCTTGGTCCCACCGGGCATGCCAAAACTATTAGTGCAAAATCACAGCACCCCCAAATGAGTTATGGATCTACTTTTCTAAGGTAAACTCATTTGGTGTGATTGCATAACATTGAACTTTCCCCAAGGTGTGGGACCTTGCAAAAGTGGGAAAGCTCTCCAGAGAAAGCTGGTTCTTGTTCCTAAACTACCTACCACGAGCTACTCCAGTGTAGGAAAACTAAATCTAACCTAATCTAACCATTCCAAGGAACCAAGGAGAGAGAAAGAGGGAAAAACAGAGCCTACACTAAAGCGGTGATACACAGCAAAGGAAGCAAGATATTCTGTTGAGGGAGAAAGAAATAGAAAAATGGAGATGAGGGAGGTCAAACAGAAGTGACACAGCCCAGATCTACAAATCATCCATTAAACTCCATGAAACACAACATCCTGCACCTGCAAATGTGAAATACATGCAGAGAAAACCAAGACTGAAAGGGAGAGGCACAGAGAAACAACAAAACGATGCAAAGGGTTGAAGAACACCACAAAAACACATTTTTTATTGCTCTAGAAGGTGCACAGACCATTACATTTCTGGAATAGAGGCACAAATACATTTTCCAGGTGTGGGAGAAGGTTCGCTACTCAAAAATGGCATCGAGAAACAAATTTGACAGAGTTTCTCTATGCCCAGAATGTCTCTCTTCTTCAAATGAGAAGTGTTACAGTATATATAGAAGGAAAAGAGAGAGAAGAGGGAAAATTAGAATCCTACTCCAACCACCATGAGATACACATTTAATCCTACCTTGAAAGATCAACCACTGAATATCAATGCCTTCTACAAATCCACCCACAATATGTTGCTTCTAGTTCCCCAACGAATCGAATCGAATCAGATCTAGTAGTTGAAGAGATTGGATTCTACGTTAATGTCCTGGAAGACTTTTCTTCATTTTACCTACTAGGGCCTGCAAAAAATGAATTTTTAATCCTTCCATGGCATAGAGGACGTTGAGACGCTTCCAACGGTGTCAAATTTGCTATATTTCGAGCCCTGAGTTGAAAGATATGCCACTTTGAAGTTTTGCATCGATTTTGTACAAATGGGCAGGAAAACAATTTGAAAAATGGGTCCCCCTTTTGGATTGGGACACGTGGTGGCTAGATTGGGACAAAAATTAGGTCTGTGGGCTCAGAACTTAACTTTTCTCCTTTTTCATGAAAATCACAAAATCCAGAAAACTCCCACAGCCCCAAAGCTCTACATGGACACATGGCTCCTTTTGGTTGGCTGGGAAATGCGCTTCCATCTTTGCTTTTATGCCTTTTGGACAAAAGGAAAACTTTCACTTTTTTCCCTGACTCCCCACCTTGGCTTTGACTTGGGTCTATATGTTGACTTTTTCCTTGGTGGAGTCACGGGCCATTTTACAACTTTTACTCCTTTTGGGGCAAAGGGTGAAAAACTAACTTTTCCCCAACGCCCCACCTTCCCATAGGGACATGCATTAGTATGGCACTTCACTTGGGAGCCTTTTCTCTATTTGACCCTTGAATCAGTTCCATTGAGAAACTTGGTAGCCTCCACTAGCCTAGCTTATGCATTGACTATTCAACTAACTCTGCCCCCTTTGAGGACACGTGGAGGCACCGCGCTTGTTTGCAAACCTAACCCAAAGTTTGCCTTTAGAAGAGCGTCGAGTTGACACTTGTCAACCTCTACTACTTTGTGGACTTTTCAACGGTTCCTCTTACTTATTGACTTTGGGCTACATGGTGAGCTCATGATCCCTTGGGTCTCTACCTTGGGACCAAATCTTGGAGATGTGCTATGCTGACACTTGGCACTCTCCGCTTGCTCATTTATTCTTAGCCAATTTTTTGAGGCCCGCCCTGTCCGCCTTTGACCATTTGACCCTACCTCCATTCTGCCCTGGGACACGTGGAGATGCGGCACTTGTTTGAGCCTCTATTTGGGTCCATCTTTGGAGAAGCCGTGAGGACACTTGGTCTCTTCGGTTGCCTCCTCCATACTTAGTCTATTTTAGACCCTTTCCTGAACTGTTTTGAGCCCGAGGACTTTAAATCTTCACCATTCTTCCTTCTTCTTACTTTTGGCTGCTTTATAGCATCTTCCCTTCTTGTCTAACTCTTCTATTTTCTAGTTTTTTTTTCCTGTAACTTGGAGAATGGATTTAAGATGTAGAAACGGCCCGACAGAGTCATTTTCTTTTGTACAGGATCCTTTGATCTCTCTTGGCCTCTATCACTTCGTTGCTGAATCTTTTTGTGACCAATTTATAGGATTTGAATGATTTTTCTCGGGTTCCTTCTATGTGGGGTCATGGTTTGATCCAATATTTATCTTGGGAGTGAAATATGGATAACACAAACAATGTACACAAATAAAGCAAGAAACAAGATAAAGTAAGTAAACTAAAGTTATGTTTTTGCAAGATTGTTTTGCAAAACACTTTTCTACTATTATTGTGCTTTTGTGAAACAATTTTCTATTGTTTTTGTGCTTTTCGAACATTTTTTAATGTTTTTGTGATTTTCTAACATTTTTTAATGTTTTGTGATTTTCTAACATTTTCTGAAGCTATGCATAGGTAACTGAGAAACATGGATTCCCCCATCATTAGATGGAGAATATACAAGGGAAGGTGCCACGCATTTCTAAATAGGAAGGTGAAGTCACAGAAGTGCCCCCAACATTAGATGGGGAATATGCAAATACTATCCCTTCATATATTAACAAGAGGAGAAAAATCCAGATCAAGGCTTGACATGATAGGTTCATAGGGAATCTCAGATACAGACACAGAACTAGCCTTAGGCTAAGTAAAAGTACCCTCCAGATGCAAGATGCTTGTGAACAACGAATCCTCCCAAGGTTCTGGAAACCATTTTTCACCAAGGGACCTACCCAACATGCCACAATTGCATGATTTTCACATATGGACGACATGTTTTCTCTTTTTCTTTTTTTCTCTTATTTTATTTTTTTTGTATTTTGATCATTTTTACTCTTTTTTTGGTTTGCTTTTCTGATTTTTGTGTCATGTTTAAGCATAAAACTACTTAAGGTGGATGGAATTCATAGGTTCATGGAGCTCATCACCATTAGGATGGGTAATTTTGTATGCTCTTGTACCATATTTGGCCATAATGATGTAAGGTCCTAACCAATATAGTTCAAACTTTCCTTTCTTCTCTCTTTCCACCCTTGTGTTGAATGGATTTTATTTCATGACCAAATATCTGACCTCAAACTAATGAGGTATGATCCTTTTGTTGTAATTTATGGAGACTCTATTCTAATACACTCTGACATGGTTAAGTGCGTGGATATGCTTTTCATCTAGGAGTTCTAATTCTGCCAGCTTGGCCATTATGTAATCCTCATCCTTATCCAGGTAATCCCTAAGAGATATTCTCAGCGAAGGAAGCTTGATTTCCAATGGGATGATGGATTCGGTTCCAAATACTTGGGAATAGGGTGTCGCACTAGTAGGAGTGTGAATGGAAGTCCTATAAGCCCAAAGGGCTAGGTGAATTTGCAAATGCCAATTGCGACCTGTCTTACTCACCATCTTTTCCATGATCCAAACCAATGTTTTATTAGTGGCTTCATCCTTCCCATTACCTTATGGATAATATGGCATAGACCACTTAAATTTTATTTTAAATTGATGACAAAGTTCCTTCACTATTTTTTTCTTCAATGATTTTCCATTTTCAGTAACTATGGCTACAGGAATGCCATACCGGTAGATAAGGTGATTCATTATAAACTTTGAAATCTAAGCTCCTGTAACATAAGTCAAAGGAACAACCTCCACCCGCTTAGTGAAATATTCCGTAGATGTGATGATGTGAGTATGACCCTTAGATGAGGTAGGGGTGAGCTTTCCTATTTAATATACTCCCCATTTGGAGAATGGCCATGGGGTTGTGATTGGCTACAATGGATGTGATGGCGCATGGATGAAATTTCCATACTTTTGACATAGTATGCATTTCCTCACATATTTGCAATAGTCTATTTCTATAGTAGGCCAATAGTATCCTACTCTCAGCAATTTATTAGCTAGAACCATTCCGTTTGTATGGGCCCCACACACCCCTTCATGCACATCTTTAATCACTTTGACTGACTCTGTTACATCTAGACAATGCAACAGATTCCCATCGTAGCCACGATGATAGAGCGTATCTCCTAAGAGGGTGTAACGGGCTATCTGGTGGATGAGGATTTTTTTTCAGAACAAGAGATGTCAGGAGGGAAGGTGTTATGTTTAAGATAGGTGTGGATGTACGCATACCATGGGGAATTGGGACCAATAACTTCACAAACCAAACATGATTCTGACATGTCATACGTAGGCTGGCGTAGATTCTCCACAAATAATGGCATGTCATTGTTCTCTAGTGGAATTCATAGGATATAACCTAAGATGGCCATAGCTTTTGCACATTTTTTTGTTCCCTTGGAATCTACTCAAATGTGATACGCACAAAATACTCTTTCAAGGTTTCCACTAGTTTTTTGTAGGGGATGATTTTTTCATCCTTGACTTTATATTCATCGTTAACTTTCTTTATGATCAATTGTGAATCACCAACAATATCAACATGATGGATATACCATTTTATTGTTAGCTTCATCCCTGTGATGAGTGCCTCATATTCGACAATATTTTTTGTACAAGGAAAACTAAGGAGAAAAGCATAAGGTATGGGGTTCCAGAAGGAGTAATTAATACCACACCTACCCCCAAACCATGAAAAGTAAAAGATCCATTGAAGTGCACTTTCCACATGATAGATTCCTCAATATATAGTAATGAAGCATCTGACAGATCCAGACTTACAGGGTCTGTTCCTAGTAACGGTGCTTCTGCTAACTAATTGATGAGTACTTTTCCTTTTATTAACTTTTGATGTACATACTCAATGTCAAATTCACTTAGGAGAATGATAAAATTAGTCATTCTACCTATAATGG
Source organism: Taxus chinensis (assembly GCA_019776745.2). Lineage (NCBI taxonomy): Eukaryota > Viridiplantae > Streptophyta > Pinopsida > Cupressales > Taxaceae > Taxus > Taxus chinensis. Next base: position 596,751,753 of record CM034148.1, on the reverse strand, counting down.
CGGGTTTTGACAACATGTAATTATGTGGGTCAACTTTGGTTATAAGCTTTGTTTTAGCATTTAACAGGTAATGGTCAATTTTTTGGAAGGTAAAAACTACAACCAAATAAGCTTTTTCAATCTGAGGATAATTGAGCTCATAAGCAATGAGAGTATGAATGAGATAGTACACAAATTTTTCTTTAAGTCTAAGATCATATTGGGTGAGAAATGCACCAATAGTGAATTGAGTAGCAGAAATATACAACGGGAGTGGCACACTGGGAATTGGAGGCATGAGGACATGTGGATTGGATAAGTACTGCTTAAGCAAGGTGAAGGCATGTTGTTTCTCTAGTCCCCAAATAAAGGCAACATAATTTTTAAGTAGATGGGTAAACGAATGAAATTTTTCAGCAAGTAGGGAATGAAGTGATAGATGGCTTGTATCTTTCCTTGCAAGATGCATAGTTTTTTGATGTTTTTAGGAGGAGGCATTTCAGTAATGGTAGTAAATTTAGTTGTTTCTACCTCAATCCCACTTCGTGATACAATGAATCCAAGAAAATTTACTGACAGTATGTAAATCACACACTTCTTTGGATTCAATTTGAATTTGTATTCTTGCAGGCGTTCAAAGATACACCACAAAATCTCAGGGTGATCTACTCTTGTCTTGGATTTCCCAAGGATATCATCAAAATAGTCTTCCATGATGTCATGAATCATATCATGGAAAATCACGGTCATTTCCCTTTGATAAGTTACTCCTACATTTTTCAAGCTAAAGGGCATTACCTGATAACAAAAATTTCCCCAGGGGGTTGTGAAGGTTATCTTGTGTTGATCCTCATCTATGATTTTGATATGATTGTAGCATGAAAATCCATCCATAAGAGATAACATTTCATATCTTGCAGTTGAATCAACAATCATATCAATATTGGGAAATGGGAAATCATCCTTTAGACATGCCTTATTAATGTCTCTAAAATTCGTACAAATTCTTATCTCGACAGGTTTCTTTTGTATGGGGACTATGTTTGATATCCATTCTGAGTAATCAATAGGTCGAATGAACCCTGCCACTAATAATCTTTCTAGCTCTTCTTTAACTAGAAGGGCCACCCGTGGATGCATTTTTCTAAGCTTTTGTTTGATGAGCTTGGAATTTGCATGCACTACTAGGTTATGCACTACCAAAGTTTGATTCAAGCCACAAATATACTTATAGGACCATGCGAATACATCTACAAATTCCCGCAGAAGCATGGTGACTTTTGTATGTTCTCATGTTGAGAGTGAAGCTCCAAGTTTGACTATCTTTGAATTATCACCTATTCCAATATTCACATCAATAGTTTCTTCTACTAGCATTTTTGACAAATCCTCCATACAGGTAGGATCGTTAGAAAGATTGAGATCTTCTTCCAAGGGTGTCCATTTATTTTTTTTACTTGTTTGTCATCCAGCTCCTCAAAGAGATTTTCAATGTGTGACTTGGAATTTTATTTTGTCAAGGCTTTTCATTGGAAAATTTTCCCTCACTTTTTCTCAAGTTTTGTTGACCACAAATCTCATCTTCCTCACCAAAGTACGTGCAAGTATTTAAGTCAATGTAGAAAACCTTCTTATGGTCTCCAATTAGAATTGTATCTTGAATGCTCATGAATTCTACAATGGATTTGTAATTTTCAAAGAGATCTAGTGGCACGTGACGTTGTTGGTCCCATTCGACAAGGAAAGGGTAAAAAAGGTCAATTTTAGGTTCAGTAAGGGTTATGGTAAGGAAAAAAATATCCATGAATAGGTTCATGGAGGAAAGATCCTCGTATTGGCTACAGTGGGAATCTATGTCACTGTCTAAATAATTAGAGCTATCTTTGCACTCAAAATAGGTGGCATCTTGATCATTAGCATGCAATCCATAGGGTCAAATTTTGATGCCCAATCTTTCTATCTTGAAATGTGGGAGAGGAATTTCTTCTCTCGGTCCTTGCTCATTCTTTCCACATCCTAGACCCTTGTAGCCCATGGAATACATCATTCGGATAGACTTCTCATACTCAGAGATTTGGTAGCAAGTTGGTTGAGTATCTTCCGAGACCCAACTCATAGGTGGGTCCAACAATTTCTCTTCATTGGGTAACCCTCTAGGTAAAAATGACCCAATAGTTCACTCATCTCTTGGCCGTCTGAAATGATAGTTGGGTCGGCCTCTAGTTTTAGGTGACAATGATATGTCCAAAACCAAAAGAGCTTGTTGCACATTATACTCTCCACAACCGTATTCCAAAACCTTCATCTCCTAAGAATCAAAGGGAGAAGTTTATGTGGAAGCTTCATAGGTGCAAGAACTTAGGGAATCTAAATCTACTCATGACTCCATAGCTTTGAATTGAAGAGGAACAACTATATCATTAGAGGGACATGTATAGGAACCCTTACACGTAAACTATTGAGATCTCTACAGTGAATGAAGGGCTCTAGATCTCCTTATATCATGATAGTGTGTCCCTCATGTTTCATTTTGATGCATTGATGAAACATTGATGGCATGACCTGTATGGCATGTATGGATGGAAAAGAAGCATATTGTATGGAAGTTACAATTCCAAGACATGAAACTTTGTTTGATGAAAAGTGGGTCCTACTTCCATGGGTAATGTGATTGTTCTATAAGATTCCCTTTCCACGTTGTCGTAAGCAGTTATTCTAATGATGTGAGACTCGAGATCTTCTTCTATATGTCCCAACTGCTTAATCAATTTTAATGTTCATATATTCATCCCTGATCCATTTTCCACAAGCACGTGTTTTATCTTTTGGCAGGTAATGAAGACCACAATATATAAGGGGAGATTATGTGTTGGATCTTCAATAGGGTTCTCCCTATGATTAAAAGAGATATACTCAGTTAGAAAAATGTTATCCACCATAGATTGAAGATGCGAATGGTCGAATTCTAATGGCACTCCTGATCCCTGAAGAGTTTTGTACAAGATGTCGTTATGTACATTTGATATTTTGAGAAGATCCAAGATTGAAATCTTGGCAGACGTCTTCTCAAGTTGTTAGAAGAGGTTTTACCTACCATCTTACGGGGTTAATGGAGAGGGTTAAAGAATCACGAGGTGGGCACACCTTATTACCACATCTTAATCCTTTCCCTTAATTCAAATGGTTTTCACATGGTATTTAGGAGAGCGGATACATCCAATGAGTGAATCATAATGATTATTATCTTTCTTGGTATATAGATAATTCACTGCTTTATAACTTTGGGATGACTCTCCTCGATTCGGATTTTTCTCATCTGACTTACCAAGTTTAGGGAATGGTTCTTTGAATATTCCCATCTTGTCATTTGGCGTCTGAGTTTTCTCTGGGGTATCCACTTTTATCTCTCCATTTCCGATGAGGTCTTGGATTTAGTGACAAAGTCATAGACATTTGTCAGTATTGTGCCTCTTGACATGATAAAATTCACAATATTCATGCTCTTTTTACCATGATGGTTTTGGAGCATTATCATTAAAGGGTTGTGTCATGGGATAAGTCACCACGTGATCCACATCCAATTGCTTAAATATGGCCAGAAAAGGTTCATTGAGAGGAGTGAACATTCTACGTTTAGGTGGTGGTTGAATAGGTCCTTTGGTCAATTTAAAATGTTGACTAATTTGAACCATTTTCATGTGTTTGGAATCTATGATCCCGTCTCCCACCACATTCTTGTTTTTGTTGAATATTTTTGGATTTTTCATAGATTTTTTGTTTTGGTTATCCTTAGAGTGTGGTTTAATGGTTCCTTTGGCAACAAGGGATTTCTATATTTGAATTCCCTTTTCTATAACCTCTTTAAAGGTGTGAACACAATGCATTTGTAGATGAAAAGAAATGTTTGGGTTGAGATTGGGCACAAAGATACTCACCAGCTATTTTTCAGGGAATGTATAAGGGAAGCGACTGGCTATCCCTCTCCATCTTTACAGAAAGCTAGTGAATGTCTCATTAGGATGTTGTTTAGTACCACACAAGTCCACAATGGTTATGTCATTTTCTATGTTGTACGATAAGTTTCATACAAATCTTTCTGCCAGTTCAGACCATGTGAAAATAGACCCACGGGGTAAGCGGGTGAATCATTCCAAGGCTTGGCCCCCTCAAATCTTTGGAAAGAGTCGTATGAGGTAGTTGTCACTATAGGCCACTTCTTGGCATGCCATGTAAAAATATTTTACATGGTCTCACGGGTCACTTTTCCCTCTATATTAGTAAAAATTTTACATGTAAAACATTTTAGGGAATGGTTGAAGCGTCATAGTTTTGTCAACTAGATAGGGACATATCTCTTCATATTTATATTTTATGTTATTCCCCACAGTGCTCTCTTGAAGGCTTGTAGGTGTCACTTTCAAAGATTGCATTTATTGAGCAAGTAATCGTTCTTTGGTAGGAGAAGCAAGGATATATACATGATGATGTTCCATATTGTCTTCTCCTTGATTGTCTAGTTAAAGTTCACTAATTTTGAAATTAGGTTTTGTTTTTTATACATTCTTGTTTGTTTCTTTTTATACATGATATTTTAACAAAGCCAATTATCGACTAAGGTTGCTAATTTGTTGTTGAATAGTAAATTCTTCTTTGAAAGGTTATTCTTCTTCTTCATGCTACGGAGGTTGTTCAAATTTTCATGTTCTATTCTGACTTTACATGGTACTTTAAGGAAAGGTACTCTATATCCCACTGCATTACCATTTCCCACGTTAGAAGTAGAATCATGCCCATTTGTTAAGATATCATCCATGTTAATAAGAGGTTTCTCCTCTTCATTAGCATCATTTGTAGGTGGGATTGCCTCTTGTTCGATAGGAATTCTAGCTCCCAACTCCACAACTCGTGCCAATACCCATCTTTGTTTCTAAAAATTAATTCATCTAATAAGGTGGGGTCCAAGTGAAACTCTACATGTGGTGATTCCAACTCATCACCGCTATGATCTATCATTTCTTATACTTCTTTTTTTGCAGATAATAAAGGCCCAAGATCATGGCCAATAAAAAGGTTTGACCCTTTCTTGTTTAAGGCTTCCCAAGTTTGCGTTTTTCTTATTTCTAAAGCCTACTTTTTAAATCCTAATCTTGTTTAGGAGACATGACGTGTAATAGTTTCGCTAAGGTATCTATGAATGTGTTCAAAGATATTTATCAAACCTAAGTGATAAGAAGGAACGTCAATAAATTAAGGAATGTTATGACTGTTAAAGAACCAATGAGACATAATAATTTTATCTTAAATGAACGATCCCAGTAAGAATCAGTCACACAATGTTGAGTTTCAAACCAAATAATCAAATAAAGTAATTCCTAAATTTGTTTTTGGAAAGGTAGCTGGTGTCATACGATGATTAACAAAATCTCCCTACTTATGTCAAGTTCAAAGGAATGAACAAGGCATAAGTAATAATAAGGAGTTAACAAGACCTCCAAACAACAGAGTTTCATCTCACCTTAGGGCAAGTGAAAAACTAAGAAAAAGTAATGCTTCACACATTTTGTGATGAAAAATAGCTCTTAATTCAAATTGGATTTGATGTGGTCCAAGTGGGATCCTGGTCAAAGATAGCTTCCTGGGTGGTTCACTCAACTAGGTGTCACAAGTCATCTAAGAGTGAGCTCGATTTAACAAAAAAAATCACACTAACTAATTTAGGAGTATCTCAGATTTACTTTACCCCCTTCAAGAAAAATGGGAAATAAATGTGTCCATCTTGTACTCTCACTGGGGACGCGATACAGATGGCTTGTGACATTAAATCTCACAAATGGTAATATTAGTCAAGTAGGTTATGCAGAGCACTTCCCATTTTGCCCACAAGGTTCCTTCTTACGTGGACTACTTTGGGGTTCCTAGGACCACCCCCATTGTTATAGCTTAAGGCTTATGCCAAAGGGGTTATGTCCTAGTTTTAAGCAGATGAAACGTACCCTTATCCAAACTTGCAAATAAAGTGTGTTGATTGTGATGTGTTTTTTTTATCTTTTTTAAATTGGACGTGGTTTTCTTGAACACCTTTTGGAAACCTTCAACACGCGTTTAGTTATAAAATTTTGTTTCGAACTCCTTTCTTTGTTTTTAGGTCCTGCAAAGCGTTATTAGTTCTCCAAGCAAATCACATTATTTAAAAGAGGATTAAGAGTTGATTTTGATTCTCAAGATCATCCAAGGATGCAAGAGAAGAGCATACACAACAAATAATCCAACTAAAAAGTAAAGAAAATATTTACAATCAATGAACCATACAAAAAGCTTGATAAATGTTCATTCCCTTAAACCAAAAGTGAAAGATGAAGTTTCCAATTTACCAAATGTTATAAAATGAAGACTAAAGTTGCTTTTGATTCTCAAGATCACCCTAAGGTGCAAGAGAAGAGCACACAAAAACTTTATCCTAACTATATAGAAATGGAAAACTTCAAATTAAAGGACCATTGAAAAATGCTTTGTAAAAGGTCCATTCCCTTAAGCAAAATGAATAATCAAATTTATAAGTTTAATCCCAATGTTAAAAAGATAGAGATCAAAGTTGTTTTTGATTATCAAGATCACCAAAAGTTAAAAGATAATATCATACACACACTTTGGTCTAAATCAAGTAAAGTGTGAAAATAAAAAATTCATCAAAACATTAGACATATTAGAAAATGACCAGTTTTAAAATAAAAGAAAAACTTGAAACTTCTGTAAGTATAAATCCTTAATTTATATTTTCATTGCATAGTTAACTTCAATACCTTTCCAACGCAAAAAAAAAATGGATTCACTTTCAAGGTCGGGAGTCAAAAGTTATGGCCTTCGGAAGATGGGGTTACGCATATGCTCTTATTCTCATGGGTATGCACTTGACATCGCACTTAAAAAGTGTCAAAAAAAAACGTCCCTTAATACTGCAAAATGGGCAAATTTTTTTCCAACCAAGATTCAATTTTGAAAAGAAAACCCATCACATTAATATATGAATAGAAGACTCAACGCTATCAAAAATTAACATACATGCTCAAGAATTTAAGATTTTCAAGAAATTGACAAAACTAGCATGTAGAATGATGAAAAAGTAAGCTCTAAAAATGAAAACATGATGATTAATCTTGAAATTTTCTCACCAACATTAAATTTTGACAGCAACCCACCACATTAATATATGCAAATATAAGACTCAGCACTATCAAACACTGACCTACATGCTCAAGAATTGAAAATTTTCAAGAAATTGACAAAACTAGCATGTAAAATGTTGAAAAAAGCAAGCTCAAAAAATGAAAAACATGCATGAAATCTTGAAATTTTCCCCTCAAGTCCAATTTTGACAGCACTTCACCTCCTTCATACCTACAAGGAAGACCCAACCACATGCAAACTCAACAAAACATGTTAAGAAAAAACAAGTTATGATCAACATGTGTAAAAGAAAGGGTTAGTAACCAAAAAATAAAAATTAACTACAAAAACTTGAAATTAAGTGCAAAAGACAATGGAGTAAGTATCCCACCGGGCGTGCCAAATGTTATGCATGTAATACTTTTGCTTAATGCTAAATCAAATGAAGCAAGAACTACCACCTAAAATAGCTTTAATACAATTTAGCTAAAACTAAAGCATAAACACCATCATGATAAGAGCTTAAACAAGGGTAACCTATCAAAATTTCTAGCATTCATCAATGACATGAACATTTGAAACTAACAATGCTAAATAAATCTAACTTCTCTCTATTCTCTGAATGATAAAATAAGATAATATCAGGAACCTAAAGTAGGATTCAATCCATGCAATCAAAGAGTTGTCCTTAATGAATGCAAGAACCCAGGAATGGGGGCTCAATCAAAGTTTCGGGCTATAGACCCTTTATGACACCTCCCATATGAATCATTTAGGAAAGAGGATGTAACTCTTCAAGGTAGGAAGGTGCTCCCCCTATAGCCCAAGGATAGAAGAATCTCTAGATCCTCTTCATGTGGGATAGAATGAAGAAATGGGATGGGTTTGCTCCGTGGAGAAGGGAGGTTTAGATAGATGGTGTAAGCTTATAAGAAGTCATAGGGATCTCTTTAAGGTGAACTATATCGGAATAAAGGGGGATTGGTAAGAGGATTGGCATGTGCATGAAGTGGTGGATGAAGGTAAAAGGCCTGATGTGGAAGCTCCTATAATATTGCTTTAGAGGCAAAGTGGGAGTATGACCTTACTGTTATGAAGGATTTAATACATGTAGAAGGATGAGTCATCGAGAAGGTAAATGGAAAAGAGTATTAATTAATCAAGGATTGATTAATTAATAGGGCCTAGATTGTAATCGGTGTATAGAAGCCAATTAGAGGAATATTAGTGTGATGTAGGCGCATTAAAGGGGATTGAATCAATTAGATAATGATTTATTGGTCTAGATGGAAGGGAAAGCTTAATTAATTAGAAATAATTAATTAGTCTAGATAGAATTGGGAGTTATTAACGGAAGGTCCACATAATTAGGATGTATTTGTTGGATAGGCAGACTTAATTAATTAGCATAGATGTAATTAATTAAGGATGATAGTGAGGGAAAATGTGTTGAGGTCTTGACGATATGTCGTTAGATTTGTGGTGAAAGGGTATAATTAGCACAATTTAAGAGTATTTAAATTGCTTGATTTGTAATGATTATAGGTGTCTATGAAGCGTTGGTCCGTATTCCTTCCCCAGGGAGTCAACGATACCATGGTCTTGGTGTCTTGGATTGGCCCTTGTCGTTTCTCCTTCTTAAAGGATTGGTTCTATAGATTGTGGCCCCAAGATGGATGATGTAGGTTTGATATGGTTGAGGAATGATGCTAACATGAATGATTGGGTGCTCCCCATGGGAGAATTTTAAGGGAAGGATGTACCAAAGGTTTTTTGATCATGATTTTGGTGAACTAGGTGAAGACCCAGGATGGAGAGGAGGCTGAGAAAAGAAGTACTGGATTATGATCTAAAGATCGATGTTGTGGCTGATGGGGGAAGTATTTTTACATGAAACCTAAAAGGTGAAATAAAACACCTCTGGCTCAAGTGATGAGATCAGAGGGTCCTTTTGTAGCAAGTTGTATGTTCTCTGAAATTCTTCAAAGGATGGGACATATGAAAATGTCATGATGTACAATATGAGGTTATGTAAAAAACTTTATAGCAATGGAGGTAATCCAAAGGGAACTCTTTTTTCAAGTATCTTTTTCAATATTTAGGACTAATGATTCTATGAGACCTCGCGGTCAAGTATGTGTTGGCGAGAAAATTTGTCGACAGTGGATAAACTTGTGGATTTCTTGCTCCAATGCTCTGGGAATCTAAGTCCCTCTACTTAACCGGTGTAGCTACCATATGTGCATGCGCGAGAAAATGTGGATTTCTGTGGTGGTCTTTCCACCACGGATCCAACAGGGGCACTCCACTGACCCTGTAGCAAAGCTAGCAATCTCTTGCTAGGGAAGAATCTGTCTGAAATCTGGGAAAGGGAGTGAGAAAAGAGGTAGGAGAACCAATGTTGCAAGTATAAAATTTAGATACTTGCACACACCAGTTAGAAGTTTCATCACATGCACTTGCATTTCATGGGAAGAAAACAAATCTACAAAACAACAAGACTAAATAGAGCTTAATGAACACAAAGTACTCAATAAACTCCTTAATCAAAGAGGCTAAAATTCCTTCTTTCATTTATTGAAGCTCAAATCAAAATTTGTACATAATGTGGGAATGGAAGAAATTTGAGAGGGGAAGAGAGTAGAAGAAAATGGCTATCTCCTTTGATTTCTCTAGGTACAATGCACTCTTGAGTCTACAAGATCAATTTCCAACCCTTTGAAATGGGAATGGCATTACAATTTATAGAATAGAATATGACTCTATCATCTTACCTCCTAATGACCTTTCAAATACCTTAATATGACTTAAGACTGTTCATATTCCACTTTAAATATTTAAGTCCCTTTTATAATAGCAAGGTGACTTAAAGTTACATTATATTTCTAAAGCCACTTAAGTCATATTAAAAAGTGCAAACCTCAATGTAAAATTAGAATATTGGAAAGTGAGAGAAAGTTGGGGGAAGAGGAGAGAGAAAGAGAGGGAGAAGAAGAAGAGGAGATGTCATTCCTAGATGAAGTTCTGATTGATCCTCGCTGATGGAAAGCTCTGATGTGACGAAGTTCTGAATGTCCCATTGTGCCAAAGTTTCTGCTCTTTGAGTGTGGCTTACTATTTTTAGTAAATGCCCAAATGGGGGACTTACTATTTTTAGTAAGTGGCCATTTTCACTATTTTCTACTCTGGATAATCATTCTGGCCTTTTGGAGATCTTCAGTGCACACTGCTCTTTCCATAGCTCACTTTTGATGAAGACTTACCAAAAATAACAAGCATGTGTAGGAAAAACTTACTATTTTAAAAAGGGTGTTTCTAGTACTCGATTTGATGATGGAAAATACTTTTTGGACTCTTCTTGTCATTACGATCACACCCTTCGAAATTTCACATAGTTTTTCCCACTAGAATGCCTGGAAATAAATTTTGAAATTTTGACCTGGCAGTGGCTTCGGGCACAGAGCTGCCATGGCGGCCATTAATGGAGCTCAAAATTTACAGGTTTGGTTTTTGTCTCTGTTTGCAATGAAAACAACTCCATTGTGATAGGTTTTTTTATTTGGAGCTCGTGTGCAAGTTTTTAGCTCGTTTCCATTGCCAGAATGACGGGAAATCCGACGAATGTGAGTCGGTGCACGAAGAGAGGATTTTGTTGGAGAAAATTATTCTGGGCATCATTTGACCTCTTGTTTGTTGCATCTTGATCACCTTGAAAAATGATGAATTCTGTCAAAATAATGGCATCTCCATCTGACTTGTATCTTGTGAGATATGAAGATTTTTTTATCGGGTGACTTCATGGTTATCTGGCAAAAAACCTTCATTTTCTTCCCATTCTTCATTTATTTCACTCCATTTTTCTCTGAGGCATACATATTTCTATGTATTCATGGTGTGGAGAGTTTATGTGGCCATGGTGGAGCTGGTTTGGATCAACAATGGTGGACCGGGTGTCTGGACAATCATGCACGGAGCCATGGCAAGGTATGAAGCTCGTGAAGGAGAAATGAGGGGGAAGAAGTGGCTAAGTGCCGGATTTGAATACTTCAAAAATCATGCACATGGAGGGTCTGGGTGCATTTTTATGTCCCTGATTTCCCTGACCATTAGGGACGTGAGGGACATCAATTTCCACGGTGGTCAAGGTGATGCCATGTGTCCTCGATCCGACGACAGGGGATTTGCTTGAAAAATGCACCTGGGGCTGAAAGTCAGTCACGTGGGTGTCCAAATGACTCCCCATAGGGTATGGGAGACATTTTTACATGTCTGATGTCCCCCACCTCAGGTACATAAGGGACATCAGTTTCCACGGTGGTCCTAGAGGTGACACATGGTGCCCCGATCCGACGACAGGGAATGGATGCTCCAAAAATGCACCTGGGGGCTGAAAGTCGGTCACGTGGATGTCCAAATGACTCCCCATAGGGTTGGGTACATTTTTCAAGGTTTTATGTCCCCCACCTTAGGTACATAAGGGACATCAGTTTCCATGGTGGTCCTGGAGCTGACACGTGGCGCCCGATCCAACGGTAGGGAATGGATGCTCCAAAAAGCACCTGTGGGCGCTGAACTGTCAAGTCTGGAGGTCACATGAGGGTCCAAGAGGTCATATGAGGGCTGAGATAGATTTAAGGAGGGCTGGATGAAATTTTATAACCTTGATGTCCTTGACCTTAGGGGACATGTCAGGGACACAAAATCCCACCAGGCTCCTGGTGCTGACACGTGTCCTCCCCAAAAAATTGGCTAAGTCCTGAACTTGTGACAGTGATAACTTGAGCTCCTCGATGGAATTTTTTGGAAAGTTTTTATATGATCCCTAGCTGGAAATGGCCTTCTGAATCTGAATGGTTAGGGTATCATGTATTATATTATTCCATTTGATCCCTGAAAAATTGGATGTTTTAATTTTGTACTCCACTTGTGCCTGAGAAAAACTTCCTGCATACCTGATGTTCCAAAGTATTGTGAAAACTATTTTTTTACCATAATGTAGTTCTTGGAATTATATTTCTGATGATGTTTTTTTACTTCTAACTCCATCTAGAGCTCCTAGAATCTTCTTCTGAAGCCTAACAGTTGTTTTTATGCCTGTGTGATTGCCTAGGCTTTTGAACCCTATTTTTTACTCTATACTGCTCCAAGTATTTCAAAACTTCCCTAAAACTTCCAAATTCATTTCCATGATGTTTTAAGATCTTAATTTCATCTCCATGTCAAATTTTTTCCTTCTGTCCCACTACAAGGAGGTTGAATATAGCCCTCTGAAGGCTAGCGATAGCCCTTCCCTATACTGCCAAAAGATAGTGTCTTTTTAGAACCTTCCTAAAATCACCTAGGTGGAATGAGTGGAAATTCCTAAATCACCTAGGGAACCAATTTGACATCAAATAAGGGGTGATCAGACTAACGGATTTGACTTGGGGTTCCTAGGAATGATAAAACATGAAAATTTCGGCATAGGGGTATAGTTGTCGTGCTTGGAAACTTCTAATTTAGTCGTTACACATTTGCATGACAACAAATGGTTAGTTAGTACTTTTCTCACTTAGGAATCATATGAATGCAAGTATGTGATTAGGACCTAGAAATATACCCAAGTGCATGATTTAATGTCTACATTTTCTTCCCACTTTATGTTGTTGAGTGAATTCTCGATAACATAAAGTAGATAAGAGAAGCCTACCTAATAACCATGTAGATTGATGGCCAAAGCATGCCGAGGAGACAAGAAAAAACGTGGAAGCTAAAGGAAGGAGTGGAAGTAACCCTACAATAGAAACATATGTGACACATCATGTTGTATATGTTGTCATTGTCACTTGTGCTTGATGTGTTCAATGATGTGCACGTAGGACATAATAAGGATGCATTATGAAAACCAATCAAGGAAAAAGTGGAATAATAGACAATTTTAAAGGAAGGATTAATCGAAAGAGGAAAGAGTGGAAAAGATAAAAAATGGAAAGGCCTAGTCAATGGTGACTGTAGGTAGTCAGTAGTGACTAAGGAAAAGTAGCAGCGACCCAATGGGGGTCCACGGAGACCATGGTTGGTGGGCTATATAAGCCCATGGGTCAGACGATTAGGCTCATTTACACGCTACAAAGTGACGGTTGAGAGATCTAGGTTATAAAGAGAGAGTGATGCTTGGAGAGAAATCGAGGCCTAAGGAGCCGTGAGGAAGCACTAAAGGACCCGCATGATGGTAAGTTCCTTAACCCTAGCTTGCTTTTAAGATTTTTTAATGTTTATATTTAATTTTTTACATTTTTAAAAATTTTGGGGTAAATGAAGGGGTGTTCAGCGGTGACTAAGTACAATCGACGTTGATCAATCCTAGAATGGCATTGACCTGGCCTTTGAGGCATCAACCAAACCTAGGTCGATGTCAACCAGGGTTAGATAGGTGTTTTTTTAATAGATTGTTAATTTTTTATGATGAGATATCTTATATTAGTGTGGTTTGATTGATTTTATAGGCCCGAGAGACATTATACTTGCGAGAGAGAGAGTGTGTGTGTGTGTTTTCCCTCTTTGATCAGATGAGAGGGGATGTGATGGAAACTGAATGGGATCACTTATTGCAGTTGAATTGGGTGGTTTCCGTCACTACGAGAATGAGATGTGGGCCTTATGATTACTTTGATGGATTAGTGGGATGTGTGAACATGGACGTTCTAGTTTTAAGATGTGTGACATTATAGGTACCGCATCCTTAGGCTTTCAATTTAGGTTGAGAAGATATAGCCCATTACACTTGACAATAGATTGGGGTCCTTACATGAGTTTTTGGATTCGAATCCCCATAGATTACATTTTGCATATGGGGATATTCACATTGAGACCCAATATGAGAGGGGTGTGGCTAGGAGTAGGATTATTTGTTTGGAGATGATGGCCATGTATAGCACACACTTCCAGATTTAGTGGGTGATAGATTTCTATGGACACTGGCAGGAGTGGTTGCAGATACTGTTGATCATAGGACTATATTTTCCTTTGGGATAACACTATTGGCACAAGTTTATCATGAGTTGTGCATGTACTCAGAGAGGAGGAGGACAAGGATGGATGTGGGTTTCCTTCTCCATTATTGGGATTATGATCACATATTGGTGATTAGGTTGACAGGGATATCATGGGTGACTGGTGACCACATTGAGTTGGTGGTTGGATTTTTGAGGTGGCGATCCGATTAGGGTCATGGGGACAGAGAGGTTAGATATTTTTATTATTATAGTGACAGACCTACAGAACTTGAGATAGAGCAGGGGTGGAGGCCATACCAAGACTATCCTACATGGTCTAGAATATATATTGAGTTTATGGGGATGTAAAGTACTAGGTGGGTACAAGGGGAATTGGTGGGAGATGATTGAGGTAGTATAGTTTGATAGATTTTGTAGGTAGTGTGGTATTGTGTAGATGGTCCCTCGAGAGCCGATAATATAGAGGCATGATAAGACGTAGAGGGATTTGTCAAGCCCTAACATGTCATAACCATCAGAGGAGGAAGGGGTGCCATGGGATGACAATGATGATGTAGGAGTGGGTGCATTATTTTCATATTAGATGACTAGGATCTCGGCATACCGAATAATAGCAAAGGAGGATGAGGTTTGAGGTGAGGAGGATGAGGAGGATGCATAGGAGGAGGAATCTCTCGAAGGTGGTGGTAATGATGAAGGGGATGCAATAGAGCTATCTCGATTATGTGTAGAGTGTAACTTATCCCTCTTGGAGAGAGACACCACTCTCTAGGAGTGAGTTGCAGTAAGCCATGAGGTCTTAGATCTTTTCTATGAGAGGGATACAATGATAGAGAAAATAGATAGATATAAGATACAAAGGGAGACATATAGAGCATGATTTGGAGATCTTTCACCAATCTTACTGGCAGAGTTAGGAAGTGGTACACTAACCACATCTCAAGGAGCTACTGGAAAGATGAAACCTCCATAGAGTGTGCCCCTAAGTTTATACATAGCACTAGTTGTCAAGGTGAGATACTATGATAGGATTGTACACATAAGTTCCCATGGACACTGAGATACACAGAGTATCTAGCTGCATGATGAACAAGAGTGAGTGGTGTAGAGCCATTTCAGAGTACTACAAGCATGGCACAACCACTACAAGATGAGGGTCATGATGTGGCCTAGAGATTATTATAGGCACCTACCCCAGGAGGGCATGACTTGAGATTATTTTATGTAAAATTTACCTATTTTGATGATGTATCTTAATTGAGGTAGGACCCTTAGTGGCGGTGACACATGCATTCATATTTATGATGTGTGTGTGTGTGTGTGTGTGTGTGTGTGTGTGTGTGTGTGTGTGTGTGTGTGTGTGTGTGTGTGTGTGTGTGTGTGTTTGTGTTTGTGTTTGTGTGTGTGTGTGTGTGTGTGTGTGTGTGTGTGAGATTAGTTATGGTTCATCATGTGTTACGTGTTTGATTTATGATGATTTTGTGATGTAGATGTGATGATTTGGATGATTATGGATATTTATGAATTAAATTTAATTTCAATGGTTGTTTAGTGATTAGACGTAGATGTTGGTATGGATGATATTATGATTTGGATATGATTGGGGATGTTATATCTCAATGACAGATGATGTAATGGACATGTCTTATGTAATTGTGATGTTATAGATTATTATGTAATGTAATTGTTTTGATTTAGATGTTGGAATTATGGGTTAGATGTTGATATATTTTATGTAGATGATAATTTTTTCTTGATAAATGGAAATTTGATAGATGTGATGTGATGATCTTATGTGTTAAATGCTTTATGGTTAGATAGTTGTGAAATAGAAAGATAATAGAGGAAAGTGATATGGATAAGTGGTGGTATTGAGAAATATATATGAAATGAAATGATTAGATTAAAATATCACAATGTGATGTGAATAGGTGATGAAAAAAAAGGTACAAATGAAACCTAATCGTAACAAGGAGCACACAAAGAAAATATGCTTCAAATTGGATTAGAGATAAACATGAAAAGGAGCTAATCAAGGTAATGCACTTGTAATCAATAACATATGTTAACACATAACCATTTCTAGTTAGTGATCCTAAGAGTCACAAGGGAAAGTATGAAGGGTGAACTTATGGACCTAATGTCAACACAACATAAGGGGTTTTAGATGTAACTCACATGCAGGAATATAGGTTCTCCATAGGTGGGTATTCCTAGGTTTATGCCCCATCTCTGAGCAATATGATGTAAATTGATCAATGCGTGAAATTTTCCATAGATGAGAAAGTTGATCAATGCAAGAAGCTTTCTTATGATGCATGATTTTTAGGTTTATGAATTTATTTTGAATATATAAAAGGTCGGTCTATAAGGGAAGCCTTCACTATCATGATATAAGATGGTAGCCATCCTTCGAGCAAGTTGTCTACATTTTGCTTTTATAATTTTTGTAATTTTTGGATTTTTCTTTTATGAATGGCATGGTAAGATATGAATGATATTTTTCCTTTGATGGATTAGTCTATAATTTTTGACATTTTTCTTTTATGAAAAACTATCCTTTGAGAGAGCAGTTTGTTTTTAGTTTTGGATATGATAGCTTTTATATGAGAATCCTTGGATTTTGATTTTTTATGAGAGAATCGGGGATATCTAGGTAGTTCACTTAGGATGGGATGAAGAATGTATAAGTGACACCCGTGGACCCTTAGTGTGGCTTCAATAGGTAAATAAGAACGTTATGGACCTAATGATCATGGAGTTATCTCCAAGAAGGAAGAACCTATCCATAAGGAATATGTTATGGGAAAAGATGTGGTGCCAATATTCAAGGTCGTATATAGGAAAGTGATGGTAGACCACATAATTCCATATCAATACAATGGAAGATGGAAAAGGGATAATGATGGATGGATAACCACTAGGATGACTAAGGTTTGATGATAGGTATGTTAACATTACAATGGCCGCAAGTGAAATGTTTTAAGAGGTTCTGTTTCTAATTTACCATCAAAGGAGGCTAGATGATAGGCTCTAAACCCATACCTATGTGTGATAATATAAGTTCTAATCTAGTTGGGAGAAAACTTTCCATGTTGAATCATGTCTGGAGTAGTGACATTTTTATTTTCTTTAAGGAAAAGGTCACCAATGTTAAAATAAAGTTCTTTGAGATGTTTTTTGTAATCATGTTTGATGCGTTCTTGGTAGACATGATGATGTTCAAGAGATAGAAGGTGATGTTCATCTAAAAATTCAATCTTTTCAAGACACTCTTATCGATAATCTTCATCAGAGAAAAATTCACAAAAAGAAACACACAAGGATGGAATTTTGACTTTAAGAGGAAGAATAACCTTCATGCATGTACGACAAAAAATAAACACGTGACCTTTAGTCACACTTAACCTCCTGAGGTCATGCCGGGACAACCAATGTGTAATGAGTGGGTGGATATGTGTAGTGAAATATAGCTAATATGTTATATGTGGATGGAATATGTGGAAATAGGATTAAAAATCTACCAAGGAAAAATAATGTCCTTGATGCATAATATCGAGATATTCTCGTCAAGGGAAAGAAAGGCCCTTCTAACCTGAATGGGTCTAATGGATGGGTCAAAAAGAATAAGCACACAAAGACTCCAATCAATGTCAAGCTCTGTCAAAATCCTATCTAATGGTTGTGGGATACATGGAAAACCAACATGTGCCTTATAATGATGTCTAGAAAAGATCATGGAATGAATGAGAGAAGTATGGTTTTGTTAGATCTATGCGTGATTAGTTGGTTCAGTACAAAATGTGAGGGCTCAATGAGCTTCTTCATTCAGAATGATCAGTTGTTTGATGATATCTGGCGGAAGTGGGGAAGTTCTAAAGACTAGTGCACATAATTTGGTGTTTAAGTCTAATTGGTCTTTGGGCCTGTTTGGTTTGGGGACCGCTAGATCATAGCCATAAAATCTCTCTATTCGTGGTCCTTGTATGATCATATGTGAATCCTTGGTTTGGGAAAGAAGATTTCTTTGTCGTGAATGTTTAATGGAGTGAGAGAAGGGTTTGAAGGCATTTTTCTGATGGTTTTTTATATAGGAATGAACCTAAAAAAATGGTTTGTCAATCCATGCATCTGTTTGCAATATTTCTTCAAAATTTGATTTCACAATAATGGGGATTTCCACTGTTCTTCTTCTTCATTCTTTGTTTTTATTCTTGGTTTAGTCAATATTTATTATGATACCTGTATGTTATGATGGATTAGAGGAGTTACTTTCTGTAGTGAATCTTTTTTGAGCTTTGGCAATGGTAGAGTGGTGGTGAGAAGTTACAGAGGGAGTTACATAGCATGTGCACGAAGGAGTTAGATGTTAGAAGTGAGAAGCATGTGAGTATTTAAAATTTTAAAATTTAGCTGAGAAGGGAGATTGGTGAATTTTTCAATGTTTGATGTCCCTGACCTGTGAGGGACATGAGGGACATCAAATTCCATGGTGAGCAAGGCAACAACACATGAAGGAGATCTGACAGTAGGGAATTAAAGCTAAAAAATAGGCTTCAAAGCACTGAAGGGTTGGAAGCTGGTCATATGGGTGACCAAAATTCCTCCTTAAGTGTTGGGTGAATTTTTAAAGGTTTTATTTCCTTGATATGTGATGGACATGAGGGACATAAAATTCCACGACATTCCTAGTGATGACACGTGGTAGTGATCGGACGATTGAGGCTTTGAGCTCCCGCAAGCACCTAGGGGCTGAACTGGAAATCCTAGAGGTCATATGTGGGTTTAGAGGGATTCAAGAGGGATGGGCACATTTTCTTAACCTTGATGTCCCTGACCTTGAGGGACTTCAGGAACACAAAATCCCACCATGATTTTGGAACTGAAAATTCTACTAACTCTCAAACCTTGAGGAGAACTTGCAATGACAATATCTTGAGCTTCTGATGGAAGTTTTTGATGAAATGTTATATTATATTGATTGTAAATGGAATTATAAATCCAATGGTAGGGTTCTCAGGTCTTTATTCGTCCATTTTATCCATGAAAAAGTGGATTTTTGATCTTATAATCCATCTATACTTGAGAAAAACTATTTACAAAACCATTATGCCAAAGTGTTGTGAAAAAAATAATTTCACCATCTTTTATATCTTTGAATTAACTTTCCAAATATGTTTTTTTTCTCCTAACTCCATTTTGAGCTCTCAGAATCACCCTTGGAATCTGACCAGTTGTTTTGGCCTGTGCACTGCCTAGGCCTATGAACCCTGATTTTGATCAAACTACTCCAAACTCCTCAAATCTTCCTTGAATCTTCCAAAATAACTTCCATGATGTTTATAGGACTTCAATTCACCTCCATGCTGGTTTTATATCTTCCGTTAAGCTCCAAGGGATTTCTCCAGTTCTGGGAATGCTAGTGATAGTCGTTCCCAACACTTCCCAGAGATAAAATTTCTTTAAGAACTCCTAAAATCACCTAGGGGTTTATTTGAATTTCCTAAATCACTTATTGAAATTAATTAACACCAATTGGGATGTTAATGGACTAATTGGGTATACTTGGGCTGTCTTGGAATGATAAAACATGAAAACATTGCTAAAGGGGTATCGTTGTCATGCTTGGAAATTGTTAATTTCCTTGTTGCATATTTTCATGACAAAAATTTGATAGGTGGAAGGGTAATTACAAATGCTTGAAAGAGGTGTTGAAATATTTACATCTAAGGACCACTAGGGTTGTTTGCATAAAGGGTTATAGTTTAAGGATTGTAGCCTAGTTTTATCACCAACAACCCAAGGCACATTGGCACATCACTCAGCCTAAACTAAGTGCTCACCTAAAGCTTCCAAGGTTACCAGGTCCCTTTTTTATGTCATCTTGTTCAAGGAGTTATCATGATCAAAAAAATATTCCAGATCCATAACATATAATTAAGTATATTGTAGTGCACAAACTAGATCTAGATCTCAATCATAAACAATATTAACCCATACAAGAATCAAGATTAACTTTATCATGAAAAATCATTAGCAGATATGTCAAAAATCAATATCTAGCCATAAATATCCATTATATTAATTGGTGTAAAACATGAAAGCTTCATACATACATAATACAATCATGTTGAGTCATGTGCACTCACAAACTTGCAACATAACAATAATACAACATGGGATTCCTAAACCATGAAAATCAATACATATTTATAGGTAGTTGGGAATATCCCTTCACCACCCATGCACCTTTCAAAATAGGCTACATGTTAATAATATCCATGCGAATTTACATGATAATTACAAAATAATGCAAGCTCACTAATAATATATTATCTAATAATATAGCTACATTATAATCCTATTAATAACCTCAAACTATACATAACACTTGATCTTCTACTTGTCCAAAATAGCCTTTGTGTGTTCTTTAAGTCTTCTACAAAAAGTTCTCTTCACTCCATGTCCAAAATTAGCCTCATACTAAAAAATGACTATGTCCTAATTTTATGCTTTCTTGGGTGTGCCCTGTTTCACTGTGTTTTTATGCGCACATATGCACCCTATGCCCAGGTGCCCAATCGTTATGCACTTTTCATACTTTGGTTGTATTTCATCAGCCCAACATTACCCCACACTAATTTCATTACCATCCCTAACATTGGTTAATCATAACATATCTCTCCATGAAAAAGAATAAAGAATGAAAAAATAATTGTACAAAGAATGAATTAATACTTGCCCTCTATTCTTCCACATGGATAATCAATTCTAGATATTCATTCTTGATCTTTTCCTCCAAGTCATTCCAATAACTTAGCACTTTGTTTGTCTTGTCCATAATGTCTACAATAACTACTTCCATTCCATCAAGTTTCATGTTCTCACCTTCATTTTGTAATATCCCGAGAACATTGGCCATGCTTGAGACCATCTTGTCCATGACACTCAGTCATTATATTATCAATGTCCTGATGTCCTTTATTTTCTCCTTCTATGGATCTTGGGCTACTGCAAGCACGTCATGCTTATTTTTTATCAAAGTAATCCTTTTCACATGCCCAAGTGTCTCATTCTTGACTGCTTTCTGAACCACATCCTCTTCTGCCAGAGTTCTTGTCTTGATTATCACATCTAGATCCGAGCACATATTCAATGCCAAATCTTCCTTCTTTAACCCATCCTTTAAAGTTTGTAATAAGGCCTCATAGCTCGTAATCTTGCGTGTTACTATTGCATTATCATTTTACATCTATTCTACAAGATCATTTGGTTTTGGCATGTATACTGGTCCCTCATCCAGTATCATGTGAACCAATGTGGGTAACTAGTGAAAAACAAATGGAAACTCCTTTGCAACTTTATCCTCCAAATCTTGCCTCTTTTTCAATATCTCATCACCAATTTTCTTGGCCATGTTGAGTATCAAACACCCCATTTCCTCAGCTATCTCTTTTTATTCTATCAGGCATTTAATCTCAGCATCCTTTTCCTTCTTATCTTCCAGAAGATTCGGAATATTTTCCGCTTTATCTATATTTCAGTGTGTAACTTCTATAGATACCTTAGTCAAGGCATTTCTCACATGTTCATTTGAAATCTAGGTGGGATTAACTATAACATGGCGTGAATGTGGTTCCTATTGTCAAAATTTCACCCCCCCTGGGTAATTTTGATAACATGCATAAGAATATTCAAGTCCCAGGAAAATTGATTGATTCGGGGCCAAAAATCATGTTGTTAGAGTCCCCTCAAATATTTTCTAAGTTCCCTGTCTGAGAGGAAAAGAGCAAGCTCTGAGAAAATGTGAAAAAAGGTTGCAGAAGGCAAGTAGGTTGATCCAGGAAAAAATCATAAAAATGACTAAGTCCTAGTCCTAGGGGCAGTTGGGACATTTGGGACAAAAAGGCCCGAACCGGCCAGCTCGGCCGAAGTAAGCACAAACAGCTCGCAAAGCAACAGGGACATCTGGGACAAAAGTACATGGCGGGTGTGAAATGCCGGTTCGACCGAGAAAAAATTGGCTAACTGCTGAGGGACGCAAATGGGACAATCGGGCCAAAAAGGCGCGAACCGGCCGAACCGGGTGAAAAAGGGCCAGACAGTCCAAAATCAAATGGGACATCTGGGACAAATGGACGCGAAATGCCCGAACCAGCCGAAATGAGCACAAAGGGCCCAAAATCAAATGGGACATCCGGGACAAATGGAGGTGAAGTACGCGAAGGAGCCGAGGACCAATCAGAAATTGCCACGTGCCACAAAGAGAAAAGTCAAAAATTCAAGGGGTGAGTTTTCAAGCACCGATCCAAACAATGGGATAGTGCCACGTGTCCCAGCCAGGGACCACAAGGAAAATTCAAAAGACAGCCCACCGAAAGGTAGAGGAGAGAGAATTGCGTGACCAATCAGAGCCTACCACGTGTCGTCTAGGTGGCGAAGCGCAGGAAAATATTTCGAAATCTGTCTTGGTCTGTTCCGTGCCCTAAATCTTCAGATCGCCATATCTCTTGATCCAGAGCTCGGATTTCCACGTTCTTTATATCAACAGAAATCTGTTGAGATGCTCTACATGATTCTAGGATCAACCTCGAGTTTTGGTGCAGTCTAAAGAGAGAAAATCAAGAAATGGCTCTGACATGTGGTAATGGCCAGAAGCAACCTTTCAACAACCCGTTTTAATGCTAATGGGTCGCATTCTTCTTCTGCACGGCCAGAAGTGACATTTTAGCGGCCCAATTAACGCAGAATGGGTCGCATTCTCCTCCAAATCAGTCAAGGATGGCAGGGTATGGGTTGGTAAGGTATCCTATGCCGTTTTAATGTGTTGGCATTCAATGAGGAATGGGCTTACATGTTTTCCCACGTTTTCTGTCCCCTGGGCTCGACCCATACAATGTAAAAGCCAGATTTGGCTCATTTTAAAAAAGAGGTTGTTCATTCTTTCGGCTCGGCCCTCCCTTCTTTTCTTCTCTAGGGTTGAAAATGGAGTTCGAGCCTCCTCCCTGCTCTGTAATGGCATTTTTTGCCTTTTACTAATGGAATGATGTTCTGTGATGCATTTGTCCATCCTCTCTCATTTTTGCTTGTTCTCTCCTTGCCTCTCTTCATTTACAGGTATTTGTGCATGTCTAAATGTTCATTGCAGGTCTGGAGCTGTGTTCATGGAGTTTTGGGACATTTTCTGTGTGAAATCTATCCTTGGACCTGTGATGCATCTGTCCATCCTTCCATTGCTCACCTCTCTTTGTCCCATGGCAGTTTTGATAGATGTTCAGCATCCTCCTTCTCTAGTTTATCACTATTTTAGTGTAGGCTTTTGCTGTTTTTCCCTTCTCTCTCTCTCTCTCTTTCTCCTTGGCATGGTTAGATTAGGATTAGATTAGCTTGCCTGCACTGGAATAGCTTGTGGCAGGTAGTTTAGGAGCAGGAACCAGCCTTCTCTGGAGATTCCTCTCTCGGTTTCACAAGTCCCATGCTTAGAGAGAGGTTTCCATGTTGTGCAATCACACTGGATGCCTGAACATCAACCTAGAAGCCTGATGTGCGTCCAGGGGTGCTGTGATTTTGCACTAATAGTTTTGGCACGTCGGGTGGGACCTTAGAGGTCTTTCACTTCATCTTTTGCAGGTTGATGTGTTCCTGTGAAGATTTCAGCCTTTGGAGGCACTTGTAAACACATCTGGCGACTCCATCTGGTCAACAACCATCTCTGAAGTTGCAGACCTTCCTTTCCATTCATTTTCATTCATTTTCCATTCATCCTTCTTTCCATCTCTTTCATTCTTCCTCATTCTTTGAAGTTGTGCAATCATGACTTCATTTCCATCATGGATTTCATATCAACAACAGCAGTATATTCCACCTCCAATAGGTTTTACAAATCCTCCAGATCAGCATGCATATTCATATGAACAGCAGTGCCAAAGTCAGTTTGGCTATGGAGCTTTCCAAGAGCAAGAGTATGCATATAATGAAGACAACCAGATGCAAGATGCTGGTCTGTTGGAGAAAATCCAAAAGATGGAGGTAAACATAGTGCAATCCAGGGCTCAGGCACAGATGAAAGCTTTTGGAATCGGTTATGGAGCACCCTGTCCATGGGTGGGACCTTTTCCAAGGCATTACAGCCCTCAGGAGAAGCTTGACTTCATGATTGCAACGCTGCCTTTGCTTGCAAAGTGGATTGAAGAAATAGAGGTGTATGAGAGAAGTATTCAGCAACCTTGTCAACGGGTAAGCACACCATCTCATGCCTTTCCTTTTCCTCTTTCCCAATCTGTTTCATTTCAGCAGTGTCAAGTTTCAAACCCTCCATCTGCTGTCCTAAGTGTTGAATCCATTTCTCCACCCCCCAGTCTTCCACCTCATCTCGATTCTTCTTTCCTTTTCCCTTCCAAACAGTCATCCCCTCCACAAGATCTAACAGAAATACCCCCTCCTCCAAAGAAACAAGAGGTTTCACTGCCTCCACCACCACAAAAAAGTGTAAAATCGGTTGAGTTTCAACCCATTCCTCCTCTTGCATCCCCAATTCCATGTGGGGAAGAAGAAATTGAAAAAATCAGTCATCAAGGACAACAAGAGGAAGAGCCAAAAAGAAAAGAAATAACAGAGGACTTAAAGGTTTGGGCTGCCAAGTTTGGGATGACAAGGATCCCCTTGATGGTTAAGCCTACAGAAGAGGCTAAGGTTGAACAAATGGTGGTTAGGACTGATTTGGTTGCAGCAGAAGAAGAAGATCTTGCAGTTCCAACTTGTCCTCTAGAGCAGCAAATTGAAGAGTTTGACTTGACAAACTTCATGCTGGAGAAGGAGTTCAATCAAGAGCAAGATTGCCTTCAAACATTAGAGGAAGGAGAAGCTGCTCCAAATCTAAAAGAAGAGGAGCACATCCTAGCTGTGGAGGAGAAAAGTGCAGATCCAAGGGCTTCGAGCACAAAGTAGGCTACAGGAGAACCTTCAGTTCTTCTTTCCACTTCATCTCTCTCAAGTTCTAGTACTGAAGAGGAGTTTGATCTCTCAAACTCAATATTGGAGAGTGAAGCAAACCATGGTGGTCAGGTTGCACATCAAGAGGACACCACGGAGGAAGTTGAATACGAGTAGCAGCACAGCAATGAGGTAGTTTACTTGTCAGATTTGGAGGACTGTTTTGATGGAGAAGAGTCGGTTGAGCTTTCACCTTTCTCTCTTTCATCATCCACATTCCAAACACCAGAGCCTGCTGCCATGAAGGAGAGCTTTCATTTGCAGCAGCCTGCATCTTACAGCAGCTTTTTGGGATCAAGATTGGAAGATTTTTATCTTCCATGTTATTCATTAGAGGAAGAGAAAGGACAGAAGAATTTCACCATTTCTTCCACACCATCCATTCAAGAGGGTCTACAAGAAGACTCCATTCTTGGAGTTAAAAATCAGAGCTATGGGCATATCAAACGGATCAGACCTTGCCCAATCAGGTATTTGGCTTCATTGGAGCCAAAGGAGAAGCCACAACCAGTCATGCTTGCTTCTGAGCATGAGGATGAGCTACAAAGTACCAAGGATCAGCTACCATACCTCTCCAATCCAAATGCAGAGCAACTAAAAGAGGTATTGCATTTTTCAGTTGATACTTTGATGATTTGGATAGAAGACCAGCTTCTTGTTGATTTTCCATCCATCCAAACAGCCATGATCAGTGCCAAATCAATTGCATGGCTGCCAATTTTGAAGAAAGGAAGCTATTTCTCACAACCAGTTGCAGGGTTTGTTTAGCTTGCCTTTGCTTCCAGTTAGAGTAGAGTAGTTAGGTTTTCTTTCAGTAGAAGAAGTGCTTGTGCACACTCTGCATGTTCCATTTGGGGCATGTATGATTTTCAATTTTGTACATAGTTTTGGTGTTGCTGGTTCTGCTCTTGCACAGTTCATTTCAGTGGCATCTTGGTGAAGACACTCCAGGTTCAATGGGTTTCCAAGTGGCTCAGAGGTAGGTTTTCAAAGTTCAGATCAGTTGCAGGTTGCAACTCATGACTCCATGCCCAATGGATGCTTCAGGCTACTGATCATTCATCTAGCAGGTAGATGACCCCGCTGAGTCGCCAAACTGTTGTCAAAATTTCACCCCCCTGGGTAATTTTGATAACATGCATCAGAATATTCAAGTCCCAGGAAAATTGATTGATTCGGGGCCAAAAATCATGTTGCTAGAGTCCCCTCAAATATTTTCTAAGTTCCTTGTCTGAGAGGAAAAGAGCAAGCTCTGAGAAAATGTGAAAAAAGGTTGCAGAAGGCAAGTAGGTTGATCCAGGAAAAAATCATAAAAATGACTAAGTCCTAGTCCTAGGGGCAGTCGGGACATTTGGGACAAAAAGGCCCGAACCAGCCGGCTCGGCCGAAGTAAGCACAAACAGCTCACAAAGCAACAGGGACATCTGGGACAAAAGTACACGGCGGGCGTGAAATGCCGGTTCGACCGAGAAAAAATTGGCTAACTGCTGAGGGACGCAAATGGGACAATCGGGCCAAAAAGGCGCGAACCGGCCGAACCGGGCGAAAAAGGGCCAGACAGTCCAAAATCAAATGGGACATCTGGGACAAATGGACACGAAATGCCCGAACCGGCCGAAATGAGCACAAAGGGCCCAAAATCAAATGGGACATCCAGGATAAATGGAGGTGAAGTACGCAAAGGAGCTGAAGGAGCCAAGGACCAATCAGAAATCGCCACGTGCCACAAAGAGAAAAGTCAAAAAGTCAAGGGGCGAGTTTTCGAGCACCGATCCGAACCAATGGGATAGTGCCACGTGTCCCAGCCAGGGCCCATAAGGAAAATTCAAAAGACAGCCCGCCGAAAGGTAGAGGAGAGAGAATTGCACGACCAATCAGAGCCTGCCACGTGTCGTCTAGGTGGCGAAGCACGGGAAAATATTTCGAAATCTGTCTTGGTCTGTTCCGTGCCCTAAATCTTCATATCGCCATATCTTTTGATCCAGAGCTCGGATTTCCACGTTCTTTATATCAACGGAAAGCTGTTGAGATGCTCTACATGATTCTGGGATCAACCTCAAGTTTTGGTGTAGTCTGAAGAGAGAAAATTGAGAAACGGATCTGACGTGTGGTAATGGCCAGAAGCGACCTTTCAACAACCCGTTTTAATGCTAATGGGTCGCATTCTTCTTCTGCACAGCCAGAAGTGACATTTTAGCGGCCCAATTAATGTAGAATGGGTCACATTCTCCTCCAAATTGGTCAAGGATGGTAGGGTATGGGTTGGTAAGGTATCCAATGCCGTTTTAATGCGTTGGCATTCAATGAGGAATGGGCTTACACGTTTTCCCATGTTTTCTGTCCCCTGGGCTCGACCCATGCAATGTAAAAGCCAGATTTGGCTCATTTTAAAAAAAAGGTTGTTCATTCTTTCGGCTCAGCCCTCCCTTCTTTTCTTCTCTAGGGTTAAAAATGGAGTTCGAGCCTCCTCCCTGCTCTGTAATGGCGTTTTTTGCCTTTTACTAATGGAATGATTTTCTGTGCAAACTTCTGGAGCAACAAAATGTGTTCTGTGATGCATCTGTCCATCCTCTATCGTTTTTTCTTGTTCTCTCCTTGCCTCTCTTCATTTGCAGGTATCTGTGCATGTCTAAATGTTCATTGCAGGTCTGGAGCTGTGTTCATGGAGTTTTGGGACATTTTCTGTGTGAAATCTATCCTTGGGCCTGTGATGCATCTGTCCATCCTTCCCATTGCTCACCTCTCTTTGTCCCATGGCAGTTTTGATAGATGTTCAACATCCTCCTTCTCTGGTGTATCACCGTTTTAGTGTAGGCTTTTGCTGTTTTTCCCTTCTCTCTCTCTCTCTGTCTCCTTGGCATGGTTAGATTAGGATTAGATTAGCTTTCCTGCACTGGAATAGCTTGTGGTAGGTAGTTTAGGAGCAGGAACCAGCCTTCTCTGGAGATTCCTCTCTCGGTTTCACAAGTTCCACGCTTGGAGAGAGGTTTCCATGTTGTGCAATCACACTGGATGCCTGAACATCAACCTAGAAGCCTGATGTACGTCCAGGGGTGTTGTGATTTTGCATCAACAGTTCCTTCTTCAATCGGCATGATACACATGAATCTTCACATACATCGAAGTCAGGATCATCCATATGAGTTTGCATGCTCCAAGATAACTTCTTGCATGTTTGTGTAATTTTCATGTCTTCATCCATCAGCTCCTAGCCATAAAGGTCATTGGGCTCCAATAGTGCTTTGGAACCTACACGCATATAATCTTGGTCGGGTTCATTAATATACCAAACTATTAGTATCTCATAAATTTCTTATTCCTTTCCCTTTCTCGGGTGCTTACCCTTTTGGACATGCACATGCCTGAATCTAGCATTGGCTCTTCACCTTTCTGTGTGGTATGAGGCACACCTGACGGCTCATCCCTTATCTATTTCTATCTTTGTTTCCTTCAACTCCTCTTCATCATTCTTCTTATCTTCTCCCTAAGGCTCTTATGTATCCTCAATCTGCACTGAAGTGTTCGGTGCGCTATCCCAAGATTTCTCATCTTCATCATCCCGCCTAGGGATGTAACTTGCACCTTATCTTATTTTCAGGTTATTGCTTTTAAAGGGGAAGTCCTAGGTGACCTCCTAAGAGGTTATGATGGCCCCATGCCTTGAGTCCTTGTTATTTTCAAAAATCTTTTAAACTGGTGCTCCTCGATGCCCTGTTCTATGTCTATCTCCATAGTGCAGATGTCTCCAACACTTCCTCATCATGTTCCTGTAATGGAGAGGTGTACCTCACGAACTCTCTTTTCTCACATATAGTTGGTTATTTTCTTCCCCTATGCTCCAAACCACCATTGTCTTCCTTAAGCTCCTCCTCCTCTCCTTCTTCTCCTTCTTCTTATTCTTCTTCAAGAGGCAAAGTGTCTACTTCATCTTGTAATGTACACACAGTATGTTTCCCCTTGGGTGGTCTAGGGAGCTTGAATTCATTTTCCAACATACTTCCCATTTTCCAACCTTGGCTTGAGGTGAATATATACAAGGGTTGCCCCAAACTTCCCAATGGCCAAACTCATAGATTTAATGTTAATATCATCTGAAATTAATTTTTCAATATATGCAGACTTACTTGGATAAACAAAAGTCTTCCTTAGTGTGTGGTACTCACAGTCTACCTTATTTGTATTGAAAAGGAATCTAGCATGTGTCTGAAAACCTGTGTACAGATTCCTAGAAGTAGCGTGTGGTGAAGGCATAAGGGATCTTACACCAAGGGCTCCACTTCCCATCCTTCATCCTGAAACACCCTATACAAAAGTGTTTATACACCACAAACTGTACTCGTTTATCTAATACTGAAAGGAAAATCCTTAGGTATTCTCCATTCCTCCTCAAATGTGGTACAGATTCTCTCATACAACAATTTTTCTCTCTTTTTAAAGGGTCCACTCATGGTCCCATCACATGTATACTGGGAAAATATCTATATGAGATATTTATTCTCCTCAGAGCATTGCCATAGTTTATCCTTTGGCCCATCAGGCACTTTAATTTCTGCAAAGACAAGGGACAGAAGGATCACAATGAAACTTATTTTCTCACCTTGGTGCACCTCCTCAATAATTATTTCAGTAATGAAATTATACAAATTATACACCACCCCTTTTTCCATCTTCTTTTCTATGTGGAACCACATTGTATTTACCCGTGACCACCGCTCTTGATTATTTAGCTTTGTGAGGAGGTGTGTTACTTCCTAAATAACTAGTTACTTTTACATCTTATCAATGTCCATTCTGCACCCTCCCTTTGTATAACAAATTTATTTCCTTATCACTATTATAACCTCTTTATCTATCAGGTTTTTATTAATCTATATGCTTGAACTCCTCAATCATGTCAATCTCCCAATTAGGGGTGCGGTAATCCTCATATGTCACCCAACAAAGTAGAGTAAATCCTCATGGACTCTGGTCATCAACAACTGATATAATTTCTCTGGTTTTCCAAACTAGGGGAGTTCATACAATTGCAAAATTCCCACCTTTTTCAATAAATTCTTTCCCGAATTGTCATACACATCCATATCATTCTCTATTCTTAGGGTTGTCTTTACCACTAGTAATTTATCCACTTCATCCTTATTATCTTTGGTTCTATGGTTATAATCACTTACTTTGCACTGGCAAATATGTGAATCCCAATCGTGGCCCATAAAAACCCTTCTCGATATTGCATCTCAAAGAAACAGTTTTTAGGTGCATCCTCTACTTTGACCTCAACTTCCTTCTACTTCTTTCCCCTTATAACCACACCAGGTGCTCTCTTAGGTTCCATAGGAACAATAAAGGTGTGTTATTTTAATATATTCGAGCTTTGCAACTTAAAATCACGTGCGCTAGCTCGATTCCATGTGATCTAAATCAAAATTGAACCCCAAATTTTAATTCTTCTCACGCACGTATTTTTTTGCTCAAAAACCATCCCTACTGGAGCGTCAACCAATATGTACAAAAATCCATCTAGTTCAATTTGCAAACAACTATTTTCACTTACACGTAACTCGTTCTTCAACTCACTTGAATTCTCTCAATCGCAAAGGTAAAAATGATTTCCCAACACTGCCTTATATAGATTTTCAAAAAAATTATACATTTTTTACTCTCCACCTACCACCGTACTCAGTATTAACTTGACATTTTTTCAATTTTCCTTGCTGATTTTTCCATGCCACCATCATAACCTTCTGGCATGCCTACTACATCTTGGCCACATACCTCTTTTCATGTGCCTTCATGTGCCGAAGTACTTCACCAATACACCTTTCACTAATTATTTTCCACTTTTGTAGCCTACCTCACATTACACTGTGTGTCCATTCATCCATACATGGTCTTCAATCATGAGAAATATTTCTCTATCCGAACCTTTACTTCAAGCACCTTCATAATATCTCTCTATGCATACCCATATTCAAAGAACATACAAGCATAGTCTAGGTACCCTATATATAATCCACCCCATACTAAAAGTATGTGTGGTCCTCTGTACATGAATCTAATAGATAGTAATCAGCTTCTGGATCACAAGTGCGCTTATTACACAAAACAACAAACTAAATTAACAAAGCATAACAACGATGAAAGAAAACACATATAAGGGAAATCCATTATGTAAATCTAATCTAAATGGAAATACTACCTTGTTACAAAAACCAAGAAGACCTATTTATATTAAGGCTTCAACCTACTCCCATTGTTGTAACCGAGAAAATGTGTCCCATCCATCGCCTCTAACTGGCAAGCACTTGAATCAAGTATGTAAGTCACAACATATGGCCCCAACCAATGCACTTTAATTTTTCTAGGGTGGCACAAGAACTTGGAGTCATAAAGAAGAACCATCTATCCAACTTCAAGCTTCTTATCCTCAATATGCTTATCATGCCATGTCTTATACCTGGTATTTTCTGTCTTTTGACTCCTTCTAGCAATTGCACACCTTTCATCTAGTTACATCAATTTTTCAATGCACTCTTCAAGGGATTTCTCAGCAGCCAAACCTCCTGCATGTTTAATATGTAGAGAAGGTAACATGAATTCCACTGGTATAATAGCCTCTATGCTAAACACCAATTGAAAGGGTGTGCCTTTCTTCAATATTTAATAAGTTATCTTGTATGCCTAAAGTATAGTAGAGAATTTATCATCCCAGCTCTTCCTTCTAACATCAAAAATCTTAGTCAGTGTGTGGCTCAATATCTTGTTGAAAACCTCAATAGTTCCATTATCCTGAGGGTGCTAGGGTGTTGTTTTATGGTATGCAACCATAAATTCTGCCAATAGTATCCTGATGGTCTCATTAGGAAAATGAGTACCCCTATCACTTATCAAACTCAACGGACATCCATACCTTTTGATGATGTTTTCCCATAGAAACCTTTCTGTTGTAGCTTTTGTGTAATCCTTTATAGGCATCACTTCTTCCCACCTTGTAATATAATTTCTACAAGTTATAATGTAGTGTGATTCATTCCTGCACGTGGATGGTGAAATAGGACCCACAAAGTCAATTAAACACTTTTCAAAAGGTTCTACACTAGCAGTAGGCCTTAAAGGCATTTCATCTCTATGCCCAGGCTTCCCAAGGTGCTGACAATGGTCACATACCTTGTAATATTATTTACAATCCTTATACAATGTTTCCTACCATAGGTCTACTGAAAAAATATTACGTACAGTAACATCTCCTACATAATGTACACATGTAATACCACCATGAGCCTCTTCCATATTATCTTCATGGTCATGCTCAAGTACACACCAACACAAATCTTCATCCTGACCTAGTTTGTATAAGTCTCCACTAATCAACATGTAAAGTGCAACGTGTATATCAACTTGTTTCTTCTCCATATTCTTCATCCCCTCAGGCGTCACATTTGTTCATAAAAAGACAACAATATATTCCAAGTAAGATGGTGTAGGGTTCAATCTGAAAAGTTATGCATCTGACATTATATCCTCAATGCTTTACATGTCCTCTCTTGTATTAATCCTTGATAAATGATCTGGTCTAGAATTACTCTTTCTTGGCTTAACCACCACCATGAAGTCCAATTCCTAAAATAACATAATCCAATGGCATATGTTCCCCTGTAAAATGGGCTTGTTCACCAAGTACTTCAATGTTATGTGATCTATATAGAAAATAAAAGGTGTTTCCAACAAGTATTGTCAAAAATTATGTAGTGCGTAGATCATGGACAACACCTTGTGCTCTGTAGTTGTATAGTTTTGTTTTGTTGGGGTCAACTTCCTGCTTACAAAACAAATAGGATGATCAAGAATACCTTCTTAAAGATGGACTAATATTGCACCAATGGCCATGTCAAAGGTGTCCACATGCACATGAAAATGTTGGGTCCATGAAGGAAAGCACCGAATAAACGTTGTAGTAAGCATTTCCTTCAATGTCTCAAATGTGTGTTGTTGCACCTCACCCCATGGAACTTTCTTTTACTATTTAATAATTCTTCTAAAGGTGCATCAATCTTAACATAAAATTTGATAAAATTCCTTTAATATCTTGTGTGCCCCAAGAATCCATGCACCTCGATCTGGTTAGTATGTTCCTTCAAGCCCAAAATGACAACAACCTTTTTTATTAAGGATAAATAGTTTTTAAATGGATTATACCTTGTTTACAAAAAAAGGCTCAAAAGCTAGAGATAACAATAAAAACATTCCAAAGTTAAAAGGGACTAAACACCCTTTACAAAGAGGCTCAAAAGCCTGATATAGCAAAAGAAAAACAAAAAAATGGATCATAATCCATGAAGAACAAGAGAACAAACTATAGTTTAATTGAGAACTATAAAAAGGATAAAAAAAGAGACAAAGCAGCATCAAAACAATAAGAAAACATCTTCTTGACAACAACACAACAACAAACTAGAAGCAACTCTACTTGACTACTTTATCAATCTTCATCTTGACTTTCTGCAGAGAGCTGAATAATGCTAGGGCAGTGACATGGGTGGGATCATTTTGTTCTAATTGTGAAAAGACCAGGTCCCTTGTATTTTCTAACTCCCAAATGGCAGCTGGAATGTCACTAAGAATACAAACACTTTTGACATGTTGTTCCATAAAGTTGTAAATAAATTTAAGTATAGAAATGGTATAATAATGTCACCCTTTAGAATTTCCGACTATATTATCCATAGAGTTGAGTTTCTTCTCAATTTGTAAAGTATGATCATTATCCATGGTAGGATCGGCAGGCATCATCCTCTTACCTAAACTTTTACCAATCTTCTTGAGTTCATCTTTGAGGTTCATAACCTCCCTTTCCAACTTTTCAATCCTACTTAGAAGCCCCAATTCTTTTTCTATGGAAGATTCTTCAATGGGATTGTTGATATGAATCAGGATTTTTTCCAATTCAATCTCTTTATTACTATGAAGAACCCTCTGAGAGGGGAGGAGGGAATACAGGGGGCTCTTGATTCTAATTTTTTGGCTGGTGGAAGAAAATATGGGGTCATTGGAATCTAGAAATGGAGGGTAAACAGGGGGTAGCAGGAACAGAGTGAGAATGTGAAAGACAATGGCAATGAATCAATATAATAAGGCCTTGGTGGAGGGGGACAACACGAGTGTGATTTTGGAACTCAAGAATAGAGCGTTCCAGTGAATTCAAAAGGTAATGTGGGAAATTAAAAATTAAATTCCTCTTGAAATGATTAAGGAAGACAAATTTTTTTAAAGAAATCCTCACATAACTTCCCTCAAGAGTGACATACCTGACAATCATTCATGAAATTTCAGCAAATGGCTCTGGAATAGAAGACACTTTATACCAGCCATTATAAATTCAATATTTTCTCCTTCATCAAGGAATTTATTTTCTTCAACATTCCCGTTGACTTGTTTGTTGAAGAATTTTCCCCATCTAAGCTCAATCTCGTGACTTGAGCAATGAGGTCTTTAGTGATTTTAACACCGATATCTCCATATTCAACTTCTCTTTTCTTCCAACCATTTGCAAATTGAACCGAGATATCTTGGTCATTACACTACATTTTTTCTATTAGATTTGAACACCCCAACCATTTGTAACATACTTCCATAGGATCATGTCATTCTTCTAGGCCAGGTCATGGATGGGTTCTATTTTGTAAGGAGGACCACCCATTCTGCTATTGTTTCTTCATTGGTTCTCAACGGTAAAGTTTTGATCCCAATACCGCCTTTCGCCACCACCTCTGTATACCTAGAAAGCATGTGAAATATTAATGAAATTATTAACCCTACATGTGAAGTTAATAATCACTTTCCCATTAGTGCAGGGAGATTTCTTAATGACTATTTTGAATACCATACTTATCCTTGATGATGTCATTATGTACCTTTTCTAGGAGAAGGTCACCACTAAACCAATTTTGCATGTTGTTACTAACTCTATAGTTGGCCAGACTATCCGCCACTTTATTACCTTAACAATAGGAATGTATGATCTTGCAATTACTAAAAGTTTTACAAATATAGATAGATTCATAAATAAAATTCCTAATGGACAACAACCTTAGCAGGATCCACTAACAAGCCTTCTTTACAAATAATGTGTCCCAAAAAATTCCCAAAAGGTTTAGAAAAAATGCACTTCTTAATGTTTAAGGAGATGCTCAACTATTGGCATCTCTCAAATATAAGCCTTAAATTATCACAATGATCTTTCACTA
This sequence comes from Taxus chinensis, assembly GCA_019776745.2. Classification (NCBI taxonomy): domain Eukaryota; kingdom Viridiplantae; phylum Streptophyta; class Pinopsida; order Cupressales; family Taxaceae; genus Taxus; species Taxus chinensis. Next base: position 596,716,382 of record CM034148.1, on the reverse strand, counting down.
GCCCATACATTTTCCAATCATCTAAGTAAACCTACAGAAAATTATGAATAAAGTCATGACATTCTTGCACAGCAATTCAAAGAAAGACTACAAGTGCATTCTTTAATCCAAAGGGCATAATGATGTACACAAAACTTCCCCATTCTGTGGTGAAATTTTTCTTCTCTTGATCCTCTTTAGAAATCCATACTTGATGATACCTAGAAAATCCATTAGTGAAGGAGTAAATCTCGTGCCCTGCAACATCTTCCAGAATATCCTCTATAAATGGTGTGGGAAAGGGATCTATTACACATGCAACATTAAACTCCCTATAATCCACACAAATTCTTACTCAGGGTGATGACCATATTTCTTTATACTGATCACCATAGGGCTAACCCATTCTCACTCCTTAATGGGCTCAATGACTCCAAAATTCAGCATCTTGTCAATTTCTTCCTTCACGTTGACACATAATCTAGGATTCATCCTATAAGGCCTCTTTCTAACCAGGCATGCACCTTCCTTTAGCTTGATTCTCATCTTTCCCAATGATTCATTGCACCCCTTTTAATTCATGATAACCCCCAGGGGAACAAGTCATGGAATTAATGTAGTAGCTCAATTAGTTTAACAACCTTGATTCAAACCAATAATCACCAATGGTGGCCTCCTTAGGTTCAGAATTTATCCCAATGTTGACCCTCTTCATTTTCATAGGCTCATGGTAGGTACACACCTTCTCATCTGAATTGTCTAAGACCTCATGCATACCCTATGTATGCTCAACATCAAGATGCTCCATTCTTCATCATCAATCACATATACCATCTTACCCTTTTCTTTTTCTAGTTAGGCATGCCCAAGCTATTTTGCATGTCTATTCTTTTCCAAAGCACACCTGAAGATCTAACTCACCTAGTAACTCCTGAATAAGTACCTTAGCATTTGCAATAACTCCCATAGTCAAGTGCTTCGTAACCTATAACACCTCATTCACTGGAGGTTTACTGGAAAAATAGTCAAAGGTATGAATCATACCTACAGTCATTTCTTTCCAATTCCATGTTTCTCTATTCAACTAGGTATATAAATACCATGTGTGTGCGAAACCTCACAAGGTTTAGTAGAACTAATAAAACCATAGCGAAGGTGGTAAAGCTTCATACCCCTCTACCCAGAGTCTCTCACACTACTGAACATGGTGTTAAATAGGGTCTTTACTATGGAATTCACATATCTGAATAGGTGCATTGATAAGAAGAAATATAGCAGAGAAGGAAATTCTCACTTCTCGACACTCTAAGATTATCCCTATGAACCATCCACCAGCATGTTATTGTCCTGCGTAGAGTATAAACTAGAATATTTCTTATTTCCATTTGATTTGTCCATTGAACTTCCATAGAGCATAGGAATACTTCAAGATTTCCCTCACCACTGTACCTTGGGACCTGGTTACTACCCAACTGCCTAACACAACATGGCCTACTTACACACATAACTGCACTCCTTACTTCATGCCCAACTATTTCATAAATGCCATGTGCCCAACTATCACATGCAACACTTGTAGTATCACTCATATATTATGCATCATCCCATTAGATAACTCCTTCATTTTATGGCTCAAGGATCTCTAATGGTGCACACATAAATTCTATTCAAATCCTCTTCACTTAAGGGTTCTCCATAAGGTGCAGCTTTCTTATTTGTCAAAGGAATGATGACTCTCTCTTCCTTGTTCTTAAAAATTATAGATCCTTTGTTGAAGCACAGATCACGTTGTTTGCATAACACCAAGGACACCCAAGTAGTGTTGGAAAACTATTTTCCTCTACAAGCACCAAGACCTCAAAGTCTCCAGTAAACTTGGCCCCTTGTATAGTAATAGCAGCATCTTTTAAAACTCAAATGGGCATGGCCTTAGTCCTATTTTCCATAAACAAAACATTCAAAGAAGGTTATAATTCTGGTCTCCCCATCTGAATCCACACATCCAAAGTGGGTACATTCACTTCTGCACTTGTATCAATCAAGATTTTATTCAAAATCCATCCATCAACAACAACATTCAAATTGATCTCCTTGTCATAATCCAGACTATGAGGAGGCGGGTTAATATGTAAAATCTATCTTTCACACTCAACTCCAGCATGCAACGTATTTCCCCTTAACCATTCCCATAACAAAGGAATGATGTTCTCTTGTCATAGCACCTTACAAAACTCCTTTAAATAATCAACATCCTTATTAGGAATCTTAACTACTGTTATTCTATTCAAACTTCCATGACTATTCTTTTAAACATTGTATCTCACCCTAAAAATTCCTAATAACCTCTATGGTTTCTCGATACACATCCTTCTGATGCATAGGGCATGGATAATTTGCATGCAATAATTCATCCTTTGTAATAATAGACTTCTTCTTTGGAACTTTCCTAGCACGCGCAGCCTCAGTGAATGTAGTAATCTTCACATGCACTAACTCAGGATAAGGTGCTAACTTTGGCATCCACTGATCTTTCATAGTGCATTATACTCTAACCATTCTCATGCCCTTGTCATGATTTTTCTTCTTACTTGGGTGTTCATACAAGTTTGGGAATTCTTCATAGTTGTGGTTTTTTCCACAAAAAGAACAAATAATGTTCTAAGGGCATTCACTCATGTAATGATCAAGGGATCCAAATGTATAACATGTTCCTCATGGAGATACACTCCTTCCATTATCATGACCTCAACCTCTGAATCCTCCACGGTAACCTTGACCTCTACCTCATCCTCCATCAGAATGCCCTTCATTGTGATTATTCTCATGATGCTTACCTTGTTCCTTAGAATTATTTACAAAACTGGTCTGTCACACACCAATTTTAGTGGCACCATGAATCTGATCAATCAACCTACAATTTTTAATATCATATGTGGTAGACCTACAAATCTTGCAGTAACAGGAAATGTTCTTTCTTATCATGCGTTGAAACTAAGGGAACCTACTTGAATCATTATCCACGTGATATATCTCATAGTCCAGAAACATGGCATGCACTGATTTATGAGGAAAAATATCCTTAGTATGTCCTTCTACTTCACAATATGTGCACTAAAATCCACTGTGTGTCTCATGCACTGAGTTATTTGACAATTTCTCTAACTATTTTTCCATTTCTGTAATCTGAGCCTCCAAAAAATGGGATGACTCCTGTGTCTACACTCCTAACTTCCTCAACATGTAGAGCTACTTCAAGTGCCTTGCGCGGGTCTATATAAGTCTTGTGTGAGAACACCCTTATAAAGGGCGTGATCAATCCTCCAAAAAACTATTGAGCATGTTGACTCAGGTGAATGTCATAAGATAACTATTAAAAAGGGGTTTTGAAATGTGCATCATACTCTATAACACTCTTAGTCATACCCTGCTGGATGTCCTTCACCACACTGATGCTCTTCTACTTAAACTCAGGTATGTGAAACTCTACCAAGATAACATCACACAACATGGTATACTCTACACAATTCTAGTTCGGATGACATTTCTTGTACCAGCTATGTGGGCGCCCTTGCAGTGTAGTTACAAATTTACTTGCCTTTGCTCTCTAGAGTTGTAATCCCCTTTGTGCACCATAGTATCTCACACATATGCACATGTTCAGCTGCATCTTCTATCCCTCTATATTTTGGGAGATGAAGAGACATTTCCATATAAATTTGTTGGGCCTGGTGCAGACCATTCCCACCATATCCAAAACTTGTATTCCCTCATGTGTTTCCTCCACCCATGAAACCACCAGATCTGCTACATCCCAAGCCACACGATCCTCCTGACCCTCCCCCTGTAGCAAGAAATGGACTAGAGGATGTACTGCCTTATGTTCCAACATTTTTGCTAAATTGGACTCCCATAGTCTACAAAGTTGTACTACTTCTAGAAGCTATACCAACATTCTATGCACCCACGTTCTGTGTTGATGACGTGCCAGAAAATATACCTCCAATTGGACCTCCAAATAGCATAGACAATGATTGCACCACCATAGATGAATAATATACTTTATTAACTCCTAAAATTGACTACAAATCAACTCTATCTATCGCTACTCTACTACCCATAATATCTTACTTATTAATAGTTATCGTAGAAACTGAAAAACCAAGTGTAAGGGCTAGGTCTCTAAGTATGATCAGATGCGTGCCCATGGTCCTCAATATTGATTTAGAGGCACATTCATCTGAAACTAAAGAGGGATTTCTTTCATGGTTTCCCAAATGGGGGAGTTCCAGATGCTCTAGCTCCACATCTTCTATGTGAGCTCTAAATCCTTCATGATAAATCTCTCTCCACAACACCATTATTTTCATAGTTTCTTGTTGCTTCTCCAAATACCTCTCGCATGCTTCATTAAACTTAAGCTCTCTTTCTTCTCTCTATCTTTCTGCCACTATATATGCCATATTTCACCTCACCTACTCCCGCCCTTGCGTGTGGTGGGGTTTAGCCAGCCATATGACGCTCTTTCAAATCCAAGGTCACGATCAAGATCTTTACTACTAAATGGATACCATGTAGATAAGATCCTTTAGGTTTGCACAGGAAATGAAACTCAACAACCTCTAGAAAAGAATAAGTAGAAACCATGTACTCCAAAATGTAGCTATTCAGAACATGAATCCAACAATGATCTACAACACGTGTCCAGGTTAGATCTGCATCATACAAATCTTGGAATTATTTTTATGTCCAAAAAAGTGTTGGAAACCATGAATTTCTCTTTGATGCCTAATAAATAAACCACTCGTACAACTCTATAGGAAATATCGTAAAGAACGTATCATATAACTTGTGATACAAATTTTGTTCAACCCACATGTATGCATCAAAATCAATTCCAGTGTTAAATCTATGAGCATACTCTTCCTTAAATTATCGAACCAATCTTCAATGTTGGCCAAGGTCAACTGGTATGTCTGCATCATGCAACATCCTAGAAAACAACTGAAAAAGAGGTCCCAGAAATGGAACCAAAATGTAGTCTAGTTTTTATCACCAACAACCTAAGACGCGTTGGCAAATCACTCAACCTGAACTGAGCACTCACCTGAAGCAGGCAAGGGTACCAGGTCCCTCTTTTATGTCAACTTTTTCAAGGAGTTAGTATGATCACACAAATATTCCAAATCCATAACAAATAGTTAAGTATGTTCCAGTGCATAAAGCAAATCTAAATCTTAATCATAAACAAGATTAACTCATACAAGAATCAAGATTAACTTTACGATGTAATAATCATTAACAGATATGTCAACAATCAATATCTAGCCACAAAGATCCATTATATTAATTTTGGTAAAACACAGAAGCTTCATATATACATAATGCTTTCATTTCAAGTCATGCACACTCAAAAACTCACAACATAACACTACTACAACATGGGATTTCTAAATTGTGCAAATCAATACATATTTATAGGTTGTGGGGACTTTCCCTTCACCGCCCATGCACCTTCTCAAAATAGGCTACATGCTAATAAAATCCATGCACCTTTACATGAAAATTACAAAATCATGCAAGCTCACTAATAATAGATTATCTAATAATACAACTATAGTCTAATCCTATTAATAGCCTCAAAAATATGCATAGTGCTTGATCTTTTACTTGTCCAAAATATCCTTTGCATGTTCTTCAAGTATTCTACAAAATTTTCTCTTCACTCCATGTCCAAAAATTAGCCTCATACTGCAAAATGGATATGTCCTTATTTTATGCTTTCCTAGGTGTGCCCTATTTCACTGTGTTTCCATGCACACTTATGCACCTTATTCCTATGTTCCCAATCCTTTTGCACTTTTCATACTTAGGTTGTATTTCATCATCCCAATAAGGATTTTGAATAATATTTGATGACAAGGAGAGGGGATATTTTCCCTGATGAGGTTTGATGGGATCCTTAGATTCTGTCATGGGTTTAAAAGGGGGTTGTGTCTTGGTTTGAAACTTGATGGATGATGACTTAGATGATTTACATTCTAGTTTTTAAATGGTGGATATAGATGATTTGAAATAAGGATTAGAATTGGAGGATGGAGTATATTTCTTTGATTTTTCATATATGTTGTTGATGGGGACATTCGATAAAGGATCTAGTCATAAGATGGAAGAGTATGCTCTTAAGAGAGATTATGTAACATTTGATTGCTTAAGATTTTTTTTCTTACGAGGAGAAATCTATAAAAAAATTTGTGGATGAGTTAGATAATTTTTAATGGGCATACCAAGGTTTTTAGGTTTTGGTTATGATGATTTACCTTGGGCCAGAACAATGATGATTTCAACTAGAGGATCTATGCATATAGGTTTGGGTAATGTGAATTGCATTGTGGATATTGAATATGGGATTAGTTTCTATATGATTCGTTTAACAGGGTCTAAAGGATTTGTAGATCGTATGGTTTAAGGATTTTTTGATGTGGGTATGGGCTTAGTTGTAGATGGGGTAAGAGCTTCAATTGTAATTGGAATTTATGTCTGCGGTGTAGGTGTGGAGTTAGATTTGGATGGTTGTGTGAGTATATTAGACATAATTGATGTGGAAATGGGTATGGGTGTTAGAATTTTTGAAGGATATGTCAATGTGGTTGTAAGGGTAGGTGTAGGTGAGGAACTAGATGTGATAGGTGAAGGTGTAGGTGGTATAGATGAAGGAATGGATGTAGTAAAATTTGATGTTGATATATTATTTGTAGGTATATTTGAGGTAGATGTGATGGATTTAGTGATAGGTACGGATGTTGATGGGGTTGTGATTGAGAGGGAAGATTATTAAGTAGGCGTGGATACAATGGATGGTGAGATAATAGGTGCATGGTGTTGGATCTTGGCTGATAGTGTTGATGGTATGAGTATTAGGTTATTATTATGTGGAGGGTTGAGTTTTATTATTAGGTGAGTGATTAAGAAAGGGTTATTTGAATACATCCAAGGGTTTCCTAGGTGGCGCATTAAGATTTTCCACTTGGATATAACTAGAGTTTATAAGTTTTTGAACGTGGTCTTTAAAGGTATGACACTTTTCAATGTCGTAACCATGGACTTGGTGATACTTGCAATAATGTTCGTCATGGTACCATGTTGGTTTAGGCCATGAGTCATTGAAGGGTCAGATGGGAGGAAGACAAATGAGGCTAACTGCCATTAACTTGTCAATTATGGAACTATAATATTACCCAAGAGGGGTATAGTTAGGTGGTGGTCTAGGATCCTTTTGTGGAGGCTTAATATGTGAGGTGGATGTAGATGAATATTTAACCACAATAGCATTAAAAAAATTCTTTTATTTATCATTATATTTGGAGGGTTTGGTGAAATCTATCTTAGGCTTGTTTGATCACAGTTTAAGGTGGCCTTACTTAAGGGCATGAAGTTTAAGTTTGTGATCCATGGTAGAAATCTATTCAAATGTTTGAAACTATTGGATTTGAAGATTGGATGAGATGTGCTTCACACAATACCATGAGAATATTTTAATTAATTCAATCTATGGAAGGGAGAATGAGAGTTGGTTAATGATGTCATGCTGTCGTGAAATGAAATATGTGATAGATTCATCATCATACTATCAAATGGCGTATAGGTCTATTGATTGATCGAGAAATGTTCTAGGAATAATTTCTTAATTTTGTTGAAGGTCTATAATGAATGTTGGGGGATGTCATTGTACCAGTCCAATGTGGACCAGCTAACAACATAGGAAGTGTGTGAAGCATGAGGTCTTGATCATGGGTGATAAGATAACATGCATGACTAAAAGCATGAAGGTTTTGTTGAGGATCCTCTGTATTGTTGAACTTAGAAAAATTTGTCATTTCCCAGTGAGGAGGATATGATTTTAATGGGACAAATGGATTGGTTCATTATAGATTTGATTGTATGAAAATGTGGTCTTATATGCCATGCCAGTAGATTCAAGATTATCCATTCTATTCAATAAATTTTGCATGGGTTTGTTTGATTTTTTATTTTGAAAATTTGAAGGGTGAGATTGGGATGCATATCAGGTAGATGGATTGGGTTGTTGATAGGGTTGGTATGTTTTAGAATGAGTTATTTTTGGTGGAGGAGGTTGATAAGGGGGATGTAGTTAAAGTTTTTTGATTGGATGGGTTGTGATTGAATAGGTTGTTGTTGAGAAGAGGTTATGTGATAATATTGATTAGAGTGAATTGGTTGTTGAGATATGGGGATATTTTGTTGGTTTGATGTAAGATGCAATGGAATGTAGGTGGTAAGTGGTGGTTGAGATACTTAAGTTGATTGATTAGGTAGTGTGTAATGATAAACACATCATCAGGGAGTTTTATGGGTTTTGATTGATTCATATTGGTGGGGATGTGAAGTGGTCACATTTTTATGAGGATGAGAAATGATAACAAGGGGTAAGGTTGGATTTTTAAGTTTGGATATAGGGGGAAGTAAGTGAGGCTCTTATAAATATTGTATAGGGGAACAAGTGATTGTAGTGGATGATGAAGTGATGGGGATAAAAGAATGGATGGTAGTATTAACACAAGGAAAGTTAGGAGGGATGGGCACCACTAATTTGGTAGTTTTATGATTATGTGGATTTGAATAATAAGGTTTTTTTAGGTTCAAAGTCATGTTGGACAATAGTAATTTTGTTCATATCTCTACAAAAGAAGGCAGGAAGTTGAGAAATAAGAACTTGTGTGGATTCGGCATTGGAATGGTAAATGTAAATTTGGTACAAGGGTGGTCCTTCAATTAGGAGGTTGGTAGTTTTGTGAAGGATATAATCATGGAGGGAAGAAATATTTGCATCAAGAATCTCCTGGAACTCTATAGACCCATGAGGGATGAGAGGAGGCCCATAAGCATCGATAGAGGTGGCCGAAGGAAGGTTAGTTGGTCTCTAATGGATATGAAGGAAAGGATTGGTTTTGACATGATTGTTTGATTGTTTGAGTTAGACCTCTTGAAGAGGAGGGATGGAGACAATGGGTTGAGAAATCATATAAGAAATGATCAAAGGGGTGGAGGAGATGAGTAATTTATTTTTATTTCTAAAAACACCTCATTCTCTGTATTCTGTTGAGTTGTTTGTATCCCTGAAACTATATTTCCCTGTGATACTGCTAGACATTTTCATTATAAATTAAACTCATGGCATGGATATTAGTTACTATAATTATTACTAGTTTACTTTATTCTATGGGTTATGATTATGCATTTATTCTTTTGATTGTAATATGATGTTAAATGATGCTTTGTATAATGTCATCCTTGTTTACAAAGAAATTTTTATATGTGAAAACTAGCATGCAGCCAAAGGATCCATATAGATTAACTGACATGCATCCAAAGGGACTCATCCACATCAAAGGGACTCATCCAAAGCAAAGGGAATCATCTGCAGAAAATCATCCGCAACCAAAAGAGGTCACACACATAAATAAAGCAATGTTTTTTATGAGTGTTGTGTAATGTGGACATCACTCATAAGCTTGCACATGTCAATAGAAGAAGCAATTATGAGAACTAGGAGAGAAATCAAAGCCATCATCTTATTATGCATTGTAACTTAACAAAGAACTAGCTAATTTAATTCATAATATAATAACGGGTTGATCAATTGATCAATTAGTTAAGTTATGTGATTGATATGTAAAAAATTACTAGGTAGTTTTGTTGCACGTATGTTGTCTACAGATTATTCAGTTAAGATATTTTACTTAATCTAACTGGAACTCCTAGTTGAACTTTCTATCTCTTCATTTTTTTGTTGTAATGAAATATTAATGCTATAGAGACGATCAATCCATATATAGATAATTTTCTGTATTTTTTATCATAATTGTCATGCTGATGAAATAAAATTATGGCTTATTTTTATTTGTTGTAGACATAGGCCTTAGGAGGTATTAGCACCCACAACAAGGCCCACTTGTAATTTGTTAACCCTCTCCTTTTTTTATTGATTTAGTTCATTCCATTATTATATTAGTAGTAGTTCATTACTTTATCTGTGTTCTATTTTTACATGATTTTTCATTAGCCATAGTATTTATTTTTGGTTATAATCTAGATCATTTATAGCATTGTTATTTCCTAATTGTAGTGACAAAAATTTACCTTTATACCTCCCAAATATCTTTAATTGTGCATACAACACCAAAAATATTGAAATTTTACGTCCCTTGGTCTGATAATTAAATGACTGTAGATTAATAAACATCATACTAATTACTGTAAGTTAAATTTCACCACCATTTTTAGCACTGTTGTCAGGGATAATGCCAAGTTATAAGTTTTTTCATATTTTTTCATTTCTTAGAGCATTTTAGGTTTTAGGAAATTCACCTTAATTTACCAACCCCCCACTAATTTTCATTTAATGAGTTGAGTTATTTAATGCATGCATCGCCCAAGGGATGCCCATGGTATATTTTTACCTAATCCACAAGTAGCACAAATCTCTTCATATACCTCTGAGGATTCTAAAGAAGAAATCCTTTAATATGTACAAGGTTTATTGTTCAAAGATCATCCTCCAATTGAAAGTTCTTAATCTTCTCTTGAGTAGATAGAGATGGAATAAGAAGTAGATCAGAATGTTCAAAATGGGGCAACCAATTTTGAGTTTTCCATTACCATCAATGATGTAGATATTGCTATGAACAATAGTTCTCCCTCAGCCTTTCCCAATTTTCATGGATCCATGACTAAAGACCCAAACACCTTTCTGTTTGATTTTGATGTTTTTTGTAAGAGCTATGATTATTATATTGATGTACATAAATTGAAGCTATTTCTTGCTACACTCAAGGATGCAGCCTTGAGATGGATTTGGGAAGAAATTTTGTAACCATGTGGCCACAAATGAAGGAGAAGTTCCTCAGTAAGTATCAATACTATTACAAACTGAGTAGTAGAGGAGGTGATGAAATCTACTGAATGGCACAAAAAGAGGATGAACCTTTGGAATACTATTTAGAAATATTTTTTTGCATTCAGAAGTCAAGACACAGAAGACTACCACATGGATCTCTCAAATTACTCTTTTTGAAGGGACTCAGTGAGGAGGACATCAATGCTATGGATCTGATAGGAGCAGGAGACATTTAAAAATCTTCCTTTGAAGAAATATTTCAAGCTTAAAAAAATTACTCAAGAGCTCCTATGAAGAGGGTGAGAAGTTTAAGATCAAGAGGTGGATCAACTACTAAAACAATTGGGTACATATCCAGGTCAGAGATTATTATCATGTTTAAGAACATGAAGAAGTATATTATCAATGACATGACCACTCAATTAGATGTTTTGCATGCCAAAAAGAAAAGGGAAGATGTAGAGGCAACACTCATAGATTTATGTCATGCATATAGAAGAAATAAATCTAACTACAAATGCATATGGTTAGCCAACATTGTTGAAGAAAAGAATGCTTCACCTAAATTCAAGATGATTGAAACAGAGGATGGACAAGTGTGCTATGTTTCTCAAATAAAAATATGGCCTCTAAGACAAGGAAGTATGTCACAAGACCCTATGTAATAATTTCAAAATTAGTCTAATACTCGATATATGCCACCCCCACCTTGGGCTAATTAGCAACAAGGTTGGGCTCCATATCCTAGCCAATATCAACAACATTGACAACCTCGATTTCAAGACCAACAGTAGTGTAAACAACCCCCTCAATCATGGAAGTAGCCTTAGAGATGGAATCAATGGAATAACCCACCTCCTAATTACCAATAATCCTACAATCAACCTCCTTATCTGTAGTAGTAAGCTCTAATGTCAAACACCCAAGTAGGATCTCAACCAAAAGCTACCTAACTACCAGCTCAGCCAATGCCTAACCCTAATAATAAAGCTACTCAACCAACCTATTCCACTGAACCAGATCAATACCCTACCTATTTTGTTGATGTCCACAATATCCATCTTCCTTTGGGAAAATAACTTCCTCCACCAACTGGACTCACCATTACAGAGATTTCAGATGAATAATATACGCTATAAAATGATCCGTAGAAAATAAAAAACACATTACAATAATATATATAGAAAAAGTATAAGACACTGCAAGTAGATCCACAACAACCTGAACAAATTTCAAAATAGGTAAAACATAGGCTAATGAGCCACCATTTCTTGAAATGGTTACAAGAAAAGAATATTGGCCTCAAATTAGAATCTGACTCTAATTTTTTCAACCAACTAAAAGACATTTGTGTCAAAATTCCATTTATTCAAGCCATCAAGGATATGCCCATCTATAATAAATTGGTTAAATACCTATTCATAAAGAAACTAGGAAGGAAGAGGAAAGATCCATCTATTGTACAAGTTATTGGACAACTAGCTGATATTATGCTTGGAAATTCAATCTTTCCCAAGTACATAGATCCAGGTAGCCCATTGGTAAACTTTTCAATTAATGGCATAGTGATCAAGAACACTCTGATTGACTTGGGGGAAGAAATTAATGTATTGAAAAAATAAATCATGGATGATTTGAAGTTAGAGGGACTAAGACCAATAACCATAATCTTGCATACTTGCAGAAAGATCAATAGTGAAACATAAAGGAGTCCTTGGAGGATGTAGTAGTAGTGGTAGAATCTTGGGAATACCCTACTGATTTTATTGTTCTTCAGCCAAAAGCAAGTTTGGGAGGATATCCTATCATCCTAGGAAGACTGTGGTTGGCCACCATTGATGCATTCATAGGATGTATATTTGGTAATATGATTATTTCTAATGGAATTGGTACTAAAAATCATGTATTTATCCCCTGCAAAACCATTCAATGAAGAAGATCAAACCATTTGGATTGAGGAGCCAAAAGAAGACCAAAGCTCTGCAGCAACTCTCATGATGTTAGAGAAGCCATACACAATTGAAGGACAAGAAGATAATATGTTGTTCTTTCCAATGAACTGCAAAATAATTATGGGAGGAATGAAGAAGTAGATGGCATATTATGGTGTATAAGTTGTCATGTGAACCAAATTCTACCACAGCAAAGCACTATGAACATTCCAGGTAAGAATTGCATCCTTCACCAACTTCTCCCACATGATTACATATTGAATTCTATAGGCAATGTATGTTCCATGATTGATCTCTCTAAGCAAGTGGAAATCACTCCAGGAAATCCACTTAATGTTAACAAAATGTTGAGCATGCAACAAGAGAAGTTGTTGATTGTTCTTCTACAAAAACACAAAACAACATTTGTATGGGACTATGGTGACATGCATGGGATCCATCCTAAGCTTTGTACACACAAGATATATATTATCAAAGATTTGCAAGCCAATAAGGAAGCCACAAAGAAGAATGAACCCAACAGTGAGAGACATTGTGAAAGAAGAATTTAAAAAATTATTGGATGTTGGATTCATATATCCAATTTCAGATAGTCAATGGGTGTCACCCCTTGTTATTTTACCCAAGAAGAATGGAAAATGGAGGATATGCGTAGAATATAGAGAGGTGAATGCAATAACAAAGAAGGATCATTTTTCACTCCCTTTCATTGATCAGGTACTTGACACTCTGGATGGTAAGAAATATTTTTCTTTTCTTGATGGCTATAGTGGCTACAACCAAATTCAGATTGCACCAGAGGACCAGGAAAAGACCACATTCACGTGCCCATGGGGAATGTTTGCATATTTTGTTCTTCCTTTTGGTTTGTGCAATGCACCTGCTACATTCTAGAGGGAAGTTTTGAGCATCTTCTTATATCTAACCAATGACTGCATGGAGGTATACATGGATGATTTTATAGTACATGGCAGTACTTTTGATGAAGCAATGAAGAATTCTGGACAAAGTTTTGAAGAGATGCAAGGAGCATAATCTGTCCTTAAGCAATGAAAAATGCTACATGATGATGTCTGAAGGAATAGTGTTGGGGCATTATCTATCATCTGATGGAATTCAGGTTGATCCAGATAAAGTATCTGTAATTATAAATCTACCAACACCAAAGAAACAAAAGGATGTGAGGAGCTTCCTAGGCCATGTTGGTTATTATAGAAGATTTATACATGATTTCAGTAAGATTGCAACACCATTATTTGTACTACTGGGAAAGGATGTTGCCTTTGAGTGGACTGAAAAATGTGAGACTACATTCCAAACTTTGAAGAAAATGTTGACCATGGCACCTATGTTAAGAGGACCTTATTGGAACTTGTCATTTCACATCCATACTGATGCATCAGACCATGCCATTGGAGTTTTTTTAGGAAAGAAGGATGGAGTTCTAAACTATGCAATCTATTATGTTAGTAAGAATCTATAGCATGTTGAACTTAACTATACAGTCACAGAGAAAGAGTTCTTGGAAGTTGTGTATGCCATCAATAAGTTTAGGCACTACATCACAGGATACCCAATGTTTATTCACACTGACCATGTTGTAATTAAATACTTGATCAACAAACTAGTTTTAAGCAGCAAAATAATTAGATGGTTGTTACTCTTGCAAGAGTTTGATGTTACCATTATGGATAAACCTGGTAAGGACAACGTTGTAGCATAATTTATTTCAAGAATGGAAGAACAATAATGAAGAACATGTAGTGGATGACTCTTTCCCAAATGAGCACCTATTTTCCATTTCCACTAGAACACCTTGGTATGCTAATATAGCTAATTATTTGGTCTTAGGTAAGACACCTCCACACTACTTATATTCTGAAAAGAAATACATAGTTGAGAAAAGTGTGAATTTTTCTTGGATATCTAGATTTATATTTCACACAGGGCAGGATAATGTTATGAGAAGATGCATAGATGATGAGGAAATATATGATTTCCTCAAATCCTACCATAGTGAACCATGTGGAGGAAACTTTACTACAAAAATAACAACACAAAAGGTATTGAAAACAGATACTACTGGCCAACACTGCATAAGGATGCAACATTATATACCAGGAGGTGTGATAGATGCCAAAGAATGGGTAAGCCTACCAAGTCATATGAGATGCCATTGCAGCCTTAGTTAGTATTACAGATTTGAAATGGGGTTTAGACTTCATTGGTCCTATAGATCCTAAATCTCAACAGAAGGAATACATTTTGGTGTGCACATATTACCTCACTAAATGGACAGAAGTGAAAGCATTTCCAAATCAAAAGAGTGAGAAAGTTTTCAAATTCTTATATGACCACATCTTCACAAGGTATGGAGTACCAAGAGAAATTTTTACTGATCAAGGTACACACTTTACTGCTGAATTTATTTCTGATCTAGCTAAGGAATATGAAATCAGACATAGGAATTCTACACCTTATCATCCCCAATCTAATGGCCAAGTTGAGGTGACAAATAGGGAAATAGAATCCATCTTGAAAAAAACTATTGCACTCCACCAGAGAGATTGGGAAGATAGACTTCCAGAGGAATTTTGGGCATTCAACACAACTTGGAAGACAACAACAGGCTTCACACCATTCAATATTTTGTATAGTAAGATTGATGTTATCCCTATTGAATTTGAGCATAAGACACTAAGGATTGCACTTGAACTAGGCATAGATTTTTCTAAAGCTCAGAGGTAGAGGATTCTCCAACTCAATGAGTTGGATGAAATGAGGAGACAATCTTGTGCATAATACAAAGGTAGTTCAAAAGAAAAGGATCAAATGGCATGACAAGTTCATCAAGAAAAAGACAATTTCAAGAAGGTGATTGGGATCTCTTATTTGACTCAAAGTACAAATACCACATGGGAAAACTTCAAGACAAGGTGGCTAGGTCCATATGAGATTGAGAAAATATTTCCCAATGGAGCTGTAAAACTCACCACCATAGATCCTGTGAGATTCAAACTACTAATGAATGGTCATAGATTGAGATTGTATAAAAATCCAACTGACAAGAGCACCTTCATGCAACAGTTCAAAGGAGGTCAAAGCAATATGGAGATGAGAACATCATAGTTAAGATCGAAAGTTGAAATTGTTGGTTCATCTTCTGAAATTGCTGAAGATTCATATGTTTCAGTGGCCTTGGTATATTCATCTTGCTGAATACTATGAGGGTGAATAAAAGTGATATGATCAGACCTCTCATTGATTTCCAACACTCAACTAGCATTTTTTTTTTCTTAGAATTTCTATTTTGTAGGATTTGGTGTATATGTTGCAAGAAGTGCATAATCTCTGACATAGGGAGATAATGCAAAGACTACACATTCCACTTGTAACTGCATGCAATAAAGCTCTGATTTATTTTCATGTTTGGTAAAACTTATGATTGTATGAAGAAAATAAGAAAAAAAATTGCACATGTGTGAGTGGTGATAAAGATGACTGGCACCAGAATGAGTCAGTATTCCCTCTCATGGGAATTATTTGATTTCACTAAGGATCCTTCAACATGACATTACATACACTTACAACATTATAACAACATCCATAACATCATTACGACTCAACATGCAACATCATGACAATCCCAACATGTAACAAAGGCACAATTACAACAATTCACATGTAATCATCATCTACAGCGTATCTCAAGATAAGTGCACTCATTTCACTTTAATAAAGTATCGGTGGTATGATTATTTTTAATTAATGTTTATGTCATGTCATGAATGTCTTTAAATAGCTATTATATGCTTCCACCTTTAAACCTATGATTTGTCACTCCACATCACCCCACTTCATCACACCACTTCACCTCACACGTTTGTAGAACTCAAATAAATTTAATTCATTCCCTTTTTGCACTGTGTGTGAATCATTCATAGAATTAAAAAACAAAGTACTCAAAACATTCCTCCTTACTCAAATTCTTGTATCATTTTCCAAAATGTGTGATTTTCCCTATCAAAGATGAAGTAATTTGCATAATTCAAAATGGGGGGGAGATATCATTCACCATGAGCCAACTGATCATTCTCAAATCTACAACCAACCACATATATTTCAGTATTTTCATAATAATGAATAGATGGACTATATCAGTAAGTTCCAGGGTTTCAATGAATTTATGGTAAAGGAATTTTTTACCACATTTAAGATGGAGAGGCTACTGTCAAGGGTTTAGCAGTGAGTGTGGATGATGACATTTTGGCTGCAGTTACAAGGCTTCCTGCAGAAGGTGAACTTTTCCCTAAAAAGGAAAATCCAAATGCATCTAAATGATACTTTGCCGATGTATATGATGCCTTAGTAAATGATTGTCAAGGTACACTTAGGACTTCCCTCAAACCTCTCTGGGATGAAATTTCAAACTACATTATCAAGTATTTTACTTGTGAAGGTAGATATTCTAAACTAAATATTATTCATTTCAATTTGTTCAATCACTTGAAAAATGATAGGCATGTTAATGTACCAAATTTCCTAAATGAAAGATTGAAAAGGATGAGTAGAGATTCACTGAGAGGGAGGTCAAACTATGTCCCACCATTTTCTTATCACTCTCATTGTAAAACATACATTAGAGAGAGAACATCCTGAACTGAATTGGGGAGATTTTTCAAGGGTTAAGAAAATTGATGAATTATTAGGGCATGGAAAGAAAAGAAGAAGTACATGTATTTCTTCCACTCATAAAGTTGAACCTATAGCTTCCACTTCTCATCTTGAACCCACAACTTCCACTTCTAATGCCATAGAAACCCTGTTTCTGAAAATACACCACCTGCTGAAGAGAACCTCATTCATGTATCCCCTGAGAGGATTCTCATTGCTAAAACCCTACTTGGATTTTCAAATCCTGAATCATCCACCTCAAGAAGTAAGATAAAATCTTCCAGGCCCACTTCTAAATATTCCAATCCTACCCCTACATCTTCCAAATCCACTCCTACACCACCTAGGTACTAGACTCGAATCCAAAAACATCAAAGAAAAATAAAACCATATTACTTGATAGTGATAAAGAAGCTAAGGAGAATATTGAGGCCACATCAATGGACATAGAGCATGGAGGTGTTGATGTTGAAATTCATGAGAAACATGGTCCTAGGGAGCCTATGGAGGGTATGGAAGATAATAAAGGAGAATAAAGTGAAGAGAAAAAGGTTCAAGAAGGCCCTGCTAAATGGATGTTGGATGTTCAGGCATATTCTCATGCTAGGGAAACCCATGAAAAGCATGAAGGATAATGATTTGCAAATGAATTTGAAGACGTAACTCATGTAGCCACAAATGATGAAGATTAGTTAGAGGAAGCACATGACCATACATTTCTTGAAACATAGACTGATGAAATGTAAATTAGGGATGATATGCCCCATGATGTTGAAGAAATCATTACAAAAATTGTTCATATAATTGAGATAGAACAACCACCTGAGAATATTGAGAAGGTACAAGGGAATGTTCCTAGAGGAGAAGTTGAGACCATATTGGAGCCACCATTTTTTCCACAATCTAACATGTAGTCATAGGTTATCATTAGAGAAGTTTTCAAAGAACCTTTGAAACCAACTTGCAGGAACATGGCCACATAGAAAACCTTACTAGACTACTGGGTCCAACAGTTTGAAAACTATGTTAATCAGTTGCAAGGAAAATGGGAGAGAGAAAAGGAATAAATCATCTTCCAACACCAACATGACATAGAGGAGAAGAACAAGGATATTAAGGAAAAGGATAAGGAGATTGAAAGGCTCAAGAAAAAATAGGAAGATATAATTCAGGTGACCAATGACATACTCAAATGTAGGCCACCTTCTAACATTTATGCCATTTTCTTAAAAGAACAGATGTTACAGTTAAAGATCACTTGTATCAACTCTGATATTCTATTTGATATTAGTGGATCCAAAATTTTCTTTAGAATATATGTGAAAATTCCTCATGAGATTTAGATATTGTTATGTGAATTGTATATGTAAAATTATACCCTTGAATATGATAGGGATTGGATTCAAATACTTTATATTGGAGATGTTCCAATTAGGGCATGGTGTTCTTATTTTAACAATGAATTGTATAGAGAAAAAATGGATGGAAGAATACAAAGTACTTGTCAAAAGTGCAGTCCATTAATGATCAGAGGTGAAGCTGTCAATACAGGGGCAATTATTGAAGAGTATGGAAAATACATGGAACACATGGGAAATTAGATAGTGAGTACACCAGATGAGAAATGAAGCTCATGAAGAAGATAGGGACCACATTAAATTCAATGCATGAGAGATAGCATATGCCTGCAAGATGCGCTGGCAAGAGATGTCCCTTGAGATGTAAAGAAAATAAATGCACTCCTATCATAATATCATTCCAAACTTTCAGGAGGGTAAATGCATACATTTAAGTTTCTAAAGGATGTGGAAAAACTTGGTTTCCCATTGGTTATTATCCCCAAATATTCCACTATCCTATACCACATTGGTATGGTGAAAAGCAACTGGATGACGACATACATGATAGAGTCATGGACAGATACAGAAGGAATGGAGGTTACTTCTTCACGGATCCTGAAGGAACATCTACACCAGTGGATTTCAGATGCTTATGCAACATATTTCAGGTGGACCCTAAGCCAACAAAGGAACCTAAATAATCTTGAATGAGGACATTCAAGAAGTTAAGTCTGGGGGTGTGATGATTAGTTTATTTTCCTTTCTAAAAAGACCTCATCTTCTATATTTTGGTGACACCATTTGTAGCCCTGAACTTGTATTTCCCTATGATACTGCTAAACATTTTCATCATAACTTGAACTCGTGGCATGGATATTAGTTAATATAATTATTACTAGTTTACTTTATTATATGGGTTATGAGTATGCATTTATTCTTTTGATTTCAATATGATGTTAAATGATGCTTTGTATAATGTCAGCCTTGTTTACAAAGAACTTGTTGTATGCAGCAACTAAAATGTAGCCAAAGGAACTCATCCACACATGAAGGTCATCTTCCACAGCAAAGCTTCCGCAACCAAAGGAGGTCACACACATAAATAAAGTTGGCATTCTAAGGAGTTTTATGCAATGTGGACATCACACCTAAGCTCACACATGTCAATGCAAGAAGTAGTTATGAGAAATAGGAGAGAACTCAACACCATCATCTTATTATACGTTGTAAACTAACAAAGAACTAGCTGATTTAATTCATAATTTAATAATTGGTTGATCAACTGGTTGATTGGTTAAGTTATGTGATTGATATGTAAACTACTGGGTAGTTCTATTACATGCATGTAGTCTCCAGATTGTTTGGTTAATATATTTTACTTAATCTAACTGTAAATCCTATTTGAAATCTCCCTCTCTCTCTCACCATTTTCTACTATAATGAAAGATATAAAAAGGAAATATTAATGTTGTAGAGAAGATAGATCCATAGATAGAGAATTTGTTGTATTTTCTAGTTGTAATCTTCATGTCGATGAAATAAAATTAGGAGTTCTATTTATTCATTGTAGACACAGGCCTTAGGAGGGATTAGCACCCAAGGCAAGGCCCGCTTGTGGTTTTTTAACCCTCTCCTTTTGTTTGTTGATTTAGTTCATTGCATGATTAGGTTAGCAGCAATTCATTCCTTTATCTGTGTTATGTTTTTACATGCTTTGTCATTAGCTATAGTATTTATTTTCAGTTAGAATCTATTTCATTTCCAGAATTATTATTTCTTAATTGTAGTGACATAACTATTTACCTTGTATACCTCCCAAATATATGTAACTATGCATACAACACTAGAAATATTGAAATTTTACGTCCCTTGGTCTGATAATTAAATGACTCTAGATTAATAAACAACATACTAATTTTTGAAAGTTAATTTACACCACCAAGAGGTAAGAATGGAAAGTACGGAATTTTTTTTATGGGAAGTAGTGGAAATGGGAATGTTTGTTGAATAAATTTTTTGTTCCATTTGTTTTTATTAGGATCTTTTGATAACTGGCATGAAACAAATAGTAAATAAAATAACAATGATTTTTTATTAAAGAAAGCAAGTCAAGCAACAGAATTTTGATTATCTAGATTATTAAGGTGTTAGAAAGAAATGGAAAGAGGATCAAAGGGAACCTAAGAAATGGTAATTTATGGCTAGTTTCAGGTAGTTTGGGATGGATTCCTCGATATAACTAAAGGTACGTGAGGTAAGAATCTATCTTGGTGCTAGTTCAGGGCCTATCCCCTCACTTCACGATCATGTAGTGATAAGGGATTCAAGTTATTAGCCAATATAATGAAAACCATCTTATTTATACCCAACCAGAAGATCCAATCATCTTTCCTATTGGGTGATGAAATCTCAATAATTCTACCTAGGAGGAAGTGTTTCAAATGTGTAAGTTAGTTTGTGTGTTTTAGGATGTGTGTGATGAAGTGTATGCAATGTGTTAAAAACCTTAGTTAAAATATATTTCCAAGAAAGAATGAAGGGTTCTTTTTAGATCCAAAATGAAGTGTGGAAATTTGATGAAGACAAGAAAATAATAAATGTGATGTGATAAAAGAAAGAAATGGGGAATAAAAATAAGGAATACCCTGATAACGCTTTTCCTTTTTATCTGATCTTCAATTTTTTATTTTTAGAAAGAAAGCAAGAGCACATCCAAGAAACCACGATCCAACACAAGAAAGCAAAGAAACACTCCAACTTGCAAGGTTAGTGGGAAAATGGAAGAAAGAAGATGAAAATGAAAATAAAAAACAAGACTGACCAAGAAAGAGTGTGTCCCACCAGGCATGCTAGAATGTTGACCAATTTTCTTTGTTCCTATTTAGATTAGTGAACCAGTAATAAAGGAAATAAGTAACTCCAATTATGAAAGGGTTTATGGTACCGTTGGATGATATAGATGCATAAGGGTGCAATATGAAATCCTCTTCACTACAAGCTAAGTAACATGCACAAAAAAGAAGAATAAGAAGAAAAAATGTATTAGTAGATATATGGAGGGTTTCCAGACAAAGTCGGTCCTGATAAGTGTGAGCTTCCTAGGATGGATGTCAACCCTCTTGTAAACAAGATAAGATAAAATTGGATATTGATAAATGAGATGTAGTGAAATATGATAAAATAAAAAATTTGAGATAAGACAGAAACTAAAAGTAATGAAGATGAAAAAATATAGACTTGATCTAAATATGCACAAAATGAACCAAACCTGGATGGGTCGATGGTGACCAAAGGCTACAGAGGTCTAGTTGATGGAAACCAAAGAAGGATGAGAAAGATATATGTAAAAACATTCCTATAATTCCTCATGTGGCTGGATATGAAGTTGATCTGGATCTGAACTAAAGATAAAAACTTGCAAGACAGATTGGATCTGGATCTAGATGAAAGGATGCAAGAAAATTAGAAAAACATATGGTAAATGATATGAAAATAGTTGGGTCAGCAACGAGTGGGGGTGGTAGAATGGATCTGAGATGATAGAGAGGTAGGGTGATGGGATCTGAAAGATGGATAGATGCAGAAATAGAAAGCTGATTAGAGAGGTCTTAGATAACATAAAAAATTAATAGGATGAGAACTGGGTCGACAATGATCAGATAGGGTCGATGGCGAATGGGGTTGATTAGGGTTTAGAAAAAATTGGATGAACTATAATGACGAGTTATAGATGGAAATAAGAGGCTGATAAGGTTGATGAAAAGTCGTTGAAGCTGGTTGAACCTACACAAGATATTAGTGACATAGATATATGATAATATAACAATGACAAAACAAAGTATGACAAAGTGAAATAATTCTCCCAAGATCTCCAAATTTGATGCACAAAAGCTCCAAGAAGACTCTAAGATGGTTTTGATAGCTGTAAAGAGACTCAATAATGAAGGCAACATCACAAGAAAGCGCTATGATACCAAAATTTTCATCCCTGGAAAAGGGGGGGCTAAGGTGGATTTATAGGGTCGACGGTGACCCGTATGGGTCGCCACCAACTGTGGGGGCCCATACATTTGGATGGTGGGAATATGATTAGCTTGAGACAATGAGCCCAAAGGAAGCTAGGGTTGCATAGGGAAGATAAATGGGTAGGTGAGAGGTTAAAATGAGTAAATAAAGGCCAGATATGGGTAAAAACATTAAATGAGGTCTTAGGGATAAAAAATTGGGATATTTATGGATAAGAGATAGGTTATATAATGATTAGAATTAATTTAAAGGTGATTGGGAGTGGTTTAGGGAGAATAAAATAATGAGATGAGGATTAGATCTAATTAAGGATAACTAGCATAGATGAAATAATGGGATGAATAATATAATATGAAAGGTGGGAAATGGTTATTAATGGGATAAATTGAGCTTAGGAGGGAATATGAAATTTGAATTGGTGACCATGATGAAAGAGAGTGAACGTGGGGTGAAGAGGGATAATGATACCAAATTTTGGTGACTACACCACATTCTCTTGTGGTGAACCTATAACCGACACACTCAAATCACATGGCATACTTGCTCAATGCAAAAACCAAATAGAATGATACTAAATATGTCAAAATGATCAAGTCAAGTATATGGTAAACCATCCAAATTAATTTAAAAACATATATTCATAAACAATACAATTAACCATTGTGACAACCATCTATAAAATATAATCCATCTAAATTTTAGATCAATAATATCCATAACATCATTACTAACAAAGAAATTATGATAAAAACATTATGTTGAAATCATATGCCCCATACACATCATGTCAAACAAGTTAGCATCAAAATGTTAATATACGACAAAATCTTAATAATGTCCAAAATAGTTTTATATATAATGTGTCCGTATAGTTAATATAATGATTCATCGTAAAAATAAAACAGCAAACTGGTGGGCATTACAAATTACATGTGAGAAATTGGTTCAATTTTTTCTCATGAGTTTGATTATAAAATTCCTCACTTATTTTTTTCTCCAAGCATATGTGTTTAATGATTCTCTAATATCCTATCAAACATTCCATTTTAGAGTGAGTAGAAAACATTAAGCGATGATAATTATAATTATAATAATAATGATGTGAATCAAATGTTATTTTGCAAGTATCTAATGTGGTTGTGAATGTCAAACAAGTGACATGAGAATATAAACCCATCGTGATAGTGTTCCTCTTGGTAGTTAATAATATGTTGATATTTCAATAGATTAAAATAAGATAATCTTGAAATTAAAATTAAAATAACAAAATAAATAAATAATATAAAACAAAATAAAATAATAAACATGGGATTATGGTATTTGATGGGCATGTGAGAGGAATGAGTAGACCATGTGAAGGCCATGTCAATGTAACTATTTTTTTCATTGAAACAAACTATAAAAGTGCCCTCCCATCTCATACAAAATAGTTGCTTGACCAAAATTTGATCATAATGTGTTTCATGAACCACATTTTTCTTTTCACAAAATGGGTTTGATGAAATGTCCATAGAAACTCCCATATAAATGCAAATGGTAGGTTTAAAGATATATTTCTCTTTTTTTTCTCATTCCTTCCTACCCACATCAATTATGTGCCCTCATAAACTCCAATAATGTTAGGATATGTGCAAAAAGTATGGAGATCTCGTGTATAGCACTAATAATAACAATAAAACCTGAAAATCCATTTAGACGCATGGAATTACACATTAGCATTTCCCACACTAATTAAAATTGTTAAAAATTATTTAAAGTGTAAACATAGATCCATAACCTTTTCTTACATTCTCATCCTATGTTGAAATAGAAAATTTGATTCTGGGTATGGGTGTCCAACAAATAATAGTTGTGGTATATTGTTGTAAATTATTTAGATGCAAATGTGTTAGTTAAAGCAATACAAATACCAAGTGTACAAAAAACTCCACATCCCTTTCTATAATTACCTTATCCCATGCAAAAAGGAGTTTGAATTTTATTGATATAGACTAAGAAACCTTTTCTATCATCCTCTCATCCCACATCTCCTCCCTAGCTGCTGCCAAATTGTCAACCCTTGAGTAGGACATGGACAATCCATTGTTTCATTGTCATTTTGGTAGAAGTAGTTTGATACACTACCAATGATGATGACCATGTGAATTTCAATTCCATCCACTTTCAATCTCAATATCATTATGATAGCATTATGTAGAGAGGTTTTGTTAAAAAATGTTTTTCACTTACTTCTACAAAACCTCCCCAAATTGACTCTAATCCATATCTTCAACTTTTGCAGACTTGCATTTTCATAAAACCCATTTTTCAATGTAATCTAATCTACTCCCACATTAAAATTGGAAAAAATTATTTTTCCATGCAAAACATATGCAAAATATCCTCCACTTTCAATCTCAATATCATTATGATAGCATTATGTAGAGAGGTTTTGTTAAAAAATGTTTTTCACTTACTTCTACAAAACCTCCCCAAATTGACTCTAATCCATATCTTCAACTTTTGCAGACCTGCATTTTCATAAAACCCATTTTTCAATGTAATCTAATCTACTCCCACATTAAAATTGGAAAAAATTATTTTTCCATGCAAAACATATGCAAAATATCCTTCTAAATTTGTGTGAAACTGAAAAAAATGGTGGATTCTTGCAAAGTTTTTGACCAAATGATTGATAGCGGTTTGCATTGGCATTATGTGATTTTTGTGTATGACGTATGATTCATCAACACATGTGATATGTTTGAAAAAAAACCTATAAAAACTATTGGGGAATATGTACTCAAACATGGGGCATGGAATATGTCAAATGACTAAAAGAAGTATTATGTCCCTCTAGCTCATGGTCTTGTGTGATGTGCTTACAAACTAACTTGGAACAACCCATCTCACACATCCTCTTCACCCTCTAGACATGAATTTATCCCCATCCAAACTTTGTTTAATAATTTTTCACTTTTAGTTTGAGTAGAGAAAAATGTTAAATCTAGTTTAAAATTTTCACTCGTCGCATTATTATTAAAATAAATTTCTAAACCCCCTTATAACAATTGTTATACTGAATTAAACTAATTACAAAAATAACTCATTATGGGTGGTGTGATAAAAAACTTGATTGTGAACTTGTTTTAAATAAACTAAAAATTGTTCACCCATTATTTTGTGTATTTGGGTACCCAACCAGGAAATATAAACATTGAAAATAAATGCATCTCTGCATTGTAAAAACAACCTTGAAAGTGTTATAAAACCTCTTCAATATTGACATGAAAATGGCATCTCTTAACTTCTCCCCAATATCTTGATCATCAAAACATGCTCTTTATTATATAATGACCTCTATTCAATCCATAAATTTTTTAAAACATTTTGCTTATGTATTAAAAATTGGGTTTTGGAAGCAACTTTAAGAGTTGGTTTCATGAGGAAACTACTCAAAATTTTGAAAACCCCTTCGAAATCACATTGTTTTAAATGCCTACATACTCGGAAGATGGAAACTACTACTGTAAACCCCCCATTTATGTATAGATAATTTTTTACCATAGTTGTTTCCAATATTTTCCACTAAAGATAACTTTTGTATTCCAATTTGGATCCATCTTGGTGTAAATTTATTAAGTGCAAACTACAAAATTCATCCAGCATGCTCCAAAAATATATTTCCAAAATCACCTTTGGTTATCCAATTTTGGTCCCTTAACTTTTTTTCATTCTCTGCATATCATATTATAGGTTGGAAGTGCTAAAAATTTAAGTAAGGTGTTTAGTAACTTTTTTTGCAAGGCCATTCCGTAGCCACTTGGGCTAGTTAGCACAATAGAGAAACTAAGTCATGTGGATCCATTTGACCCTTTAAGACACTTCTGAGGGGTAAAAAAATATGTTTAGAAACATGTATTTTCAACCATAAATGTTTGATTAAACTATTGCAACAAAATTTTAATGTACACTAAATTATTTTTGTGGGAAATATTACACCTCCTAATTTAATTTCCTTTGTGGCATTGAAAAAAATAATTGTATTGAAAATGAAAACCTTTCTTTGTTAATTCTAAAATATGTTTAAAACTTGAATATTGTGTATTAAGCTTAGTTTTTTTCTATCTCATCTCATTTTAATCTCATGAATAAAATAATTTCTTTCTAAAGAGAATGAATTATTTTCTCTCTCTACCTCTCTCAAAAACCTAAAAATATAGTTATGAATTAATATGCCATGGGAAATAGTAATCTAATTAAACTCTCTCTTTAAACTATTGTTACAATATTTGATATATTTTCTATATATGAGTGGTGGGATCCATTTCAACTCTTTTTTGTACCCATGATATTACAAGTTACAACTAACATGAAGAAAATAGAAATGAATGCTGATATTTGAACATAAAATTGTATATAAATTGTAACATGTTTATTTTTATAGAATAAGAAAAAAAAATTATTATGTACTATTCATATCTTTGGAACAATTTGAAAGGAGGAGAAATTTGAATTTATCATGCATGTGTTTGTAATGTTTATGAAACTATAAATACAAGCTATACTTGTATGTTTTAGTCACATTGAAGAAATTATTTACCCTTACAACATTACATAATGTATGGTACTAAAGTAATAAACTTAAATTATTTAAATTGAATGTGTTATTGAAACCTCCTACTATGCATTCTCCTCTCACTTGATTCATGACTAGATTTTTAAATATATAACATCATATGAGAAGTCTTTCAAAATTTCAGAATTCTTTACCTAGTCATAAGAATATAAGGACTCTATAAATGAAACCATTTACTTAGCTTGAGTGACCCTATGAGATAAAGGAATACATTATGTATCCTTTATAATTCCTTGGGTGAGTAAACCCCATGATTCTAGGTGTTGTATTTATAAAAATCATTGTTCAGTAAGTTTGGATTTGATATGTTACCTAATGGTACTTTAACCCTAGTGGGTAACCAATTTCTTGTGAAACCACATTAGGGTGATAATAATGATGATTGATCTCATCATGAGATCTAAATGATACAATTAAATTGAAATTAATTATAGAACCTCTTATTATGTTCTTGTGGGGAAAACTATGAATCGTATCACAACTATCAAAATTATATCTAAGATGATGTTTTGAATGCATTAACCGAGCTTGAGTTCTCTCTTGTAACATGTGGTTAATCCTTAGATTACTTAATAATGGTAAATAATATTTGTTCCATGTGGAAATAGATATTTTTCAAACATGAGTACATAACTTGGAAATGAGTGTTATGTGATTTTTAGAGTAAAAGATATGAGTATATAAGTTTTCAATCATATAACTTTTCAATCCTAAAAATATGAGTGCTACCAAGCATAGATTGGGATGGTGAAACATTCCTATAAGTATATAAGTTTTCAATCCTTTTGAATTCCCTTGTATTATATACCTCTTGGAAAAATCCATCGCGCTAAGGAATAACCACAACATACAACATGAAAAGGATAGGTAATAAGAAACCAGCATTCCCACTAAACATAAAAATATAAGTTGAGATGATAATCAACAGATCCTCGCAAAGAAATAATAAGTTAGGAGGGATCTTACAGAGGAAACACGATTTTAAAATGTATTATCTCTCTTCAAAACCTAATATGATTACAAAATACTAAGGTGGTTATAATAATGTGTATTTGTGAGTGGAGTCATCCAAATAACACCTCGACCCATAATAGTTATAAGTCAAAATATGTGTAGCACTAAATAATAATTGTAACACCCAACACATCAAAACAGATAATAAGAAACTAGAACGAACCTAGTAAGCACTGGTTAGGATAGATAAATGTACCTAGAACAATTCAAGTTGTCAATTCTCTGAAATTAAATAGATATTATATCACACTCATAACTAATCCATCACAATGAAAAAAAATCCCATATTAGTTATAAGTAAAACCATTTCACACCTATTACTTAACATATATAATATCATAATCATGAAGAATACATTTATAAATCCAAAATACATGGACATACCAATCCCCACTATGATAGCACAAATTAAATCAATTATATTTATCCCATCAAGAACTTAGAGGTATAAATAAATGTTTCAAAAATAAGATGAATGGTTAAGTATAAGTGATAAAAAAATATTATGAAGGAGCATGTAAAGAAAACATAATTTTAGAATGTATTATCCTTATTCAAAACTTAAGCTCATTATAGGCTACTAAGGTCACCATAATAATGACTTTTGATGAGCAAAGTCATCCAAAAAATAATATACATTGATGTTAGCTATTATTGAAAATAATTGTCATAGGTGTGATTACAGGCATGATAAAAAAACATTCATTTTTCAAACACTTTATATCCTCAAAAATATTTACATATCTACTCACTAGGATTTTCAACCAAATCACTCGCTAAGCTACTAGCCAAGCTCTATCCCAGCTAAGTTTTATTATGAACTCCTTATAAATTTATATAAGATCCATCCAAAGGAAAACATTTTCCAATAGAAGGTAATGAAAACACATATCATAAATAGTGCTACCAAAATTAAAAACAAGTGTGGGTCATCTAATCAATATCTAGAAATCTTTTCTCAAGATGAGGAAATGAAAAAATGGTGACAAATTTTCTCTTACAACTAATTTGTGGTTTATTGGGCCATAATTTCTAAGTAGATAAAGAAACTTCTAATCAGATCACTGAATGGATGAACTAAAATTGTTGAAACTTTGAAATGGTCCTATAAACACTAGATGGACCTTCCTCCACCCTCCAAATTCTAATGAATGACCTTAAATACACACATCTAGAAGCATTTTGAAGGGGATATTCATGGTTGAAAGGCCAAATCCATACCAAATTCAACATGAATGTATTGAAACTAGGATACGTGGAGACAAATCATAAGTTATTTTGGTTTCATGTTTAGGTCTTATAGGAATTCATTATAGGGTTTCACTCAAGTTTATAAAATACAAAAATGGAAAGAGGTTTTCTCTCAGGGCCACTTTGTGGTTTAGGGAAAAAAAAAATCTAAGTAAATCTAATTTATTTTGATCAAAGAGTAGAATAAAAATATGACATCGTTTTACTTTATAAATGGGTGTAAAATGTTATATGGACCTTCCCCTATCCCATTAATTTCCCCAAATGACCCCCATTGTGTGCATCTAAAACTCTTTTTTAAGGGGATCTTCATAGTCCCAAAGCCAAATCCATATTGAACTTAGACAAGTGGTTTTACACAAAGTAGAATAGGTGGAGATAAATCATATGTTCCTATGATTTCTCATGTGGGTCCTTAAATAATTCATCTGATGGTTTCACTTAATTCATTATGATGTAAAAACTACAATAGGTTTTATCTCTTGGTGAATTCATGATTTAAGGAGACATAGTTACTTAGTAGATAAAGAAAGTTTTGATCAGAGTGTTGAATTATTGAACCAATTTTTTTGACACATTTGTATGGGCCTAAAAATTCTTTATGTGTCTTCCTTCATCCCCTCAAACCCCCTCAAACAACCATGACTTCAAAAGTCCAAAAAATATTCTTTATGAGAGCTTCATAGTCATATGGCAAAATCCATTCCAAACTTTGACACGCATCTATATAAAAATTGTATCACATGGAAACATATAATAACTTCTTATAATTTCATACATGGGTCCTCTAATTATTCTAAGGAGGGTTTTTCTCAAGTTTATATTATGCAAAAATGGCAGAAAGTTTGAAAGGCATGGAAATGGATATGGAAGGATAAAAAACCCAGTAACTTTAAGTTTTGATTAACCTCTAAAATAAATGAAAACAAAGCTCTATATCATACAAACAATGCTTAGGAAAACTAGTGATTAAACTAGTGAAATTTGTTTTGAAATTAATGATCAAATTATCTATTGTATGTACCACTAAACTTAAAAATATGATTTTTATGCTTGTTGGTTATTAAATTCAAATACTTGTAGTAAAAAATAGTTTAAATTGCAATAATGGAGCACTTAGGATCCTTCCTTTTTCCCATGCTTTTATTAACACAAAACAACTAAAATTAGGAATTATAATTCAACTTGTAAAGTAGCTTAAACTCAAAATAGAACCACTAATAATAGAAACACACTCCTAAAATAATTTTGGACTTCTAGTTAACTTAATAATATTCTCATGTGCAAGCCCATCGGGTTTACCCTAGCGGTGAGGAATGAGGGTTATATGTGGGAGGTCTTAGGGTCCAATACCCCAAGGTTGGCCACCTCTATAGCTCATTGATGCTCAGGTAAAAAGTTCTAGGAGGGTCATTTACTTCAGTGGCAGAGGTGGTCTCTAGACATAGTGCCAAGCCAACTTGGTGTTCAATGTGATGTGGTTCCGGGTCAAGCATGAATCTTGTGTTCAATGTGACAAGGCATGTCCTGGCATTACGACATAAGATTTATCAAAAACCAGTTTTGTTATCAAAAAAATAATCTTCTCATGCACTCCATGGGCAAATCCAACATACAAAAATATTTTCTAGGAATAGGATTATGTAAACAAGAAATATTTTCAAGGCTAATGATAGCCCTCTTCAATAAAATTCACCCTAAGGTCCCTAAAATATATGGATAGTCATAAAATTAGCATATTTAAATTTTTATTTACTCATAAATTATTTATCACCTCTTTGGGGATGACTGCACAAGAATTTTTACTTATCAAAAAAATAGACAATTGATAGTATTTTTTTGGCTTTTTTGGCTATTTTTAGTACATCACTTATTTTTTCTTGATTCACTAAACATGTGCATGGTGAAAAAACCACGTAGATAAAAATAAATAGATGTTTGTTAATGATAGAGATGTATAAGAGACTATAGTAGAGTGTTGAGTGTTGAAGCGATGACCACCTGGAATAACCTATATCTATTAAAAGGAAGGTGTTTGTGCATGGTGACAATCATAGTGCACAAGAAAAGAAATGATAACAATAGATATCAACCACATTGATGATAACAATAATAGTCTTAATGCATGTAAATACAACAAAAATGCAATCAGATGCAAGAAGTATGAAAACAATGTCACACAAAAGGCACAAAACCTACAAACATGGGACACCCCACGGTGTTACAAGAGAGCCAAGGCTCATAAAACTGAAAACAAAAAAATAATAATTTCAAAAAAAATAAGCATGATTTCACAAACATGGCACACCCACAGTGTCATGAGAAAATCAAGGCACATAGGCTATATGAAAGGAAAACAAACAAGTAGTATACACAAAATTAAGTACTCATGAAACAAGAGTGTCAAAACATGATAGTATAATATAGTATCCCACATGGGTAAAATATTTGAAATATTATATGTCAATGTTGTACAAGACACGTGTTATTCATGTTATTTTGAAAAATATCAAGTACACAGTGTATGTAATTGATTATAAATGAGGAAGTTAAAAAGGTATGATAATAAAACAATAATACTTGTAGGAGATGGAGGAAATTCCCCTAAGATAATAATGCAAGGATCATTATGTTCTTCCATAAGCATGTATCAATTTTTTATGCCTACATCTAGCTTAATATACCAAGTGAACGTATGTGTGTAAAGGAGAAAAAAGTATGTTATCTATCAAACCAAAGTTCTAAACAACATCAATAATGTAAAGTGTTAACAGTGGAAGTAAAATGCACATGTCCTAATTTATATTTTTGGAAATATATTAATGTTTTTGTATTTAATTAGAATGTGTATCTATGTACAAAAGGTATGAAGTGTATGAAAATTATCCAATGAGAACCTCCTAAATAATTTGACAAAATATCAGGGAAGAGGGAGGCTTAGGTCTCATTTCTTATCCAAATTTCAATGGTACTATAGTGCTAATGTGTGCCAAGGTAGGATAAGGAGATAAATCAAGGTTAGAATGAACATTGGAATAATGGTATTAGTGCAGTGGACTATAAGAATGAGTGTTTCGAGTACTAGGAGGCATCGAGGAAGTTGTGTAGGTAGCATATGTACTAAAAGATCGATATAGGATCCTAAGGGAGTGAGGATGGTGAGAATTATAATATGGGGATACTATCCTATGAGGAGACCTAGAGTCATGAGATGTGTTTGCAACTAGGGGCCTATTAAGATACCTAGGTGAATGAGGGTGACCAAGGGTAGGATTATGGATTACGGGCCTAGGAATGATCCTAGGAGTGTTAAATCCATGAGAGACAATGTGTAAAACAAAATACCTTTTTTTAAATGTATTAGGACTAGGTAGGTTATGAGTATGATCCTTAAGTAGAACACCTCTAATTATGATAACCTTTTGATTATGAATGAACTTGACACATTGGTGAATTATCAAGAGAATATCCCTACAAATCATGTAACCAAAGGAGACCTAACTACAAGGAACCAAAAATAATATTAGAAGAAACCAAGAATGAAACAGATGTAGTGATAGGTAAAATGATGCACCTATAGAAAGGATTAGTATCAAGTACAAGATTATTTGTGTAAATTCCAAGAGATTATATTAGTGTAAGGAAGTAGACATTATCCTTATTATGTGGATTAATTACAACACCATATATAAGTACTTAATTAATATATACAAGGATATATAACATGTTTGAAACAAGTGTGTCAACTATAATAGAGTCAGCAAAGGTAATAAGTGGTATAGAAGATGGTGTGTGAGTAATTGGACTAACCATTTCATCCAAGGGGTGATGGTAATTGGGTAGTGGTGGTAACACATGATAAGTAGTGTGCACTTCAAAAGTATATTTTTTGGTGTCATGTTTAGGAAGGGGATTGTTGAACATTTTTAGCTTATCATTATCATTGATTGGTTTTGAAGACTCAGTGGGATCATCCCATTCAATAGCTTTAGAATCAATAAAATCTTGGATAACATCATGAAGCTTTATATAGTTATCAGTGGGGTGACCAATACATTGATGATGATCATAATATTCATTGGCATCAAAATGCTTACTTTGACGTTTCCTCATATCAACCTAAAATAGTGAAGGGAGAGATATGAAATTGCACTTAAGCAATTTTTCCAATACAATATGAAGTGGGCATGGTAAACAAGTAAACTAACATCATGTGGGATGAAGTTACAACTTAATAGGTTAATAAATAGTATTAACGATATCTTGATAAGTAACCTTAACATCATTATTATTTCCTTTGAATATTTTTTTCTTCCAAACTTGGAATTAGATGCGGGGGTAGTATAAGCAACATATTTGATATTTTTCATATGTAAAAACTTATATTTAAATTCTTTCAAAGTATGGTAGAGATGGTCTAAAGATTGAAACTTGTCCAAAATGACTTAGTCTTCCAAAGTATAAAGAAAACTCTATGTAAATAAGTCTTTCAAATCACTATCATCTAAAACATTATTCATTGAGAGGTTCATTAGACCCTTGTTATAGTTTAGACAATTTTCCATACAAGATTTTATCCCCAATGTTGATGGATAATTGTGATAATTTTTTTCCAAAGCATTAAATGATCATACAAAGTGAGTTGGGGGAGTATAAATCCATTATAGTGTGGAGTCTTAAATGTTGCAAGGGAAAATCTTGGCGAGAAAGATGTCATTTAAAGAATAATCAAAACAAGCCATTTGGAATGAGAAAATATCCTAGCGGGATCCCCTTTTCCATCATATATAAGAAGTTTGGGAGTAACAAAACCAATAGGAAAATGATAAGAAACTAGTTTGGGTGTAAGCGGAATATGAAGAAACTGTGTATAATTTGTGTTTTTAGAAGAATTGGATGCAACTTGTTGTAATTGTAAGATTTTTGTTTGTAAGGTATGAATAAGGGATTAAAGGCCATGCATGCTAGAAGATGATACATGTGAACCATGAGGATTATATGTGGGTTTTGTAGTGACCATTGTAATTTTAGGGATAGGAATAGAAATATTGGGTAATGATTGATGAGGTTCCCTTAAGGGTTTAGGCATCACCTATGTATGAACAATATATGTGTCTATATGTGATAATGAAACATGATTAAGTTGATATTGGGTAGTATATAGTAAAATATTGATGTGATAATGGTTATTTTACAAGTACAATCCAAATTTTTGGGAATCATCATCTAGAAGAGATTGATCATGATGGTCATGTTGAGAATTAGAAACTTCACGTGGGCCTAGTTGTTGTGAAGAGTGCAAACAACGTTGGAGATGACATAAATAACAGTAATAAATGGAGGATTGGGATCCACATTGATGATAGGTTGGGAAGAGGGGGAAATAGGAGTGTCAATGGGATTAGGATTAGTTGTGGGGAAGACTGATTGAAGATAAGAAATGGATGAGTTAGGATTAACTTGAAGCAATTAAATGATAATAGATTCACACTTAGGGTGATGCTTAAGATATTCAAGGAAAGATATGGATTCAACATGAGGATAATCCATTATAAAAAATAGTATGAGAAGATTAGAGTAGTAGGCCTAATATATAAGGAACTAAGAAGATCCTAGATTGGGTGAAGGGTTTGATCAAAAGTGGTTTCACAAAAAATTCTACACCCATGTTAGCTTAAGAACATAATATGTTGTTTAATCTAAATTTTATTTAGTGAGTTAAGATTTAAATGAAATAGATGTAGGTTAGATACAAGTGGTTATTTTGATGAATTAAATTCCAACATTAATCATGCAGTATCAAAATAAAATTCTAAAGAATTTAATACAAGATATGAATTTGAAAACCCGAAGGAATGAGTACACTTAGCTTGTTATGGATGATTTTTGAAATTTATGGTACTATGCACTATTGGTGTTGGGTGATCTAAACCTTAATGACCCTCAAAACTATAACTATGACTATAAACCACTCTAGGTCGGGATTGTACAATTATTCCATGGTTATACCTTATGGTCTTGGCCCTACTCTAATTTTGCTTCTATAACTTTATGTAGCATTTTCCTTCTTAGATTTTTCTATATCTATTAAACCATATTTTTTATCATGCATTGAAACTCTCTGAACATGTTAGATATCATCTCAAACCCTAGCAAAAAATGAAAAGTCTTGTAAAACAAATATTATAAGGGTTGTGGGTACCCTAGTGCACCTCTAACATTAGCAATACTTCAAAGAGACCTCAAACCACATTTCATTCTTCATATAGCTTGTGATATCTAGATATATCAATCATATTTGGAAACTTTTTTGATAATTATTTCTTTGGCTTTGAATCTTGCGAAAATATTGGAGAGAGAATGTTTGAGTGCTTGTGAAAGAGAGAGATGGTTTTCTTAACCTAGTTTGGAGATTTGGACCTTATGTGGGTGTTTCCATAATTATTTCATATGTGTTATTGATATATTTAGGAAGCTTTGAATTCCTTTTGCAAGTGTGTGAGGTGACTTCTCTAGTGCATTTACTTAGGAGTTCTAGGTTAGTAAATGAGGTAATGTTTACTTACTTATATTGGGTTTCATGGGTGATTTATCTAAGAAAGGTTGAGCTAGATGAAGTATAATACCTAACAAAATATATCAATTTGAAATTATATTTTGAAGAAATTTCATTCTAAGACTATATAGGTCGTTCATAACTGGATAAAAATTCTTGACTAAATTATACAACCCCGACTAGGGACAGAAACTATGTTAAATGAAGTTTGGGGCTTATCAACTATTTTTTGTCTATGGATTTTGTGCATTGTATTCTCATAATGTGTCAACATTTCATTGTATAAGGATAAACAAGCTAAACAATGGACTTTATAAAGTGCTAAGAGGGAATAGAAAGATAGTATTTATCATAGGAAGAGTGCATTGTCAAATAAATTATTGTTAAGGTGTAAATTTCCAATTTTGAGTGTCTACAATTTTCCCCTTTAAGTATGAAATAAAAATTACATGTTTAAATAAAAATATACCTAAGTGTTTAAACACACTTTATCTTTTCTTAAATGTTGTTTTCCCAATTGTCCATGTTGTGCTTAGTGTTGACATGCTCCATGATGAAAATTGTAACACAGAGAGTAATCAATGTCCATGATAAAGAATTGAAATTTAAATCAAATATAAATTGTAATGTGAAATATTTGGCATTTCTATATAAGTGAACATGTACAAAAATGAAGGAATATACTTTTTGCTTTTTCAAAAGAATAAAACATTGTTCTTTACTTGTGCTTTGAGATTTATATTTCTGAAATTTCCAAAGAGTTGAGGGTGATCATTCCCCAATTTGTGTCATGGAAAAACTAGAGTGTTAGGTGCATGAAACTAAACACATAGATGTGAGGAAAAGAGAAGGATGAGGTACAAGTTCACCCCTATGAAGGAAGAAGACTGTGTATCAATTTTATTAAACAACTCCAATATATTCCCCTTTAAATGTGAGAGGAGAGAAAGTTCTGCCTATGAAGACCTTATCTACGTCGATACCTTCCATATTTTCATGTATCACAATACTGCAGATGTATCTAGACCCAATTTTGTAAATAAGAACATAAATTACAAAAGAGGATAGGTTCCCCCAAACTCTCTACATATTCTACACAATTGATAAGAACTAAATAAAATTTAAGTAACAACTAAAAATGTTCAAAAAGTTGATGGTGTGAGGAGACTCATGTTGGAAAGATACCTGAAAATCTAGTAGAAAATAAAATTCCATGGAAAAGGAGTTATTTCATGCCCCTTGTACTAATATGAGTTGATTAAAATAAGTGAACCAAGTCTGAAAATGTGTCAAAAATATAAGAATGAAGTTGAAAATATGAAACTATTGATAAAAATGATATTTTCCCTCGATTAAAATGTGTGGGTAGGTTAGGACCATAATATAAAGTCATGATCCAACTATATAGTTCTGAACATGTGAATATTTTTTGTATTTCTATGCTTGAATGTCTTTCTGAGAGCTTGTGCTTTGTGTATATTTGTGTGTGCCCCTATAATTATATTTGGGTCTATTATAAGTGTGGAAATGAACCTGGATAGATGTCCCCTCTTTTGATGCATGTAAAAAATACATGTTAAGCATGTGGCTTAAAAGAAATATATGTGTGCTAATGATATATATGTCTAAAAAACTGTACTAGAGTGTAGAGTGTTGATGTGGTGGCCACCCGGAATAACTTGTACTTACAAAATGGAAGGTGTTTATGCATGGTGGAAACTATGGAATGTAATAAAATTAATGATAACAATAGATAAAAAACACATCTATAATAAATGAGATATTCTAAATGCATGTAAATACAACAATATTGTAATCATATGCATGAAGTACAAAAATGATGTCACACAAAAGGCATAAATCCTAAAAACATGGGACACCCACGGTTTTGTAAGACAATCAAGGCTCATAAGCTTGTAAATAATAGTAATAAATTACATACAATATAGGAATGATTACAAAAACATGGGACACCCACGGTGTCCCAAGACAATCAAGGAACATAGGCCATAGGAAAGGAAAATAAGCAAGTAGTATACACATAAAAGCAAGTATGAATGAAAAAAGAGTGTCAAAACATGATAATATGATATAGTATCCCACATGGGTTACATATGTGAAACATGATATGTCAATGTTATACAAGACACATGTAATTCATGTTAGTCTAAAAAATAGCAAGTTCATAATATATGTAATTGAGTATAAATAAGGAAGTGAAAAATTTACTATAATAAAACAATAACACCTATAGGAGATGGAGGCGATGCCCCCAAGAGAAGAATTTAAGGATTTTTTTGTTCTCCTATAAGCATGCATCAATAAATATTTGTATATAAATATATTTACACTAATCTACCACTGAGAGGAGTGATTCCTGTAGACACCTAAAATCCACCTACACAGTTTTAATACTAAAATTGCACTAATTGTCCTCTTTCCCATCATTTGTGTTATGATTAGTGATTTCCTACTAATTAACTAATATTCTCATCCATTTCATTCAATTAAGGACACTTCATTTTTAAGTATCATTTCCCCCATTCCGGATGTCAATTAATGACATTTCATTAGTTATAATCCTCCTTTAATTAATTAATTAACTATTATATGTTAATTAATCATTTTTAACCTTGTATTTAATTAATAAACCTTCTTATTAATTGAATATCCCTTTTAAATAATCTAAGTCTTGTCTATTTCCTTATAAATCACCTCTAAATAGCTTTCTAAATTTATCCTAGCCTATTAATTAATCCTAGTTGATTAATTAAATCCTCTCTAACTCCCATGAGTTTATAATCACTAATTAATTCCTTCTAATCATGTTTATACCTTCTAATTCTACTTTACCTTTATCCCACATTCACTAGGTTTCATATAAAGACACTAGTACCTTCCTTCTAAATTTATACCACACTTTTTATAGTGATATTATATGCACATGATAAGGGCATTTTTCATTGGAATATATCCTTAATTATTGCATCCATTATTCTCATATGTGAGTAGTAAAGGAAGATCCAAACATGGCCATTAAGCCATTTTGGTGAGATTCTGTCCTCATTTGGAGATAACATTCATTTGATTTCTTATGATCAAGATAGGTTCATACTAGAGAAATAATACATACAAAGCACATACAAATTTAAAATGGATGTCTTAACATTTAATATTTTCGTGTTGGATGCATTTAGAATAGCCTTCTCTTTCAAGCTTTATCATGGTTTTTTTTGTATATTAGCTAGGTTAGGATACTACTTGGTGTTAGTTTCCTTTCAATAAATTATCTTGATTTATTATATGCACATAATTCCATCCCAAAATGGGAGTGATTGTCAAGAAAATAGATAGATGTGAGAGGGAAATAATAGAGATGAAAAAATGAAAAAAAATATAGAGAAGATAGAAAAGGAGGTTTTTATTTTCCATTAGGAAAATGTAATTTCTATCTTAATCACACAAGTATTAGCTAACAAATGTAACAATTTACAAATAAGAAAGTTCTATAAAATTAAGAACTAATCATATATTGGACATAAGAACAAATAATAATGATAAGATTAATAATCAACAGAAGGTTTGTTGTTTGATCGCTGTCCAGCAGGTGTTTATTTGCTGTTGTGTTGCTGCTGGTTGTTTCTTTGTAGACTGCGTTCTGCAGTTGGTCCTTATTGTTATATCAGGATGTTGATCCTTTTTTTCGAGCTTTATTTTCCTATTCTGGCTCCTGAGCCTTGTTGTACAAGGGTATAGTCCCTTTCAAAAAACTATTTGCCAATAATAAAAAATAATAATCAACAGAAGGTCTAAAATATCTCTTTATTCTCCTCTTAGGAATGTTGAATAGAAATATTCTACAATATCCTTTCTCAAAAAATTATCTACTACAAAAAAATCCCTTTCAAAATATTTTAGAACAAATATTTATAGGGAAACGATCCCTATTTTACAACTACATGCATGGAATAAAAAGTCAACTTTTTTGAAATAGTAACTTAAAAATCGACCACATCGATTTACACTATCCCAAGAATTTAAAATCAAATGAGAACTTTTTACATGTATAAGATGACATTTTACATATGCAAAAGTGCACATTTGGAAAATAGTAAAATTATACTTTTATAAAATAATCTATATAAAATCAAGGCCACCTCCTCTATGCACCGGCTTGCTTTGAAATTTCAATGGCCTTTTATTTTTCCATCTGTATTTTCTCACAATATTTATCAAAGCACTTGAATATTTCCTATTTTATTTTTTCATCCAGGCCTTATGAGTATTAATTGAAAACCTCTCTTTCCATCCCAATATCAAGAAAACTTGAGGGAAATCATATAAATTTCTTCAAATGTATTTTTAAAATTTCAAAAGCATTTTGATACTTGATGAATTTATCAATTGAATTAATATTGAAAGTAGATATTGGAGTAGAGTCCCCCTTAACAAGTTTCTTAAATTGATTAAAAATTATTTCATCTGTAATTGTCAACAATTCAGCATCATAGAATTTACAAGCAATCTTCTCAATCATTACAACAATATCCTTAGATACATTGAGTCCCTCTTTTGGTTTTCATTCAAATTTTCAATCCAATATTCCAAAATGTATATCCTGAAGACCACAACATCATATAAATCATACTATTTTCATCTATTAGAGTCATTAAGAACACATTATTTCACAAGGACATTTGATTCAATTTGTTGCAAGTCTTCACGTCTTTCATGATTATTGTCTCTATAAGATGAAATTTGTTTTAAAATGGTCTTCAGTCACCTTTATAACATTGTATTTATTTTTAATATTAAAAAATTCCAAATCAAAATCCTCAATTATTTTATTTCCTTTCTTAATTATCCTTTTAAACCACCCCTTGGTAGCATGTCCTATGTTTCTAATCCTCCCAATTATTGTGATATTTTCTTACTTTTATAGCTTTTGAGGAGAAATGGATGATTACATGGGTTGAGTCATATTTTAAATTGTGATGGAACTATGATCTATTCTTTCTTTAGAGTGATCCCTTTTTTCCTTCTATTTATCCATTTCC
Organism: Taxus chinensis; assembly: GCA_019776745.2. NCBI lineage: Eukaryota > Viridiplantae > Streptophyta > Pinopsida > Cupressales > Taxaceae > Taxus > Taxus chinensis. The sequence goes on along the minus strand of CM034148.1, from coordinate 596,675,000 downwards.
TCAAACAAGCTCCCAGTAGTAACTTGTACTTCATGCTTTGTGCTTTTTAGTGTAGCTTTACTAGGTTCACTATTCAAATATGGTAATCTTATGATCTGATTTCCTTCATGCTCATCCATTTTATTTTTACATATTTTTCTCCATGATCATCCACTATAATTTTCAAATTTATTTTGGGTTTCTTTGGAGGTTGGGATGAGGAAGAAATCATAAACTAGGCATTGAATTCAATCATCTCATACTACAATACCAAATGTATTTTCATTTTTATCACTTTAGTAAAAAAATCAGGTACTATAAGATCTTGATTTTTCCTTGATTCCATAATTTTTCATTAGAATTGTTTATTAAGATCCTCTTGATCTAAGTTTTTAGATGAATTTATGACAATAGTTTATGTTTCATTCACTTGTTCAAAAGTCTCTACAATGGTAGGTGAAGGGGAATGAGGGTGACTATATTTTGGGGAAGGAGAATGTGAGGGTACCTTAGGAGGAGGATTCACATTAGAGGAGGAATCTAAGAAGATGACGATGGAGTATGTGGGGGTGGAGATGAAATATTGGGAAGAGGTGAGGAATCCGTAGGTGGATAATTTATCAGAGCATATGGAAATGGTGTGGAGACTTGAGAAGTGACATAAGGATCTAAAACTTGAGAAATGGGGAGAGAAATAGAGCCTATTAGAGTAGTAGTGGTAAAACTAAGAGGGTTTGAAGCTAGAAACTACTTAGTAGGTTATTTACTAATGAGGGAAAAGGAGAGGGTTGAGAAATTATTTTATCATGGATTGTTAAAGAATAAAGTAATTTTAGGTTTCAGTAAAACACCTTGAATGATCAATCCTCTAAGTATGTGTATCTGTATTGTGACCAATCGATTCTAAGAAGGGGCTTTGTTTTAATTTTTTGATCATAATAGATATAATCCAACTATTCATCTTCATCAATCATCCCCTCAAGAATGTTTACTAGATAAAATGACTTTATTTTTTGTCTCATGTGAGAATAATATTTGCAACATCACCTCCTCTTTGTCCTCACAATCCATATAGTAACCTTTATAATATGGTACATGAATTAAATTCATCCAGAGAATGTGATCCAAAAAATCCCAGTTGTTGAATGCCATCTTGGATTGGAAATACCAAATATTCATCCTTGGCATCTCTCCATCTATACATTTGACCTTAACCAAATTCAAACATGTGTGTCATCCAATTATGATTGGGAAATGAATCCTAGGATTTTTTTTACTAGATAAGATCTGTTGAACCTCTATTGATTGTCTAGAAAAATCCATTAAATAAATTTTATGGCAATATAGATTGGAAACATGTAGTGTGTCTCATCAAATCCACTTAATCTATGTATGAGAAAGTTGGAAACTAAATGAACTAACATCCCCATCTTGTGATCTCAGTTGAGGTTTTTATTTTCCAAAATAACACCCAGGCTATTTTGATAACATAGAAAATAAATTTTGGACTTAGAAAATTCTTTTCTCAAAACAATGTAGAACACTAAAACTTAGTCTTCCACAAAATTTAGAACAGTCAATTTTCCATGGACTCTCTAGGTCTGATAAACAAAAGAGGATTAAAAAACAAGACTTCTTCGTAAATGTGAGACATGGGTTTTACTCCTTGGATTTTGTGATGCAATTTTACAAAAGGTGGGAATTTGTAATGAGAGGAAAAGGTAAATTTTCGAAACAACTAAGGATAGAAGCCACATAACATTATCCTAATGTTCCACGAGCTTCTCAAAAATAAACTTTTATCGCATGTGGAAATAAAATTTGTGGGTGTTCTAGGACACTTTCCAGAGGAAAAAATGTGTGTCAAACATGTCGTGGAAGGGCGCATACTAAAGAGAAATAATTCATGGGTAGTCAAGGTTTTGAGACATAAAACAAAAGGAGATTTATGTAGATTTTTAGCTCACAAAAGCTTTAGAACAAAATAACTCAATGTTCCATAGAGTACATGAACATAGTGTTTCGAGAACTCTCCAAATCCACAAAACAAAGGGGATCGAACTCGGGTCTATGGTAGAATATTGTTCTAAGGCACAAAATTGAAGCCACGATAAATGATGGAAAATTTTCAAAGTGTCACATGGTGTGGAAAGGTTAATTTTTAGTGTGGCCAAAGTTCAAAGCCAAAAAACAAAGAAAATAGTGTTCTGTGGACTTTATAAGGAGCAATGCTCCATGTAATCTCCTAGTTCTTATAAGGAAGAAGTCTTACACGGAATAGGAAAAGGAAGAATTTTGTGTGGTGGAGGAAAGTTATGAAACAAACAAAATTGGTTTTTAAACAGAATTTTTGATGCGGTGCTCCAAATTTCAAAAACTTGATGGCATTGGAAAGGTCTCTCCATGGGCTTCATTTTGGCATCAATAAATTTAATATTTGATGTTGTTTTATGGGTAAAAAATGCAAACATGGGTATGGTGGGTAAGAGTGTAGTTTCAATCAGTAAAGAATTCAACCACCTCATCTACCTAAATTAAAATCTCATATGGTGCTCATACCTGACCTGGTAACTCTAATAGTGTGTTGTAGAGGAATATGGTTGCTTTTCCCATGAATTTAATGGTGACGAGGCTTGTGAGTGGGGGATTTAGTTCTATGCATTATAAGTTCAAAATTCAAATCCAAATTCTTTCCCTCCCATATGTCTTCTTTCTCATATTCCTGTATTATATAAATGTAATTTCCTTTACACAAATAACAAGTTCTCTTCTATCGAATTTGGAGCTCTACTTTAGAGTCTTTACCATTTCCATGCCTTCAGACCTCTACAACTATATTTTTTCAAGTTTTTTTAAATATTTCTCTATGAATGCAAGTGAAAATGTTTTAATGAGATGAAACTATGGTTTATTCCTCTAAATACTTGATATTTGATGTGAATTTATTTCCCTCCCACTTCCTTTTGGATTTATTCAATTGTATCTTGCAAAGATCTATGTTTTCCTTGATTCTTACATATGTAGTTGCATTTGTGTCTACATGGGTCAAATGTGAACCCTATTTTAGCTTCATTGCATCAACTTATTTCATTTTTGTAGTATATTTCACTCCCCAATCCTATTTCCTATGAATTTGTAGTTTAGGATTAGTTTTTGTGGCATTTTCGAATTCTTTTGCTTATTTTGTAGTGGGCTAAGATAGAAGGAACCAACCTTCTCTAGAGATTTGTCTCATTTTACAGGTCCAACTCATTTTACATGTTCAACACTTAGAGACAAATCCATATTCACCAAAAGTGTTGTTATTCATTTACAATTATACATGTAGTGTGCTAATTTTATGTGTTAAGAGTTATAGCATGCCAAGTGGGACTACATTATGTTGGATTTGACATCATATCTCCAAAATTGATGTGTGTTTGGTGATATTCAGCCTTTGGAGGATCTACATAAACACATATGGAACCTCCAATATTTACATTTACTAGTTCAATTAGAAAAGTGTCTCCACCCTATGAGAATAGTTCAAACAAGGAAAAGGATAGAATAGTGGAGAGACTTTTGATTACTTGGAGTTGTCACCAAGGAGAAGAAGAAGAGGTAGATCAGTCCAAAGGTATCTCCATCACCTCTAAACAAAATTCCTCTCTAGTCTTCCTCATGGTAGGTCCTAATCTTCTTATATTCTCAAGGCTTCTAAGACCCATCACATTTATGGACTCATCTAAAGAAACCAGGATTTTGTCACATTTAATGGATGAAGTCTCTATACTCTTAGCTCAATACAATGACATTCTAAGTTGCAGCCCTGAAAAGTGTTCCATTTCTTTACTAGAGAGAACACAACAACACCAATAGAGCATATTAAAGATGTTAGCAAACATATGCTTAGTTTACCACATCACAACAAGATAACGTACTAGTTAGATTATTGACAAATTATTTTGAGGGAAAATGATATACAATGGTACAAGGGTTTGAGAATAAATTACATAACCAATTGGGATGAGTTAGGAGAAGCTCTTTGTAATCAGTTTGAAGATAAATTAGACCATTTGTCTTTAGTGGAACGGTTGACTACTACATGAATATGGATAACACATGGATCAAATGTATGATTTTAATGTCAGATATCTAAATGACATGTGATAGAATCCCATCTAACAGTAATACCTACACCCCAATATGTCTTTCCTCTTTTATTTAGGAGCTTTAAACAATGACATCTCTAGTAATGATTCAGTCTATGGGGGTAGCACCTTACAAGATGCCTATGATATTACCATAAGGGATGCAAATATTTATTATTCAGGATGGTAAAATTTCACCTAGACCGCCCATGCCTCCTCTTCACTATAGGTAGGAACACCTACACCTCACCAAATTCACTAAAATTAGCCCCCATACCATCCCCAAGAAGGACAACGTGTCAAAGACAAAAAATCTACTTCTACAAATGCTTCAAGTGAATTGATGGAAGTGATGAAATAACTACAAATCTTTGAAAATGAATTAGAGTTTCCTTAAAGAGGCAACAATACATAAAACTTCAAACCTTAACAAAACTCCATATATAGCCAAAAAACCTCCTTTGTATCCCAATAAATAAAATACCGTACGAAGCTAAAATTCTCAAGCTCAAGCTCAAGTTCCTCACCAAAAACCATTCCCACAATATAATCCTAATGCACGGTCATTTCATCTAAAGTCCTTGGTTCCATGGTTTAAAATAAGCTTTATGAAATATTATGAATGGTGTTTCCATTGTAACCTTCCAAATAACTAGGCCACTTTTCCTAATGGCGTCATACACCAAGAATTAATGGTACAAAATAATCCTCTTTCTCCCTAAGTTGTCATCACCAGAAACCATATCAATCACAAGAGGCTCCTCAAGAACCACAAGATGATGTTTCACTTGTAAGTTTGCAATTGAATGATTTTTTTGGGATGAATCATACTTCTCCTTCAAGTGCGGTATCTAATACTAGATCTAAAATAAGATCTATGGAAGAGGGGTAATCAAAAAATATAAGTCCTTTCCATACCTTCTCTAATGCTTCAAGAAGGTGTAAATCCAAATTCAAATCCAAATGGGTACAAGGAGGTCATTAAAATAAGACTTTAAGAATGTAAGGACAATCCTAAAGGTCCTTCTATATCAACTCAAACACAAGAAAAGGTTGTCTGTAAGAAAGGTACATCTGGAAGGATAATTCCAATCCCTTGAACATTCTTGAATAAATGAAGAATACTAATGCAAACATATCAATGTGGGAGTAATCCTTGGCCATTCCTAGACAAAGAGACCTTTTGCAAGAAACTATGTCCAATCTCTCCATGCCAAATGAGTCATCCAAAGAGCATGACAAAAATTGTAGTCACCAGTGAATCTAAACAAAAGGATGATCAGCTAAGAAAGAGTTTCAAACTATCCTCACTTCTATGTATCCCTGATTATTGGGAACCACTTAGTTCACAATTGTATGATTGGCTTAGGTGCAAGCATATTTCAGTAATGTCCAAACAAATAACAGATCAATTGGGGATCAAATATGAATCTCTCTCTATATAGGTATGGTTTATATGGATGGAATAACAATGGGAATTATTGGAGTAATCATAGGTTTGAATACTCATATATGCATGCATGCTCCAATCTCACCTATTTCCCAAGATATCTTCATAATTGACCTACCTCCATTTTTTCTCTATGCATCTTTAGAGATTTCACGTCTAAGATTGAAGGATACATATTATCCATTGATTGGTCTCACATGATCTTTAAGACTATATATGGTACCAAAGTTCACCATAAAGTCAGAAATCCTATTGCCACATATCACATAGATAGCCTTATACGTCCAAGTCTTATATAATGTAAATTGTCACAATCTTTGATCAAGAATATGACCCTATTGACCAAGAAGCAAACATTCAAGGTAGAAGGAATTTCGAATTTTATTTCTTAATGAGTGGGGAGTTTAATTTCCATAGTTTTGATCCCTTATAAATAGATTAAAGAGGTTGGTTTTGGTATTTATTTCTTGCATTAGGAGAATTCATCCTATTCTTAGTATTGTGAAAGCAAATGAGCAAGAAGGTGTCATTTCGACATATGTTCTTCAATAGATCTAGAAGTAAACAAGGTGTGGGAGGAGGTGTCTTGATTTTATCTTCTCGTAAATGTGAAGTATTTCTATCCACTTTGAGATTTCAGCTCACTTGGATCTAACAACTCAGGTGAAGTATGAGTCTCTAATCTATGACCTTTAATGGGTATAGGAAGCTGAATATCAAACAGTTGCAATATTTTGGTGATAGAAATTTGATTGCGAATCAAGTAAGAGGTTTGCATGTATACAATAATGATCTATTAAAAGTCCCTACAAGCAATGTGGCATGGGATCTATCTAGAATATTTTGAATCATTCAATATCCATTCCATACCAATAAAGTAAAATGAATCAGCTGATATATTAGAAGTAGTTGGTGCTAAGTTTGATATTCCTAAAAGCATCAAGAAGGATAGATTGTACAGAACAATGTTAGAGTGGTGGTAAGGCATGCTTGTCCCAGAAAATGGTTTTAACTTGGAAAGTATTTGAAAATGACCAACAAGATGTATCAATTATCATCTTATAGAGGAGGTTGAGTTCTCTTAAAAAAATCAAGACAAATTATAATGAACAATATGGTGATTAGATTGTCCAATTAAGATCAAACAAGTTTCCCAATGGATTAGTTACCTTGGAGTCTATCTTTAACTCAAATGATTAACTAAGAAAGGTGAAAACAAACATGGTACTAAAAAATGAAGATTATGACTAATTTTAGTGGGCAAGAATAAGTTGACTTAAGATTGGCTAAGGTATGTAATCCACAAGAGAAGCATGTATGTTCATAGACCTTTTTCAAGAATTGGGTGATATTATTTGGATAGGGTTATTAAGACCTTAGGGGTTTTGATCATAATTTTACACAACTAACCATCAAGTTATATTAAATGGCCAATCCCATTAGGAAAAAACAAAGGCTTTTCAACCCAAGAATCAAGCCTCTATTGAAGGAGTTTAATAAATTAATAGATGTAAAAATTATATTCCCTATTATGCATTCATCTTGGGTTACAAACATAGTTCCAGTTAGAAAAAATAATGGTAAAATCAGCTTATGTGTTGATTATAGGGATTTAAATAAAGCTTTCTTGAAGTTTCATTACCCATTTCCTTATATAGAATAGATTTTGCAGATGGTAGCAGGATCAGAAAGGTTTTCTCTAGTGGATGGCTACTCAGGGTATAATTAGATTATGGTGAGGGAGGAGGATCAATTCAAAACCAACTTTACTACTAAATGGGTAACTTATACATATATAAAAATTCCCTTTGGATTTTCCAATACAAGAGAAATGTTTCAAAGAGCCATGGATATGTCATTCAAAGGGTTGATCAATAGTATTTTTCTTGTCTACCTTGATGATATCCTTGTGTTCTCCAAAGTTATAAATGATCATTTTATTCATCTCAATAATGTGTTTGAAAGATATATAGTTTGGGGTTTTTATAAATCCCCATGAAGGTAATCTCCTTGGTCATATTTTCTCTAAGCAAGGATTAGAAATTGATCCAGAAAGGTTAAGTAACATCTTGACATTGTCGTTACCCAATCATAATAAGGTGTTGCAAATATTTTTAGGGAGGATTAATTATTTTATGAATTTCATTCCAAACGTTGTTGGTCTTGTCAATCCATTGACATCTATGATAAATAATAACATATGTGTCAAGTGGATATTGGAATGGAAGGGAAGTTTTGAAGCCATTTAACAAGAAATGGAATGATCCCATACCCTCAGTAATATAGATTCACAAAGGACTTCACCTTATATGCTTTTGGAAGCATAGATACAATATATGCCATGTTGGTACAACTAAATGAATAAGGTTTGGAGCAGCCTATTGAATTTTTCATATAAGGTCTATAGGATTATGAAGAGAGGTATTCATTTGTTTAGAGACTTGCCTTAGTTTTCATAAGGAGTTTGAAGAAATTCATACATTTGGTATCCAACAAAAAGATCAAAATAATGGTTTCACATGCTGGTGTAAAATATTTCCTTTTGAACAAGGATCTGAATGAGAAAAGAGATAGTTGAATAATCAAAGTAATGGAATATGATATTGACATCAAAGTAACTAAGTTGGTCATGGGAAATTGTTTGTTTGAATAGTTGTTTTCATATCTACAAAGTGAAAGGAAAGTTGTCTTAATTATCCAATATGATCAATAATCAGTTGATGTTCCAATCATTCCTTGTTGGATCCATAATATAATGTACTTTATCCAAATAGGCCAATGTCCTAAAAACCTAAGAAAACCTAAAAGAAGGTATTTTAGGCTTCAATACATTCCTTGCATACTTATTGATGGCATTTTATTTAGAAAGGATATAACAGTGTTCTCTAAAGGTGCATCAAAGGAAATCAGATTGACAAATTTGTGCATGAATTTCATAATGGAGAAGCATGAGGGGGATTTTATCCAAGGACAACATCCCTTAACATAATGAAGGGTGGTTATTATTAGCCCAATCTCTTCAAGGATTGTCATGCATGGTTTAAGAAATTTATAGCATATGCCTTCTTTACAAGAAAAGATAGACTAACCACTCTTCCACTCCACCCCATCTTTGTAGATAAAACATTCATGTAAATGGGGTTGGATTTTATTGGACTAATCAATCCATATTTTATCTTAGGTCATAAGTGGATCCTCACAGTCAAAAATTACTTCACCAAATGGATAGGGTTTAGTTTTTTGAAGGAAGCAAATGAGACTAGCATATTGGATTTTTATGAAGGTATTATGACCAAGTTTGGTGTTCCTTCCATAATTATATATGATAATTCCTTGGCATTCCTTAGTATCAATATTTCTGATTGGGATTTTAAGAATGGAATATACTTAAGCACATCTTCAAACTACTACCCTTAAGGAAATGGGTAGGCTAAGTCAACAAATAAGAACTTGTTAAGATTAATAAGAAGGACCTTTGAGTAAAACCAAATAACATGGCACACCAGACTGAAATCAGCCTTATGGGATGATAGGATCACCCCCAAAAGTTCCACATGTAGCTCACCATACAAACTAGTTTATGGAAAGGAATCCTAATTTCCAATATATTTTGAGTTACTAGCCTTATAGATCATCAACCAACTTGATATGTTTGAGTGAGGAAGAAACAATGGATGTCAGGTATGCTAAACTTATGGGGTTATAGGAGTTAAGAGCTCAAGCCATGAAATAAATGGAGTTGAACCAAGCTCAAGAAAAGAAAATATTTGACAATAAAATAATGGATAGGAGATTTTAAGAAGTGGATCTCATTCTTAAATGGGATCATGATAGATCCAATCCAAGTAATCAATCAAAGTTTGACACAATTTGGAGTGGCCCTCATATGATCTTCAACTACAAATCAAACATCCATTTTTAATTGTCAAAGTTAGATAGAGGAGATATTAGGATTCTAGTCAATGGAATTTACCTTAAACATTATTTATGAGGTGAAGGTTCCATCATTTTACATATTATTTTAGTTTTGGTTCCTCTAAGTTTTGTTAATCACATGTCTTGTTAGTCGTTTTAGCTTTCTTTGTAACAAGTTCCTTGTGCATGTTTTATATGTTTCCACTTGGAACATGTATGATTTTCATACTTTGTGTAGTCTCATTTACCCCTAACCCATTAAAATACCAAGCACATTGGCATATCACCCAATGTTGGGCGCTCACCCAAGGCATGTGTAGGTACCGAGCCCCTCCTTTATGTGAGCTTTGAAAAAATGTTCATCATTAATGGATAAGTAATTAATAGATATAGATACATGCATTATATAATAGATACAAAGGAAATCAAAACCATATATATATGCAACATAATAACAAGGGAAACTTTGTGATCATATAAAGAAAACATAGATCCGAAATCATGAGCATCATCAAGAACATAAGGGTTTGGATCCATAAACATAAAATAAAATATACAAATCAGGATCCATGACTCAGATGTTTAGAACAACCCATTGTATTGATTCATCAACATTACATTAGCCAAATACATTAAAAAATCCATGAATGGAGCTAATACAATACATAGAGTCCCCATATATTCTCTAAAATGGCTTCATTATAGAGATTACACCCATGCTTCCCCTTAGCTCTCAGTGTCCTCTCTCTTCTTACACACATACATCCTATCCTTGATTCACCATGGAAAATAATACATAAGAAGGAACTGGAAGGAATATCCTCTAACCACTTCATCATTATCCAAGACATGCCAATTGTCATCATGTATTTCCCTACTCGAGTATCTTCAACATGTCAGGGGTGCCAACTAAACCATAACTAGCTCAGCTCCTTATCCTATTATGATAACCATAATGATGCCTTGGAATATCCTTTCCTTAGCTGCAAGTCTTTCATATTTTACCTTTATCCATAACTAAATCTAGTCACCTTTCCATCATATTCCTTTATCGCAGCTTTACCCATTCTTCAAAAAGTGACTAAGTCCTGAATCCACCCCTTCTTAGGCGCGAGCCTTTGTACATCCTTCCAAAAATTACTTTTGCACGCGATGCCTTCACACCCTTGCTTCCATGTGCCACAACCCTTCATGTACTTCAGGTACTTGGTCATTTCAAGGGCCCAACATCACCCCAAACTAAATGTGATTTCTTCCATGAAATCCTTTGCACCCTCTTGAACAAAACTTCATTGGCCAAAAATAAGTTAAGGAAAAAAGAACTTAACTGCTATCACCACCTACGAAACCAACTAGAGAAACTCGGGGAACTCTACATCTATTTCCCCCTTCAACTTCTTCCATGCCTCCAACTCTGTCAATGCTTTCCCTGGCACTTCTCCTACTATATCGGGTACTTGATCTGTGTGATTTCTTCCACCTTCCCCTTCAAATCCTGAATTACCACCACCAACTCCATGCCAAGACCCTCAAACTCATCCATATGTTCTGGTAATGGAGTCCCAAAGTTTTCTAACTTGGAACTCTAACTTCTCGTGCTCTTGGTCTTTATTTTATCCTTCTACATGATGTGGTGTCCACTATTAGTTGTGCATGCTACTCAGACTTGTTAGTAGGGACCTTTTCCTACAAGGCCTTGAGGGAGGCCTCCTCTTCTATTACCTATGCGTCAATGATAGGCTCACACTTGTTACAAGTATGTTGAAACCCTCTATCTTGCTAATATATCTGCCTCTTTGAGTTGGGATAGTAAGTCCTCCAACTTAGTGATCTAGGATTCCACATGATGGCCTTACTTGTTTTATTTCTCCTTAGCGAGCTCTTCAGTGGTATGCCCCACACCATCCTTGATGTTGACTAGCAACATCCCCACAAGGTCCTCCAAATATTCCATTTCATCACCGTAGTCTATCCTAGCCTGGACTTACCTATTGCACTATACATTTCCCCAAAATATTCTTAACCAAGGCACCCACCTCGATCATATGCCTCCTTGGTTTACACCTACTCTCCTTTTAACCCTTGGCATAATCTCTCTATTTCCTTTTCCTTCCATTTCTTATCTGTAACTAAGGTTTGAATGGTTTCCCCTGCATCCAAGCTGTGTCTTATCACCTCTCGAAGACATCTTTTGCAGTGCATGTTGCACATGTGCTCATCGGTGAGGTGGTTTGGGTCTACCACCTTATATGTATCTCTCTTCCTTCTTCTTCGGATGAATGGTATCGATAACATGATCATTAACCTCAAACTTAGGCTCCTCTGCATGGAAATAAAGATTCCAGATTATCATCTTCCTTGTTCTTCATCACACCCCCACTCTGATCCAAAATATCCCATGCATGTATCTTTTCTGTGGGGAGGGTACCTTGAAATATTACGTGTCACCACCTTTTTGGGATCATCCATGAAGTCCATATGTGGGGACATAGGCATCCACTTCTTTCCTTATAGCCTTGCACTTTGTTTGTTACTTCTTTGATCCTGGAGTGAATCCTTTATCCTCCTTTATGAACAAAGGAGTCCCCCTTATCTTCTTCCTTTTGTTTGGTGGGCTGTGTAGGAGGATACCCTCACATTGGACTCTTAGTTTCCTCCATATAATGAGCCTTCTCCTTGGCACATGAATCCACTTCTGCCTTAGTGTCTACCTCAGTCCTTATTTTCTCTTCTGACCTTGAGCTCAACTTCGAGTTCCTCCCTGAAGGTTGAGGTATCTTCTTCTGAGCCTATTTCTGTTTTCGAACTAGAAACTTCATGTACCTTTTGTCTCTTTTGCTTTGGCTGCTCTCCTCTAGGTAACTCACCCTCCTTGCATTCTATACTTGCAAGTCTTCAATGTTGCATGGTTGTGATGTACTTGTGCCCCCACTGCTACCTCGGCACATGTATATATCTTCTCTTCTAGGAAGTTTTCCAACTTCCCTTCACCCTCTTCTTCTTCTATTACTTCTTCTGCTTGGACCACGTTTATTGGTAAGATTAGCACTTCTCATGGCCTTAGGAAGGTGGTGTCTTTAATCTCCACTTCAAAACCTCCCTGTTTCTTGGGGTGCAGTTGTACAAATACCTAGTGGATGTAGCCCTTGATGGTAACATTGACCTGCATGGGTGTAGATCCATAAATTCAGGCTCCAAGGTCTCCACATATGTTGGCCTCGAGTTATATCTATAGGTCACGCACAGGGTATGCACATCAATGTCCACCTTATCTGTGTCGAAGGTCAACTGTTGTGTTTCCTTAAATCAGGTTGATGACACACTTCATGTATTTAGTAGTGAATGTAAATGGAAGTTTGCACCATGCCCCTAATTCTCCTGTTAGCCATCATGAACCATGTAAAACAGAAGTGTTGCGTAACAATGAACTACACCTAGTCCCCAATAATTTGTGGTAGGTCATGCAAGATGCCCCATTCATTTTCAAAATCTCTACATACCCTATCATACAACTTGTTCATCCATGCCTTGTAAGGTGTTTGAGATGGACTCATCACAAGTGAATTTCTTGAACTGTACAACAGGAGAAGGGTGTGTTGGTGGGTAAACCCACATGTTCCCTTCTAGTCCATCCAGGACAACTGATTTCCCATAGTACAAAATCAATAAAATTATGGAACCCCATGTTATTTTTTCTCCTAATTATATTATGCACTCATGCCTACTTAATGATATCATCTCACAATAAATTATCTAAAAATTTTAGTGTGCCCACTCAGAAACTCTATAGGCAACATACAAGAATATCTTGTTGATGTCCATCCATCTCTCCGATGCTCCCAACTTGTAACTAATGATTCAAAGGACGAATCTCAACGTTGGGTCTATAAGATCCACAATAACCTGAGCCCTTCCCCCTTTCTCATAGTTTAATTATTTTGCTAACTCTTCCACTTTTGTAGTCACACCCAAATTGAGGGCCATATCCTCACTAGCATTTTGCAGGCATGTTACCCTATGGATTAAATTTCCTATGAGTCTCATCCTCCTCCCTGTAAAGTAGAATAAGTATTCATGCACTCCAACATCAACCATCTAAAAGAGCCATGTGGGTTTAGCAAAAAATGACATCTCCCAAAGATGCAAAACCCCAATCTTCTATAACTCCCTCATCACCAAATCATCTACCCTAGGGTTTCCTTTTTTGTCTAACATTGGGATCTCCTTGTACATAGCCTTCTACATCAATTTTTCATGGTCAGTGGTTATGTGGTTGAAGTCACTGATTTTTCATATGTATAACTTCAAGCTCCACTTCTCTACCTTAATAACCCCTAGAGGGTACTGCATTTCTAAATAAAATTCCATGGGTTCTTCCTTTTCCACCACTAGTTTCTTATTTCTACCTTCTTTGGTGTCATATCTATTTTTATCTCTCATTCCTCTATGCCTTAGGTGCTTCCAAATTTTCCTTTGTCTACCCAAGCTTGATGACTTCCAACTTCTCTCTCACACAACCCCTTCTTATTCTACTTTCTTCTTCCCCTCTTGCTAAACCAAAATATCATGCCATAGCTCACACGACTTTACTAGTTCATGACAAGTACCTTGCTCTTCTCAAAACCTTCATTGCACTTCAATCTCGGCGCCACAAAAATTTTCTAAGGAAAATTAGTCGAAATGACTACCTTTACCCTCTATTTATACTTTTTCATAACCTTAATTTCCTTGACCCACACATTTTTAAAGTCACTTTTTAATAAAGTGCTTTTATATTTTAAGTCAACTTTCATGAACTTCCCTTCGTGTGCTAAAGTCATAACCTTCTGGCACATGCCAACACTACTTCACTGCCACATATCTCCTTCATGCGCCTCACCATGACAAAGTACATAACCTATGTGTTGTCCACCAAGTAGTTCCTTATACCACCACCTACCTCATGTTACAATGCGTGATTATTTCTTCTCTTTTGCGTGGTCTATACTCAACTCAACTTTTTCACCGAGACACCTTTATTACGGCACAAATTCTAACACCTTCTTCACTGCACAAGCACACATTTGAACACATCCTTTTCAAAAACCATACTTCTTCCTTAGAAACGTGTCAATTTTTTTCAAATGTAGACATCAATCTACCCCACACAAAAAGTATGCATAGTCCTTATACGCATGAAATTACTTCAAATGTATTTAGCTACTAGTGCACCAATGTGCACAAAACACAAAATAGAAAAGAAGAACAAAACAACAAAAAGAAACACATAAAAATAAAATGCATTAAGGGAAATCCTACACTAATCTAGCAATACTTCCTTATTTACAAACACACCGAAGACTTATTTATAGTAGGGCTTCAACCTACTCCTGTTAAATAAATAGGGAAACCTTATTCCATCCAGCGCTTGTAAATAAAAATAACCTAAATCAAGTATATAAGTGATAGTATAGGGTCCCAACCAGTGTACTTTAAACATCCAGGATGGCGCATAAAATTTGAATCATACAAGAGAACCATCTACCAACTTCTAGCTTCTTATTTTTGATGTGTCCTATCATACCACACCTTCTTCCTAGCCTTTTCCATTCTCTAACTCCATCATGCTATGGCACATCTCTCGTCCAACTATATCAACTTTCAATACATTCATCAAGCACTTGTTCATCAGACAAATCTCCTGCATGTGGATAATACATAAGGAGGGTAACATGAACTCAATAGGTAATACATCCTCTGCCTAAACACCAGCTAAAAGGGTGTTTCTTTGTTCAACATTTTGTAGGTTGTTTGATATGACCATAACATGGCAAATACTTTTGCATCCTAATCCTTTCTCCAACATCATAAATCTTGGTCAATGTGTGACTCAAAAATTTCTTAAAGGCTTTTGCTATCCCATTAGCTTGTGGGTGGTAAGGGGTAATTTTTTGATGGGCCACCATGAACTCTACCAACAAGATTCTAACTATCTCATTTAAGGAAATGAGTACCCTTATCACTCATTAAACTCAGTGGGCATTTATACCTGTTGATTATATTCTCCCACAAGAACCTAGTTGTAGTGGCTGCATAGTGTAATCCTTCATAGGTGGTACTTCTTTCCACCATGTAAGATAGTCTATGCAAGTGATGATGTAGCATGAACCCGTCCTTCGCAGCAGCTAGGTAAATAGGGCCTACAAATTCAATCACCCATTTATAGAATGGTTCTACACTAGCGATAGGCCTTAATCGCATTTCATCATGATGCCTAGGCTTCCCCATGGTGTTGGAAATGGTCATAGCCCTTGGCATACTCTGTGCAATCCTTATATAAGGTCTCCCACCATAAACCAACCATCAGAACCTTACACATGGTGGCTCTCCTAGCATATATGTCCACCTGTAATACCACCATGAGCCTCCTCCATAATAGCTTCACACTCATGTTCAAGTACACACCAGTGAAAAACTTCATCTCGACTTACTTTATATAAGTCTCCACTAATCAACATGTAGGGCGCGATGTGAATGGACAAGTTGTTTTCTTCTCTAAGCTCCTCATTCCTTCAGGTACCACACCCATTCATAAAAAAATGGAAATGTCCTCCAAATTAGAGGGTGTGCACGCATGGTATCCTGAATAACTGAGCATCTACGACATTGTGTCTTCAATGCTCTCGTATGTCCTCACCTGAATTAACCCTCAAAAATGATCAGGTCCTAAGTTTCTTTTCCCTAGTTTCACCACAACTATAAATTCAAATTCCTGAAACAATAATACCCAACGAACATATGCACCCTTCCAAGATGGGCTTGTTCACCAAATATTTTCAAGGCCATATGGTATATGTAGAAAATAAAAGGTGTTGCCAGCAAATACTTGCCTAAATTTTTGTAGCAATGTAGATCATTGACAATGTTTTGCACTCTGTGGTAGTATAATTTTGTTTTGCTGGAGTTAGCTTCCTACTAGCAAAACATAAGGGATGGTCAACAATCCCTTCTCTAGGTTATGCTAAGACTACTCCAATTTCCATCCCCAATGCATCCACGTGTACATGAAAGGGCCTATCCCAAGAGGGAAAATGCAAGTTGGGTGAATTAGTGAGTTTTTCCTTCAGTGTATCAAATGCCACCTGTTGCTCCTCATCCCAATGGAATTTTCCTTTATGCTTTAACAAATCCTCCAATGGCGTGGAAATTATGGCATAGCCCTTGATGAACTTCCTATAATATCCCGTATGCCCTAGAAATCCATGCACTACACTCTGATTGGTGGGTTCCTCAAACCCCAAAATTATAACAATTTTGGCAGGATCCACCAATAGACCCTCCTTTCTAGATGATATGACCAAGTAACGTACCAAAAGGAGTGACGAAGATACATTTATTAATATTTAGAGAGATTCTAAACTTTCTACACCTCTCAAACATTAGCCTCAGGTTGTCACAATGATCCTTTACTAATCCATAAACCGTCCAGTCATCTAGGTAGACTTGGAGAAATTTATGAATGAAGTCCTGAAACACCTGAACCACAATGTGTGAAAACACATGCAGGTGCATTCTTCATTCCAAAAGGCATGACATGTATATGTAAAATTTCCCCATTCAGCGGTGAAAGTTGTCTTTTCTTGGTCTTCCTTAGAATTTGAACCTTAGTGATATCCTGAAAAACCCATCTATAAAAAAATAGATCTCGTGCCCGGTTACTCCTTCTAGGATTTCCTCAGTGAACAGGGTTGGGAAAGGATCAATGACACACATAACATTTAAGTCTCTATAGTCAACAAAAATCCATATTCTCCCATCCTTTTTTATGTTAATTACCATGGAGGCTAACCCACTCAGATTCCTCAATGGCTTCTATGATACCAGATGTTATCATCTTATCAATCTCCTCCTTAAACTTCACGCATAGATTTAGGTTCATCCTATAAGGCCTCTTCCTGGCTGTTCATGCCCTTCCTTCAATTTAATATGTATCTCTCCTAGAGAGTGATGAAGCCCCTTTAACTCATGGTACCCACATAGGAACAAGTCCTGGAAATCACACATAGCTCAATAATATTTGACACCTCTTGATCCATCCAGTAATCCCCAATAATGGCCTCTTTTGGTTCCTCCTCCGTACCAATGTTAACTCTTCTTTATTTTTAATGGCTCATGGTAGGTGTCATGCCTTCTCATCTGAACTATCTATGAATTCT
This sequence comes from Taxus chinensis, assembly GCA_019776745.2. NCBI lineage: Eukaryota > Viridiplantae > Streptophyta > Pinopsida > Cupressales > Taxaceae > Taxus > Taxus chinensis. The sequence goes on along the minus strand of CM034148.1, from coordinate 596,657,331 downwards.
TGCATACCTTCTATATGATCAACATCTAATTTCTCCACTTCCTCATCATCTAATCATGTATACCAATTTTCCTTTTTCCTTCTCTAGGTAGGCGTGCTCAAACTGCACTTCATCTAGTTCCTCTTCTTCAAGGCACACCCCCATATTAGGTTCTCCCAACAATTCTAATATCAATGTCCTCCACCTTGGCACTATCTCCTAATGTAAGGTTCTTGATCACCTATAAGGCCTCATTTACTAATGGTTTAGAAGATAAGTACTCAAAGGTCTGAATAATACCTGTTGTTAACTCTTGAAAATTTCCTGTTTCTCTGTAACTCTGAATAAACATACCATGCATGCGCACAACCCTGTAAGGTGGAATAAAACTTGTGCACCCACAAGGAAGGGGGTAATGTCTTCCAAGACTTCCCTCCAGGTCCTCTCACACTCCTGAACATGGTATGAGGTAGACCCCTTCCCATCATAGTCATGTATCCTAGTAGGTGCATTACTTCTCATAAATCTAATGGAGAACGTGACCCTTACCTCGTGCCACTCCATAAGATTATCATGATGTGTCATCCACAAATGCACAACTATCCCATGTAAGGGTATAAACAAGCATATTCCTCTGCTCTATCTCACAGGTCCAATGTACCTCTATTATGCACAAAAAGGTATCAGGGCTACCTTTTCATCACTATATCTTGGTAATTTCCTTCCTCCCAGGTGTCTGATCAAACATGCCTTAACTACTCAAGTCACATTACCCTTCATCTCTCTCCTAATCAAATCATATGTTGCCACACACCTAATTGTCACAAGCAGCGTTGGTTGTATCACTCATAGATTGTGCATCATCCCATTGAATGACCACTTTTTTCTATGGGCTGAATGAACTTTGGATCCCTAATGGTGTGCACCTATAAATTGTTTAAGTCTTCTTCACCCAATGGTTCCATATAGGGCACAGACCTCCCATCAGTCATTGGAATGATCACATGCTCCTCCTTATTCTCAAAACATATGTGTACTTTATTGAAACATAGGTCAACATTGTTTGCATAGCACTAAGGGCACTTAAGTAGCATTGGGAATCTATCTACCTCGATACCAAATGTAACAAGTTCCAAGTGACTTCAAAATCCTCAATGAACTTGACTCCCTGGATAGTTATGGAAGTGTTCTTCAAAAATCCAAGGGGAGTGGATTTAGTCCTATTCGTCATGCATAACACATTCAAAGATGTCTACAATGGTGGTATCCTCATCTAATTCCACACATCTAGGGTGAGGAATTTAACTTCTGCACTCATATCAATCATAATATTACTCAATAACCATCCATCCATCCTCTCACGCCCACCTCCAACATATGGTACTTTTTCTCTCAACCATTCTTTTAAATGAGGAATGATGGTTCTCCTGGTGCAGCATCTTACACACCTCCTTGATATCATATACATCCCTCTAAGGAGTTTCAATGGTCTTCACCTACTCCAACTTTTATGACTACTCCTTCAAACATTGAATCTCTCCTTATAGACTCCTAATCACCTCCATAGTCTCTTGATACACCTCTTTCTGGTAGGTAGGATCAGGGGTACTTCCCATGTAGTACCTCCTCTCTTGTAATAATAGGCCTATACTTTGATTTACTTTGTGTTTGCCACCTTAACGTGAGTAGTTACTAAAATAGACTCTAACTCTATATAATACATCACCTTAGGAATATATAGTGGTTCACCACACTTTAGAATCACCATGCCCGCACTCTTATTCTTCTTCTTCTTATTCTAAACCATGTGACTATACAAATCTAGGCACTCTTCATACTTATGTTTCTTCCCACACCATGAGCATTTAAACAAGTCTGGGAAGTCTCACTTATAATGCTCTATAGATCCACAGTTGAAACAAGTTCTATAGGTGAAGTCTCCTCTTCCTCCATTGTGACCATTATGACCTCTAAACCCTCCACAAAAGCCTCTTCCTCTACCATCCATGTGTCCTTCATATTTACAACCCTCATCCTTGGAATTTCTCACCATGATGGTATGTTACACACTAGTATCAATGTCATCATGGATCTGGTCTATTAATCTACAATCCATAGTATCGTGGGTGGTAGATGTATAGATCTTACAATAATAGGACACATTCTTATGGAGTGTGTGTTGCAACAATAGGAATCTACTTGGATCATGCTCCCCATGATAGATCTCACAGTCCAACACTAGGGTGCACACTAAATTCTGAGGGCAACTCTCTTTTTTATGTCCCTCTACTTCACAGTTCATACACCAAATTCCACTACAATTCTCATGCACTGAATTTGCAGATAACTTCTCAAGCTACTTCTCCATGGAAGCAATCTAGGCTTCAAAAAAGGGGCTTACTCTAGTGTCAACACTCCTGAAGGCTTCAGCATGTAAAGAAACCTCCAAGACCTCATGCGGATCAAGGATAGTCTTATGTGAAAATGTTCATCTGAAAGGCATTATCATGCCCCTAACGAACCACTAAGCATGTTGTGATGGATGGATTTCATGGGACAAATTAGATAGGATAGTATTGAGGTGCACATCACACTCCCACACACTCTCTACCATACCTTAATGGATCTCCTTCAACGCATTGGTGCTCTTCTTCTTAAAGTCAAGAATGTTAAACTCTACAAGGAAGGCATCATGTAGTATAGTATAATCTAATGGCATCTGATGTGGGTCATACTTTTGGCACCAGCTATGTGTGTGCCCCTACAACATCATTACAAACTATCTTTCCTTACACTCTGAGGCAATGATCCCCTTCATGTGCCATAGCAATTCACACTTATGAACATGCTCTATAACATCCTTAACACCCTTTTAATCTAACAAGTAGAGCAACATATCATAGAACACATGTTATTGGGGTTGTGGTCCTTATCCTCTAGGTCCAAAACCATTATTTCCTCTAGTTTTTCCCCCACTAGATCCACTATATCCACTCACTCCACTAGGTCCTATTCCTCTAGATCCACTAGATTATCCCCCTGTAGTAATTAAGGGGCCTAAGACAGATGTTCTCTGCATACCCACTATCATGTTAAACTACGTGCTAACATTCTTTCATGTAAAACCAATCCTAGATGTGTTTCATGTGCCACTTCCAATCATGATATGCAAAATTTGTGTACCCACACCTTTCCCAAACAATGTGCTAAAAATAATAGCCCCAAAAACCAGAAATGTTTGTGCAGCCATAGATGGGTGTAATGTAAAATGTTATCTACCTGACACTACTTGTTCACCAACACCAACTGAACTAGAAATACTTATCTCAAATACTAGAAATTTAAACACCAAGGTTTTTTCACTAGGTGGGCTAAGATGTGTGCCTATGGATATCCTCCTTTCTCCATATGATGAGCTCTCACTAGAATCCAAGAGGTTTTCTCTCCCACACTTTCTAAGATGGGGTAGCATAGACTACTCAAGTTCCACGTTTTCCACGTGAACCTGAAATTGTTCATGTAACGTATTTCTCCATAAATCCATCACTTCAGTAACCTCACATTTTCTCACTAACTACCGTTCCTAAGATTCATTATACTTGAGCCACCTCTCTTATCTTTCTTCTTCTACCGTAGGATTCTTCATCTCTTACCACACCAACTTTTACGCCCCTCGCTTAGTGGGATTGTAGCTAGCCATAGGGAATGCTTCTAAACTCAGAGTTACTATCAAGAACTTGATGGCTAAAGGTAAAGCACACAAGAAAGATCCTATGGGTTCTCATAAGAACTCGAACTTAGAAACCTCTGGGAAAGAATAAGTGGAGATTGCGTACTCCAATGTGTAACTATCCAACACACCTTTCCACCAATGATCAATAGCATGAGTCCAAACCAGATCAGCATCATGTATCCTCTGATAATATTCTTTAGTCCACACCTGAGGTTGATAGAACCAACTTCTCCTCAGTTCATACATTGATAACCACTCATAGAACTCCACCTAAAAATAACAAAATAAGGTTTTGTAGATCTCATTATATAGATGTTCCTCTACCCATTTATGTGTATCAAAATAAGGTCCAGTTTTGAATCTATGAGAAAACTCATCCTCTGTGTTTTTAATCCAAGTTTCCACGCTTCCCAAGGTCAAGAATTCTTCCATTCCTCACTATTATTGCAACAAATTCAAAAGATGTCTCAGCAACATAGCCAAAATTTCGTATCGTTTATCCATAACCCCTTAAAATCCCAAGCACACTAACCTATCACCAAGTGTAGGTTTTTCACCCAAGGCACACAGAGGCATCGAGCCCCTCCTTTATGTGATATTTGCAATAATTTTCATCATTGATGGATGATAAATTCATAGATATAGATACATGCATTATATTATAGATATAAAGGAACTCAGACCCACATACATATACACCATAACAAGAAAGGAAACATTGTGATCACAGAAAGAAAATAGATCTGAATCATGAACATCATCAATAATATGAGGGTTTGGATCCACAAGCATAAAATAAAATATACATATCACGATCCATGACTTAGATTTTTAGAACAACCCATTGTATTGATTCATTAACTTACAATAGCCAAATACATTAAAGAATCCATGAATGGAGCTAATACAACACAGAGTTCCCATATACTCTCTATAATGGCTTCATTACAGAGATTACACTCATGCTCCCCTTATATCTATCTCTCTCTCTCCTTAAGAGCATACATCCTATATAGATTGTCATGTAAAACAATACATAAGAAGGAACTAGAAGGAATCCCTTCTAACTACTTCATCATAATCCAAGACATGCCGATTGTCATCATGTATTTCCCTACTCTAGTATCTTTAGCATGCAGGTGCCAAATAAAACATAACTAACTCATCTCCTTATCCTATTATGATAACCATAATGATTCCTTGGAATATCCTTTCCTTGAGCTCCAAGTCTTTCATATTTTATCTTTATCCATAACTGAATCTAGTCGCTTTTCCATTTGTTCATTTATTGTGGCTTTACCCATTCTTCAAAAAGTGACTAAGTCCCAAATCCACCCCACCTAGGCATGATCCTTTGTGCATTCCCAAAATTTACTTCTGCATATGCCTTCATGCCTTATTTCCATGTGCCACAACCCTTCATGCCTCAGGTACTTGGTCATTTTAAGGGCCCAACACTTTGTACATTATTTTGTGCCTCTCTTTGGTTGTTGTTTCATTTTCATTTCAATGAAGGTTTCATGGTTGAAAAGGGATGTTTGGGAAGCTTCAAATGTATTCATTCATCCCCGAGATCAGTTGTAAAAAATAGATTTTTTCATACTCCTTCCTTGGCGAAGAAATAAAACATTGGGATAGTTGGAAAAAAAATCATAAATCTCAAGAATCCATTCTTAAGGGAACCTATCGTTCAATTTTTAGTACATGTAAAGTTCATTGGTGGAAATTTTAAGTATCATGATTATATTTTCAAGTTTTAAGAGCTAACTCCATACCCAATAGATTGCAAATAGGTAATTGATCATCTCTCTAGTAGGAAACTAGCCCCATTGAGTTGCCAAATTGTTGTCCAAAATAACCCCTAATATATTTTTACAACCTATAAAATTAATTTTGACTTTAGAAAATTCTTCTCTCAAAATATCGCAGAACACTAGAACTTATTCTTCCACATACTTTAGAATAGTTAGTGTTCTGCATACTCTCTAGCTCTATGAAACAAATGACAATTGAAAAAAAATATTTTGTGGAAATGTGATACACGATTATTAATCTTTCGATGTCATGATTCAAGTTTTCAGAAGGTGAGAATCCGCAAAGAGGGAAAAAAGTGAAGTTTGGAACTAACTAAGGATAGAAGCCATGAAACACTATCCTAATGTTCCATGGAAATATCAAAAATAGACTTCTACGACATGTGGAAATAGAATCCATGAGTGGTCTAGGACACTCTCTTGAGGCCAAAATACACATAAAACATGTCACAGAAGGTCGTGGAGTGAAGAGGAATAAGTTATGCATAGTCAAGGTTTTGAGAAATTAAACTAAAGGACACTTAGGTGGATTTGTAGCTCAAGAAGGTTGCAGAACAAAGCAACTCAATGTTCCTGTGGAGTGTGTGAATGTAGTGTTATATAGACTCTCCAATTTTGTGCAACAAATGAGATCGAGCTTTGGTCTAAGGCATAAGATTGGTCTAAGGTACAAGGTGGAAGCCCTGATGTATGATGGACAAGTTTTGAAGTGTCGTTCAATGTGAAAAGGTTAAGTTTTAGCGCAGCTAAAGTTCAAAGCCATGGAAAAAAGAAAATAGTGTTTCACAGACTTCACAAGGAACAGTGTTCCACATACTCTCCTATTCCATGAAATGAAGGATTCTTACATGGAATGAGCAAAGAAAGAGTTTTATACGGTGGAGGAAAGCTATGAAAAAACAAATGAGCACAACATTTGATGCGGCTCTCAAAATTTCACAAAATAGTGGCACTAGAAAGGTCTCTCCACGAGATTAATTTTGGCATTAATAAATTCTATATTTTATGTTGTTTTTAGGGTAAAAAATAAAACATGGGTATGGTGGGGAAGAGCACAATTCCATTCAATAAATCATCCAACCACCTTACCTACCAGAATTAAAATATTAGACAACGCCCATACCCGACTTGGTAACTTTGATAGTTTGTTACAAAGGAAGATGGTTGATTATCCCATGTAGTTACTAGAGACAAAGATTGTGAGCAGCAGATTCAATTCTACTCATTACAAATTCAAAATTTGAATCCAAATTATTTCCCTCCCATATTCCCTCTTTCTTCTATTCTTGTATTCTATGAATTTCATATCCTTTTCATAAATAACAGGTTCTCTTTCGTCATATTTGGATATCTTCTTTACAGTATTTACACTTTCCATACCTTCATACCTCTGCAACTATACTTTTCTAAGTTTTTTTAACCTTGCTTTGTGAATGCAATTGAAACTGTTTTAACAACATGCAATTTTTTGTTTATTCCTCTAAATAATTTTTATTTGATGTGAATATCTTGCCCTCGTGCTTCCTTTTTTATTTATTCACTTGTCTCTTGCAAAGATATGTGTTTTCCTTGATTCTCACATATGTAGTTACATTTTTGTCTCCACGAGTTAGATATGAACCCTTTTTTAGCTTCATTGCATCACGTTCATTCATTTTTATGACATTATTTCTTTTCCTAATCCTATTTCCTGTGGATTTTTAGTTTAGGATTAGTTTTAGTGGCATTTTTGAATTCTTTTGGTTATTTTATAGTGGGATAAGACAAAAGGAACCAACCTTCTTTGAATATTTGTCTCATTTAAGTCTCAACCTTGGAGATAAATCTATGTTCACCAAAAGTGTTTTTATTCATTTATGATTATACAAAGGGTGCTAATTTTGTGTGTTAATAATTACTACTGAGATTTATGCACCAAACAAATTTATCGAACATAAAAATTAGATAATAAAAAAATGCATCATTAAGACATTGAAAATGTGACGGGTTGTTCACCAGAGTGAGTTGGGAGTAAGAATCGTAGACCCTTGAGGTGCTCAATTGTCCCTATATTTTCAACATTGGGAAAATTCTACTATTGTCTATGACATGTACCATAGTATGATGACATATAGAATTTCTTAGTAACAATCGCTTGAATGGGATGCTTTTAAATGGAGTTCTTTATAATATCATCCTAATGAATTCGTTAATTATTATTCATGATGGTATATATGTAAATATACATCCACACATTAAGTTCCTTGATAGTTGAGTTACCCACCACCCTTTCTAACAATGTAATAATGTCATTTTCCTCTACAATGAATTCATATCTCAATAAAGTTTAAGGTAACCTAGTGGTAGTATTTTTGGGTTTCTTTATCCACTCATCATTAATATTTTTTACAAAGCCAGATAAATTTTATGAACATTTGAAAAACATATTAAGATAAATATCAAATTTTAGAAGTGTTAGTAGGTCCTGAATGGGCTCTAAAGTGAGGAAAAGTATATATTTTCCTTGTAGATTATTGACCTCTCTATTTATAGGGTCATATTATTAAGAATGTGTCAATACTAACTCCACACATTGGTTCAAAATTTTATATGTTAATGTAAGTGTAAAATCGCTATTATATACGCCCTTAATCCATTCATTCTTTAATTTTTCTCGAACTCTTTCTCAAAATTCAGCTAAATCAATATGACCTAGATTATTTTCTATTAGATTATCAATATTTGATTCCATATTTGAGGGAGGGTTAACCCTTAAAATTCATACTTCATCTCTTTTCTATTTTTGGATGATTTAAATATGTATTCTTTTAAATTTTCTTGTAAAATTGTGTTTCTATATACTCCCAAAATCCTAACAAAGCTTTGTGGTGCTTTTTAACTAAAACTTCCCATAATGGTCTTTGGTGGAATTTTTAGGTGTTCTTACACCTTCGATTCCTATGAAGGTATATAGTGTAAATTTTTTGTGTGGAGTCACTAAAATTTCCTATTAAGGTATTTAAATCTTGAATTTTCCCACAAAATATTTAAGGTATACTTATATGAGAAATTAGTTTTGTCTAGCACAAGTTGTTTTTATAAGGTATGAAAGGAGATGAAAACCCTCAACCTTCTCTTTCTTCTAAAAAATTAGGGAAATGATACACTCAACAAAACCCTACTTAGATTTAATCTCATAAAAACCTTGGGATTTTTCATAAAATAAGAGAAAAGAAATTAAAAAAACTAGAGTGCATAAAATCACAAAGGGTTGAGGATAAAATTACCTTAAAATATAAAATCTAAAGCACAATAATTTGGCAGAAAACATGAGCAAAAGAGAAAGCACACAAATTAAAATTATTAAAGTAAGAAAAATGAGGTAAAAAATCCAATTAATAACATCCCAATGTGTTTTATAACTTTGTATGTCTATGGTCATTAATTACAAAGAAATTAAAGAGTCATAAGTCAACACACACTTATCATTTAATGTGAAAAAGTTCATGGGACCCTTATAGCCCTGGAAAACACTAGGTTCTTTTAAATTTATGAATGGGGGACTTATTTGCACTTTACATAAAAAGTGTAAAATCGCATTTGCTTTCCAAATCCCTAAAATACATTAGTTTTCACCCCCTTAGGGTAAATTTTGATAACATGCATCAGAAGATTCAAATCCCAAGCAAATTGATTGATTCAGAGCAAAATCAGGTTTCTAGGGTCCCTTCAGGTATTTTTCTAACTCCCCTGGCTGAAGAAACAGGGAGCAAGCTCTGAGAAAATGCAAAAAAGTTGCAGAAAGGTAAATAGGTTGACCCAGGAAAAAGTGTGAAAATTGGCTAAGTCCTACTCAAGGGAGCAATTGGGACATTTGGGACGTCAAGGCACGGATCAGCCGAAAAGCCTCCAGGCGGCCCAAATTGCATTTGGGACAATCGGGCCAGAAGTACGCGGAGGACGCGAAAAGCCGATCCAGCCGAAGGAGGAAGAAAAATTGGCTAGGCGTTGCTCGGGACGTTTGGGACAAAAAGACCCGAACCGCCCGAACCGGCCGAAATGAGTCCAGAGGGTCCAAAATCAAATGGGACATCCGGGATAAATGGACGCGAAATGCCCGAACCGGCCGAAGTAAGCACAAACAGCCCACTAAGCATTTGGGACAAGTGGGACAAAAGTACGCGGCCGCAAAGGCTCGAAAACCGGCCGAAAAGAGTCAAGTCAGTCCGAAGCAAAGCGAGACAAGCGGGCCAAAAATGCCTGAACCGGCTAATCTGCCGAAATGAGCACAGACAGGTCGCCTTTGGGACATCTGGGACAAAAAAGGCGCGAAATCGGCCGAACCGGGCGAAATCAGCACAAGCAGTCCGAAAAATGCGAAGTGGGCCAAGCGGGCCAAAAATGCCGCGAACCGCCCGAACCGGCCGAAATGAGCACGAAGGGCCCAAAATCAAATGGGACATCTGGGACAAATGGAGGCGAAGTACGCGAAGGAGCCGAGGACCAGGACCAATCAGAAACTGCCACGTGTCCTCACAGGAGAAAAAGTCAAAAGGTCAAAGGGGTGAGTTATCGAGCGCTGAACCAAACCAATGAAATGGCGCCACGTGTCCAAGTTTAAGGGGCCCACAAGCAATTTCAAAAGGAAAGCCCGCGAAAGACGGAGGACAGAGAATTGCTCGTCCAATCAGCACGTGCCACGTGTCGTCCAGACGGTGAAGAGCGGGAAAACATTTTAAAATCTGTCTTGGTCTGCTCCGTGCCCTAAATCTTCAGATCGCCATATCTTTTGATCCAGAGCTCAGATTTCCACGTTCTTTATATCAACGGAAAGCTCATGAAATTCTCTACATGATTCTGGGGTTAATATCGAGTTTTGGTGCAGTTTGGAGAGAGAAAATCAAGAAACGGCTCTGACGCGTGATACAACAGAAGTGACGCTTCAACAACCAGCTTTAATGTAGTAGACAGCCCGCCGTTTTGCCAGGATCCGCCGCTTATACCATAGTGAGATGATTTAAAATACGACCTAGGGGGTGGTTGGAGTAGATCTGACTTTCCTCTTTCTTCCTTCTCTCATTCTTCCTATATATTGTAAGGAGTGGCAAAATAAAAAAAGTGGTTCATTCTTTCTGCTCTGCCCTCCCTTCTTTTCTTCTCTAGGGTTGAAAATGAAGTTCGAACCTCCTCCCTACTCTGTAATGGCGTTTTTTGCCTTTTACTAATGGAATGATGTTCTGTGCAAACTTCTGAAGCAACAAAACGTGTTTTGTGATGCATCTGTCCATCCTTTCTCGTTTTTGCTTGTTTTCTTCTTCCCTCTCTTCATTGCAGGTATCTGTGCATGTTTGAACGTTCACTGCAGATCTGGGGCTGTGTTCATGGAGTTTTGGGACACTTTCTGTGTGAAATCTATCCTTGGGCCTGTGATGCATCTGTCCATCCTTCCCATTGCTCACCTCTCTTTGTCCCATGGCAGTTTTGATAGATGTTCAACATTCTCCTTCTCTGGTGTATCACCGTTTTAATGTAGGCTTTTGCTGTTTTTCCCTTCTCTCTCTCTCTCTCTGTCTCCTTGGCATGGTTAGATTAGGATTAGATTAGCTTGCCTGCACTGGAATAGCTTGTGGCAGGTAGTTTAGGAGTAGGAACCAGCCTTCTCTGGAGATTCCTCTCTCGGTTTCACAAGTCCCACGCTTGGAGAGAGGTTTCCGTGTTGTGCAATCACACTGGATGCCTGAACATCAACCTAGAAGCCTGATGTGCGTCCAGGGGTGCTGTGATTTTGCACTAACAGTTTTGGCACGCCCGGTGGGACCTTAGAGGTCTTTCACTTCATCTTTTGCAGGTTGATGTGTTCCTGTGAAGATTTCAGCCTTTGGAGGCACTTGCAAACACATCTGGCGACTCCATCTGATCAGCAACCCATTTCTCTGAGCTTGCAGACCCGTTTCCATACATTTTCATCCATCCTTCTTTATACCTCTTTCATTCTTTTCCATTCCATGAAGTTGTGCAATCATGACTTCATTTCCATCATGGATATTCACATCAACAACAGCAGTATATTCACACCTCCAACACATTTTGCAAATCCTCCAAATCAGCATTTTGAGCAGATTCAAGATCAGTATGCATACCCATATGAGCAGCAGTGCCAAAGTCAGTTTGGCTATGGAGCTTTCCAAGAGCAAGGGTGTGCATACAATGAAGACCATCAGATCCAAGATGCTGGTCTGTTGGAGAAAATCCAAAAGATGGAGGAGGGGATGGTGCAGTCCAGGGCTCAGGCACAGATGAGAGCATTTGGAATCGGTTGTGAAGCACCCTGTCCATGGGTGGGACCTTTTCCAAGTCATTACAGCCCTCAGGAGAAGCTTGACTTCATGATTGCAACGCTGCCTTTGCTTGCAAAGTGGATTGAAGAAATAGAAGTGTATGAGAGAAGTATTCAGCAACCTTGTCAACAGGTAAACACACCATCTCATGCCTTTTCTTTTCCTCTTTCCCAATCTGTTTCAGTTCAGCAGTGTCAAGTTTCAAACTCTCCATCTGCTGTCCCAAATGTTGAATCCATTTCTCCATCCCCTAGTCTTCCACCCCATCTCGATTCTTCTTTCCTTTTCCCTTCCAAATAGTCATCCCCTCCACAAGAGCTAACAGAAATACCCCCTCCTCCAAAGAAACAAGAGTTTCTACCTCCTCCACCACCACAAAAAAATGTAAAATCAATCGAGTTTCAACCCATTCCTCCTTTTGCATTCCCAATTCCATGTGGGAAAGAAGAAATTGAAAAAATCAGTCATCAAGGAAAACAAGAGGAAGAGCCAAACAGAAAAGAAATGACAGACAGCTTGAAGGTTTGGGCTGCCAAATTTGGGATGACAAAGATCCCCTTGATGGTCAAGCCTACAGAAGAAGCTAGGGTTGGAGAACAAATGGTGGTCAGGACTGATTTTGTTTGCAGCAGAAGAAGAAGATCTTGCAGCCCCAACTTGTCCTCTAGAGCAGCAGATTAAAGAGTTTGACTTGACAAACTTCATGCTGGAGGAGGATTTCAATCAAGAGCAAGATTGCCTTCAAACATTGGAGGAAGGAGAAGCTGCTCCAAATCCAAAAGAAGAGGAGCACAATCTAGCTGTGGAGGAGAAAAACGCAGATCCAAGGGCTTTGAGCACAAAGCAGGTTACAGAAGAACCTTCAGTTCTTCTTTCCACTTCATCTCTCTCAAGTTCTAGCACTGAAAAGGAGTTTGATCTCTCAAACTCAATATTGGAGAGTGAAGGAAACCATGGTGGTCAAGTTGCAGATCAAGAGGACACCATGGAGGAAGTTGAACACGAGCAGCAGGACAGCAATGAGGCAGTTTACCTGTCAGATTTGGAGGACTATTTTGATGGAGAAGAGCCGGTTGAGTTTTCACCATTCTCTCTTTCATCATCCACATTCCAAACACCAGAGTCTACTGCCATGAAGGAGAGCACACATTTGCAGGAGCCTGCATCTTATAGCAGCCCTTTGGAACCAAAATTGGAAGATTTAAATCTTCCATGTTCTTCATCGGAGGAAGAGAAAGGGCAGAAGGGTTCCTACCATTTCTTCCACGACCATCCATTCAGGTGGGTCTACAAGAAGACTCCATTCTTGGAATTGAAAATCAGAGCTATGGGCATACTCAAATGGATCAGACCTTGCCCAATCAGGTATTTGGCTTCATTGGAGCCAAAGGAGAAGCCACAACCAGTCATGCTTGCTTCTGAGCATGAGGATGAGCTACAAAGTACCAAGGATCAGCTGCCATACCTCTCCAATCCAAATGCAGAGCAACTAAAAGAGGTATTGGATTTATTTTTAGTTGATACCTTGATGATTTGGATAGAAGACCAGCTTCTTGTTGATTTTCCATCCATCCAAACAGCCATGATCAGTGCCAAATCAGTTGCATGGCTGCCAATTTTGAAGAAAGGGAGCTATTTTGCACAACCAGTTGCAGGGTTTGTTTAGCTTTCCTTTGCTTCCAGCTAGAGTAGAGTAGGTAGATTTGCTTTCAGCAGAAGAAGTGCTTGTGCACACTCTGCATGTTCCATTTGGGGCATGTATGATTTTCAGTTTTGTACATAGTTTTGGTGTTGCTGGTTTTGCTCTTGCACAGTTCTTTTCAGTGGTTTTTGGTGAGAACAACTCCATGTCCGATGGGTTTCCAAGTGGCTTAGAGGGGAGGTTTTCAAAGTTCAGATTAGTTGTAGGTTGCAACTTATGACTCCATGCCCAATGGATTGCTTCAGGCAACTAGTCTTTTCATCTAGCAGGCAGATGACCCTGCTGAGTCGCCAAATTGTTATCCAAAATTCACCCCCTTAGGGTAAATTTTGATAACATGCATCAGAAGATTCAAATCCCAAGCAAATTGATTGATTCAGAGCAAAATCAGGTTTCTAGGGTCCCTTCAGGTATTTTTCTAACTCCCCTGGCCGAAGAAACAGGGAGCAAGCTCTGAGAAAATGCAAAAAAGTTGCAGAAAGGCAAATAGGTTGACCCAGGAAAAAGTGTGAAAATTGGCTAAGTCCTACTCAAGGGAGCAATTGGGACATTTGGGACGTCAAGGCGCGGATCGGCCGAAAAGCCTCCAGGCGGCCCAAATTGCATTTGGGACAGTCGGGCCAGAAGTACGCGGAGGACGCGAAAAGCCGATCCGGCCGAAGGAGGAAGAAAAATTGGCTAGGCGTTGCTCGGGACGTTTGGGACAAAAAGACCCGAACCGCCCGAACCGGCCGAAATGAGTCCAGAGGGTCCAAAATCAAATGGGACATCCGGGACAAATGGACGCGAAATGCCCGAACCGGCCGAAGTAAGCACAAACAGCCCACTAAGCATTTGGGACAAGTGGGACAAAAGTACGCGGCGGGTGGCGAAATGCCGGTTTGACCGAGAGGAAAAATTGGCTAACTGCTGAGAGGGTCGCCTTTGGGACATCTGGGACAAAAAGGCGCGAACCGGCCGAACCGAGCGAAATCAGCACAAGCAGTCCGAAGCGAAGTGGGCCAAGCGGGCCAAAAATGCCCGAACCGGCCGGATCCGGCCGAATCGGCCGAAATGAGCACGAAGGGCCCAAAATCAAATGGGACATCTGGGACAAATGGAGGCGAAGTACGCGAAGGAGCCGAGGACCAATCAGAAACTGCCACGTGTCCTCACAGGAGAAAAAGTCAAAAGGTCAAAGGGGCGAGTTATCGAGCGCTGAACCGAACCAATGAAATAGCGCCACGTGTCCAAGTTTAAGGGGCCCACAAGCAATTTCAAAAGGAAATCCCGTGAAAGACGGAGGACAGAGAATTGCTCGTCCAATCAGCACGTGCCATGTGTCGTCCAGATGGTGAAGAGCGGGAAAACATTTTAAAATCTGTCTTGGTCTGCTCCGTGCCCTAAATCTTCAGATCGCCATATCTTTTGATCCAGAGCTCAGATTTCCACGTTCTTTATATCAACGGAAAGCTCATGAAATTCTCTACATGATTCTAGGGTTAATATCGAGTTTTGGTGCAGTTTGGAGAGAGAAAATCAAGAAACAGCTCTGACGCGTGATACAACAGAAGTGACGCTTCAACAACCAGCTTTAATGCAGCAGACAGCCCGCCGTTTTGCCAGGATCCGCCGCTTATACCATAATGAGATGATTTAAAATACGACCTGGGGGTGGTTGGAGTAGATCTGACTTTCCTCTTTCTTCCTTCTCTCATTCTTCCTATATATTGTAAGGAGTGGCAAAATAAAAAAAGTGGTTCATTCTTTCTGCTCTGCCCTCCCTTCTTTTCTTCTCTAGGGTTGAAAATGAAGTTCGAACCTCCTCCCTACTCTGTAATGGCGTTTTTTTCCTTTTACTAATGAAATGATGTTCTGTGCAAACTTCTGAAGCAACAAAACGTGTTTTGTGATGCATCTGTCCATCCTTTCTCGTTTTTGCTTGTTTTCTTCTTGCCTCTCTTCATTGCAGGTATCTGTGCATGTTTGAACATTCACTGCAGATCTGGGGCTGTGTTCATGGAGTTTTGGGACACTTTCTGTGTGAAATCTATCCTTGGGCCTGTGATGCATCTGTCCATCCTTCCCATTGCTCACCTCTCTTTGTCCCATGGCAGTTTTGATAGATGTTCAACATTCTCCTTCTCTGGTGTATCACCGTTTTAATGTAGGCTTTTGCTGTTTTTCCCTTCTCTCTCTCTCTCTGTATCCTTGGCATGGTTAGATTAGGATTAGATTAGCTTGCCTGCACTGGAATAGCTTGTGGCAGGTAGTTTAGGAGTAGGAACCAGCCTTCTCTGGAGATTCCTCTCTCGGTTTTACAAGTCCCACGCTTGGAGAGAGGTTTCCATGTTGTGCAATCACACTGGATGCCTGAACATCAACCTAGAAGCCTGATGTGCGTCCAGGGGTGCTGTGATTTTGCACTAACAGGAACCATAGATCTATTTTTTACTAAAAGTTTCAAAGTGCCCACAAGTCCTAAAACCCTAAAAAGTATTAGGTAGTGAAGAATCTACTTTGGAAATGTGTATGAAATTTACACAAAAAGTGCAAAAGTTCATCCTAACTTTGAAAGTCTGAAATGCAAGGGATAAAGTCCTTTTTGGGATCCAGAGCTCAGAATTCACTTTGCATATAAAGTGAGAGAGTGATCCTAAGCTCAAAAATCCTGATTTTGTCTTTTTAGATTGATACTTATCCAAATTTTTGAATATTTGACTCTTCTA
Source organism: Taxus chinensis (assembly GCA_019776745.2). NCBI lineage: Eukaryota > Viridiplantae > Streptophyta > Pinopsida > Cupressales > Taxaceae > Taxus > Taxus chinensis. Next base: position 596,641,078 of record CM034148.1, on the reverse strand, counting down.
AATCCATACAAAAAATAGCTCAAATTAGATAAGTTATCCAAAAATTATCATTTGAATTCAAATTTTTGGATAACACATCATTTGAGATGCATTGGCCATTCCACATTGTCAATTTTTTATATTTCAATAAAAAATAAAAACTTCTATCAATATTATATGTCAACCTCTTTAGACCATATTCTAATTTGAATTCTTAGGTTCAAATGAGCAATCTATAGTTCATCTTGGAAGAATTATATCCAATCACAGAACTTCCTAAACCCCCAATAAAAATACCCTTATTCAAAATCATCTAAAATTATCCTAAAAAATTTAATTGCCTCATGACATCCCTCTTTTACATTAATATCCCCTAACTACCATCTTTAGGGAAAGACTCCCTATTAAATTTTTCATAACATAGTATACTTCAACAATAAAATAATATTTCAACCCAAATTTATCTAACCATAATTCAATCATTATTCTTCACTTTCCCATCATATATATGATTCTAGATGAACTATTATGTTTAGTATATGATCCTCCCATTTTCATCTATATCAATATTGACAACATGCACATCAAGAAATCTCTCATAGATGAGGGTTCTAGCTTTTCTCGCTTCCTTAGAATTCATAAAATCCTATGGTATTATACTGAAAACCTAAAATCAACCTGTACACACCCAAAATTAGGATGACACCCTCTAGGTACCCTTTGATTACATACCCCCTTACCATGACCCCTTTCACATATTTTAATCAATCTAAATACATATATTATATTGATTATTACCTCACCCCTCCACCTCATCTTCGACACATTCCAAGCCCATTTAATAACTAAGACTAATTCATCAACCCCCTAACTAACTGATAATTATTCTAAACCTAATATTAATTACCAACTACCCCTCCCACCAATTTCCCATGTGATTTAACTAGAATCAAGACTCCTAACCCAGAACCGTTCTTGACTCACATCAAAATATTTTTTAGCAAGTAAGACTATTTCTCCCTAACTAACGTCATTTATTCCTCAGTCAGCATCAATCAAGGAACCGCCATCAGTTCCTTTAAATAAGCATTTTCAAATATTTTCCTGGGTTCTCCTTTTGGTTAGCATTCTTTGATCTCACATCTTGGGCATTCAATCAACACCCTGACGATTAACTAAGCACCAGAGCATTAAACTCTCCACCAGCAAAAAAACTATGGCTTCACAGGCTTGGACCATTTACACAGAGAAGAACTCAACCTCCATTTTCATGGCACTGGATCACGGCTCGTGTCTCCTACATTCCCAAATCAATCACCATCTTCTACCAATATTCATATCTCTGATAAGTATTCTTAACCAGGTTATTGATTTCATTAGCTTTGGTTTTAGATACCTTTATCTCTTTCTAATCACCTCATTCCTCTCCCAGATACTTTTCGTATCCCATTCACCCAACTTCCTACTAACCGGAACCACTCTACCCTTTTAACCACCCCCTTTTACCCCTACTAAGTCTTCACCTAAATCCCTACACTCTACCTAATACCTCCCAATACTCTGTGCAATCAAAAAGATCCCAAATCAACCTTTTTGCTACCTTTAAAATCAAATTTCCCCTACTATGATCAATTGCCTAACCGATCATGGCTATAATCAATGACCGGCATTAGTAGACTGATTATCATTAGTCTCTGTGTCTGGAATTTTCCCCATCAAACCAGCAAGCTTATTCCTCCACCCAAAACTCTCCAAATCCTCCCAAGACTTCACCCGGACCTTCTTTCTTCCCTCTGTCATACCTATAGACCCTGAATACCAACCATTCATCTAGATTTAATCTTATGTTTTTCATTTAGATTAGATTTAGACTATTGTGTTGTGTGAGATACCCAAATCATATAACTACAGTAGGAATTTCTACTTCATGATATTTATCATCATTAATTTGTATTAAGAAGTGGATTGACAACCTTCTAGGAAGCACCCCACTTCTCGGATCTAGCTCATGTTATGCAATCCCCTTACCTATGTTATTGAATTTTATTTTTGGTCTTTCTTTTCTTCTCATGTAGTCCTTCCCAGATAAAAAGGAGTGCTCTATAATTGGCTTGGCCGTCAACAATGGTGTGCAACCTCTTCACGGCCTCTAGGTACTCCTCATGTACCATACCTTTACCTTTTCAATAGTTTTGTGATATGGTACTCCTATATGGTGAAACATGTTGGCATGCTTAGTGGGAACCTCATCATTTTTGGGTTACTTATATTCATTTAGGATTGCATTTCTAATTGTTTCCTTTCTAAAATATTCATTAAATCTCTCCTTGGTAACATTATTTCTTCTATTTGCTCTAGAATTCACATTTCATTTGGTGCAAATTAAAATGAATCATTCTTTCTTCTTTCATGATTTCATTAGTTAAATCCATACTCTATTCCTATTCACTATTGATTTCATCCAATCTCAATCTTTTGATTTGGGTTTAAAATGGTTGCATTGCATCCTGTGTATTATTGCATTTAGCTCACATATTCTAATTAGCAATCAAATATAACATAGGTCATGACCGGTAGATGATTGGGTAATTAAGTGTAGTCCACTTTTGCACATAGTTTTCCAAATCACTCAAACAAATAACACATTTCTTAAACATTCCCCAAATCCTAGGAATAATCTATCAAGGATTTAAACACCTGTTGATAATGGGCCCCAACTGATGTTCTTGCCATATTGTCATATCATAGGTCATACCTCACGTACCGAAAGGTATATCAAGGATTCCCCCCACCAAAACATTGTTGAAACCATCCATAGTTGGATTCTAGTTACCTTATATCCACTCCTTTCTATATATTCACAGTCAGTCCTAAGGCTTAAGCCATCAAAACACTAACATCTTATTCCCAGGATAATGTGTTTGTTATATTTTTCTTGTTGTATTTGTGACTTTATTTCTTTTCTTCTACTATTTGAGGTGTGAGATCGTATTTCATCACTTTTATTTTTTCACACTTAGACATCACAATCAATTAATTTTTTTTCTATGAGTGTGTTGGATTAGAATTAATATACACAACCCAGTTCTCAGCTTATTTTGACCAAAATATTTCTTAGAAATTTCAAATTTCTTAAGTTTAGATATAATATGCCTTACCAACATCAGTCATTTCTTCTTACCGGCACCTGTTCACTAACTCGTATCGGTCTCTATGTTTCTGACTTTCTGTGAAAAATAGCAAGCTAATTTCACCTTCCATACATTTTACAAAAGTCTATTTATGAGTTTCTTTCATCTTTACAAAGCTCAGAGTACTTATTTTCCATCCTTCAATATGGTTTGGAATCTCCAACATGCACTAGGTCTTTCTTTCCACACAAGTTATATACCTTTTCCTTTTATCCCTTCACCGTCTTCCATTTTGTCTCTAATAGATCCTAATTCTTCTACACTCCTACCCAAAGGTTATGAGGAATTCACTATATTCCTTAATCATAACACCAAGGCCTTGTAACATTACCTTACTACTTCTTCCACCTGTGACTCATCAGGTCAGCCCCTTTATGGAATGCCCACTTCTATGCCTGCCATTTCTACCATCTCTGCCATATCGAGGAATGATAATGTGGCCACCCAAACTACTCTAGCATTGTCTAATCCCATTTTGCAACCACCTAATTCTCATGTAACCTCTACATCCTTGACATATTTTCTTCCATTGACATCTGTAGTACCCATATCCACTACCCCTATTATAACATCATCAGTATCTTACGTACATATTCCTACACAACGGTTGGTTGCATTGACCTCTTCCACTCCATTTCATAATTTGGTAGTCTCTATTACCAAAACTCTTCCACCTATCACCATAATGATCTTTCCACAAGCCCCTCCTACTTCTAGCTTACCTATAACACAACCCATCACCTCAATTGCATATTTGGGGTATATGCCCTCCTTTTCCACTACGTCCTACATACATATGAATCAATTCACATACTTGGCACCACCACATACTAGTATGCCTTTTATGACCCATTCATCTTATAAATCCCCTTATACCTTAGGGTGTATCCCTCAATCAAACCCCATAGTGGATCTCATTAAAATGATGATGGATAAAATGCAGACACTTGAGTCCTTATTTTTTGGGTCCCATAATGTATTAAAATATGATGATATTTGTAACAACCCAATTCATCCCTTAATACCTATTCATCCATATCCAAGTAAATGGGAGATACCCAAATTCAACCGCTTCAATAGTAAGGAGGACCCACAACAACACTTGCATTCATTTAGACACGTTTGTTACCTAATAGGCCATGATGATGCCTTGCTCCTTCATACCTTTCCCATGTCTCTGTTGGGACCCACCTTATACTCGTACAGTGCTTTGGCCATGTACTCGATATTTTCCTTTAATCAATTGGCACATACCTTTCTCAATAACTTTTCTATAAACATTTCTAAAAAGGTCACTATCGTAAGTTTATATTTTATTTGTCAATATGATGATGAGTCTATCATTGATTTTGTCACACGGTAGTGAAGCCTAATCTATCAAATTTTCTTCTCTCTCATGCAACCTAAGCTCATAGAGTTGTTTACGAGAGCATGTGTTAGGCAAATTTCCTCAACTCTTCAAGTTCAAACATTTCTTACATTTTACGAGGATTTTACCATGGATAGGAAGCTTGAGATCCATGCCCTTAAAGAAGAAAAACTAAAACTGTGTAACAAAAAAATGCCTTTAAATCAAATGAGTCTTCTTCCAAACCACCCAACAACCATCCCAAGCCTAAAAGATCCACTAACATGATAATTTTAAAATTTGGCCCTTCTTATCCAGCTAATAAACCTAAACCTCCTTCCAATCTCTCACCGGTGCAAAATTTCCAATATCGGTATGAAAAAAAGAGTTACACTCTCATTGGGGAGCCATATTCTTCTTTATTGGAAAGGTTGTTGAAGGATGGAGCCATCACTTTTCCTCCCATCAAACCACATACCATTTTTGATCCTTCTCCCCCCACACCGGCTTGGTATAAGAAAAATGAATTATGTAATTACCATTGTGTAAAAGGACATAGTGACACAAATTGCAAAACCTTTAAAAACATTGTGCAAGGAATGTTAGACAAAGGTGATATCATCCTTGACAACCCTAACGCACTTGCTAATGCAAAGTTAAACATTTTTAGAAAAAAAAATTCCTTGCCATGCCCCTTCATCAACTCATGTTGGTGATACGTACACAAAATAAATCAATGTACATGTGGTTCATGTAGTCTTCAATACAACGTTTGATCCTTCTATCTAGTATCCTCTTATAGCATCTATTAAGGAAATTTTCACATGAACTCTTCTACCCGTGAAGGAGCCCACTTTACCTGTTCCTTTACCTCTAAGGGATCCCACCTTAAATGTTTCTTTATTTCCAAAGGAGCCCACCTCAATTGTTCCTTTACCCATAGAGGAACGCACCTTACATGTTCCTTTATCCATGGAGGAACCCACCTTAATTTTTCCTTTACTCACAGAGGAACCCACCTTATCATCCTCTCTACCCATAGAGGAGTCTAAATTACCCACTTTGCCTTCTCCTTAAATCATAAAGGATCCAATTTTATCTACTCTTCCTATATGTGATACCTCTCTGAAAGTCTTCAGATCACATCCCTCTTCTTACATCACTCTTACCCACCGAGTTGGAGTATAATACCTTCCCTTTCTCGCGAGTCATCAGAGTTCTTCATGGGATTTAACACCAAGTTGTCATCCTCTTCATCTACTCCAAAACCCTTCTCTTGTTTGGTTGATTACTTGGAGTATGTCAATTACACTACCCTCTGGGGATGCCTTAGAATCCCCATTTCTACATAAATGTGGATTTCCTCCCCTAATACATCGACCATATATCCAAATATATTCAAAGTGACTAAGGATTTTATGCCTGAACCGGTGGTATTATCCCCTTCTTCATTAGCACCCCTCCACTTAGGCCTCCATTTTCTCAAAAAACATACTACCACCTTAAGGTTTTTATTGGTACCAAGTCTGTCACACCCCCCTCTAAAGCTAGGCTTGTTATCTTCTTCACCACCAATCACAAAATCTACTCTGACACCTAAAAGGAAGACCCAACCTCTTAGGGATCACACTCTGGTATCCCCTACACCTTCTCACTCACCTTCACCTCTACCATCAATATTGGGTCCACATCCTTCAACCTTGGTTAACCTGCCCCTTTACCAAGGAAAATCCAAAGTGAGATAACCTATACCTTGCCTTCACCTCTCATTTTTCCCACACCTTCTTCACTACCCCCATTGGGCCGCAAAATATCAGCTAAGTACAAGAAGGCGTGTGAGCAAATGGGACTTAGTTGAAAAAGGGTGCATGGTTTAAAGGCATGCAGGGTAGGGCCCTAGCAGTAGGGTGTTAAACATATGGCGCGTGCAAAAGAAAAAATAGGTTTTACACTTAGCCGCACTCAATATTCCATGAAGCACATGAGAAAAGCATGACCCTTGTGGATAAGGTATCAACCTAGCGACTTTAGGATCAAAAAGGGAATATTCTATGCATGTAATTAAAGTTTCCAGAAGACATCATTGTAAGGAGTGGAGATCTCGGATCTGAGAAGGCATTCTTCCATGGAGAACCACCTCAACACTTGGCAACCAATCTATAACTTCTAAAGGACATGGCGGTGGGTGCTAAGGTTATAAATACAAGTGCTCGATGGAAGCAGTAAGGGGAAAGAAGAATATATGGTATAAAGAGTGTGTGGAGAGTGCGAAGAAGAGAAAGGAGAGGCGAAGCCCTGCAAAAACTAAAAGGAGGATGTTATAGGTTAGGGATTATAATAGCTATGTAAGTAATGACATATCTAGAGGGATGGGCCTGCATTCTTTTTATTTTTGCATTATAGTGAGCATAATGTAGTTATAATGCATGACTTAAATCTACATTGTTATAAAAGGGTATGTCACGACCTCAAGGAATTGTAATGTGGTTATTGAACCTGTTAATATGAATACAACACTCTGTTATAAATCATCTTTGTTTGGAAGTATACTACTTATGTATTTCCTTTCTATATGAACCATTTCCTTATGTTGCTTGTTATTTCTCTTTTCTTGATGCAATAAGATAACAAATCATTCTAGAATATGGCATGGTTCTTTCTACTCATTTCCATTTCAATATCTATTATAAGATGATGCATTCTCATAATACTCACATAAAGGAGAGACTCGGTTCCCGCTCATGCCTCGGGTGAGCACCCAATGCTCATTGGGTGATAGGTCGACACGCATGGGATTAGACTATTGGTCCAAGGGTATAAAATATGACTACATCTTGGTTCCATTTTTAGGACCTCATTTTCAAAGTTTTTGTGAGAAATGGCATGCATCTTTGTTCCGATGATGCGTGATGACAGAGTGCCTGACCTTAGAAAGTGTGAAAACATGGTTCAAGAGCACGGAGGGTGAGTTTTCTTAAAGATTTTTAGCACTGGACCTGAGTTTGATGCATGTAGATGGGTAGAAGAGAACCTATACCATGAGTTGTATGAGACATGTTATTTTGTTTCTTCCTAGTAGAACTATATGAATGGATTTTAGTATACACATCCAGATTGAGCTGGTACTATAGATCACGTGTATGGACCCAAGATGACTATCAGAGGCTTGCAGGATGCAGATCTGACTTGGACGCATGTTATTGATCACTGTAAGGAAGAGAGTGTTGACCAGTTATACTCTTGAATATGCCATTTCTACACATTATTTCCCAGAAGTTATTGAGTTTGAGTTTCTAAGGGAGCCTAGAGGATAATTTTTGCATGTTATTCCTTTGGTTATGAAGCTCTTGGTCATTACTTTGAGTTTAGAAGCATTTCCCATGGCCAGCTAAGCTTCTCTGAGTGTTGGGAGAGGAAGCTAGGGTGGAGGAAAATGCCATAACATTGTGGCTGAGAAGGAAAGGGAGGAGAGACAACTCACAGTATAATGAAGCTTCGTGAAAGGGAGATGACTAGACAATGTGAGGTTGCAAGTGTGATGGATCTATGGAGGCAGACGTTGTAGGAAGGAGTTGAGGTTAATGCAGAGGACATGGAACCTGAGCAGTCTGTGCTACCCCATCTTGGAAAGCACATGGGAGAGGTCCCCTTCCACTTCTGATGAGAGTCTCCTTGCATGGAGAAATAAGAGTAGTTGGCACGCGTTCTGAACCCACCTAGCAACCAACCCCTGGCATTTGGTTTTCCAGGTCAAGGGAGAAGTATTGTTAACCCAGTTGGTATCAGTGGGAGTAACTGATCTACACCCATGAGATATAATTTCTCATTTGGAACATCCATGGTTATGCAAGCCATTCCTGTATTTGGAGGAATCTTTGGACAAGCTGCAAGTACACAAGGATTGGGTATCACATCTGGGAGTGGCATGGGACATAATACTGGAAGTGGGACAATATCACAAACCATCGGTGCATAGTTTAGTGGGACGTTGAGGAACACTAGGCACAAAAACTTCTGGTCCTTTTCCAATTATAGGAGGTGGATCTGCTGGGTCAGGAGGAACATGACCTAGTGGATCCAGCAAATATGGTGGAGGAGGAAACACTAGAGGGAACCAAGGCTCTGGATCGGGAGGACAAGGACCCCAGCCACCCGCCCAAGTGTTTTTTGAGATGTCTTTACACTTACTAGACTATAGGGGTATTGAAGATGTTGCAGAGCATGTGCACAAGTGTGAACTTACAATGGCGCAATGAAGGGAATCACTACCCCAGAGTGGAAGGTAAACTCAGTTTGTCAACAATGTTGCAAGGATGCACGCATAGTTGGTATAGGATGTATGACCCCCATCAGATGGTGGTAGAATACACCGAATTGAAGAATTTTTTCCTAGCAGAGTTCCATATCCCTGAGTTTGAGCAGAAGAGCATCAACACTCTGAATTTGATCTAGCAGGGGATGGCAAAGAGTGTTTGGGAATATGACATGCATTTCAAGACTCTCTTATCAAAACTATCCTATGACATTCATCCTTCTTAACATGCTCAATGGTTTTTCAGAGGATTGATAACACCATTTAGAAGGGCTTTGTCACACAAGACTTTCACATACCTACGTGAGGCATTAGAATCTTCCCTAAGTGCCGAAGTCTATTGGGAGTGTTAATACTGGTGTTAGTCCTTTTCTAGAGGCTCAAATTTCTACAATGGCCAAGTGGTTGGAGAAGGTATCTACAAACTCAGGACATGAGGTTCGTAGTGGGCTTTGGTGTATAGACTGTGAAGTGTAAAGGCATAGAAAGGATATTTTCCCTCAGAATTCAGTGTGCACTATGTTGGTAGATTTTGAGATTTTCCATGGGGATCATGATGCAAGTAGATTCCCTCTACTCCAATGTGCAATCCACAAGAATGTTTCTTGTTATTGAAAGATTTATACCTCTACGACCCATGATACCAAGGATTGCAAACTGATTGATCAAATCCATGATGCTATTGATCTGGGTGTGCGCCAGACTAGCCTTGCAAGTAGTTGAAAGGATGATGACCATCGTTATGAAGGGCACGCATAGATGGAGGAGCATGTGAAAGAGATTTTTGTGAAGGATTTCATGGTCATAGTAACCACGGCAAAGGACAAAGTGAGTTCCCATGAGGAACCTGTTATAATTATGGATCTACCGAGCATTACAAACATGAGTGTCTTGATCTGTTACAATGCTCATGGTGTGGAAAGAAACACAAGTATGAAGAGTGTCCAAAACTTTATGAGCATATGAACCAACAGTACCAGAAAGACAAAGGCACTTGGATGGTGAGCATCAAGAAGGCTGATTCACAGTGGATGCTAAGAGTGGTGCATGAGTCAGGACTAGAACCTGTGTTGGTGACGACGTGAGCAGAGGCCACATGTGCTAGGGAGATGCCAAGACAAAGGACACTAGTTTCAAGAGAGGAAGTGGTACATGGAAATTATTTGAACACTACTCATCAGAAAGAGGTGTATCAAGAGACTATGGACGTGATTAGGAGTTTACAAGGGGAGATCCAATGTCTAAAGGAGCAATCAAAGTAGTTGAAGCAAAGGAAGAATTCTGAAGTTCCAAAGGATGACCTGGATGAGGTCAAGGAAGTGTGTAGGATGTTAAGGCAAGAGAATATTATTCCCTTGCTAGGAGAATGGTTGAGAGAGAAGGTACCACACGCTAGAGAAGAGCACAGAAAGGTAGGTTTTGCATGCAAACCTTCCTCCTCACAGCCTCGACTATGACAAGGAGATTACTTTGAATGCGGTTGTTGATGGATGGCTTCTGAAAAATATTCTCATCGACATGGGAGAAGAGGTAAATGTTCTTACCTTAGATGCCTGACATCAAATGGGAAGGCCCACATTGCAACCATCTTCAAATGTGTTGTATATGGAAAACAAGACTAAGGCAATTCCCATTGGAGTCCTTAAGGATGCAGTTATCACCATTCAAGGGGCCAAGTTCACTGGAGACTTCAAATTCTTGGCACTCGCCGAGGCATAAAACTTTCCAGTGTTACTTGGGTGCCCATGGTGTTACAAGAACAATGCCAACCTGTGGTTTAACAAAGGATATATCAGCTTTCTAAACAAGGAAGAAAGGGTGGTCATTCCTTTGACATATGGGAATTCAACACCCTATACTAAGATCTTAGGAGAATAATTCCTTGATAGAATCTATGTGTGCTCCATCAGAGATCCTGAGATAATTCACCCCACAAAGGGAGTTATCCAGTTTGAAGATGCTCAATCCTTGAGTGATACCACTAGTGTGGCATGCAAACATTTGGGTGTACATGGGACTTATGAGTTGATTGGGTGATAGTTGAGAGGATCTATAACAAGGGTAACAAAGGTGCACTCAGTCAAGTGCCTAGGAGGAAAGAAGTTTCCAAGTTACTCTGGAGGAGCATATCCTAAAATTTTCTTGCGAGAAATGGAAGCTCAGTGGAAAAATGAGGATGAGAGGAGGGGAATGCTCAGTTATAACCTACTCAGAACTATAATGTGCACTGGTGGGCTACACATCGAAGATAACATCCTAGAGTGGTGAAGGTGAGGATCACATTTTCTATAAGGTTCTCTAGGAGCAATGTAGCCCACGGTCATATAAGAATACCATGGTAAAGAGACCACTTCATTTCATATCCAAGCATGTGAGAAGGCCTAGATGGGAAGCGCAAAAGTGTTACCACCTTCATTATGGGTGCATAAATTATATTCCACCTTACAAGGATGTGCACATGCATGGTATATTCATTCAGAGATGCATCATCAAACAGGTAATTGGAAGGAGTTGATGGCCAATATCATTCAAGATTTTGAGTATAGGAGTACCAAGACCATTAGTGGATAAGGCGTTACAAGTAATCAAGTGCCTTATGATGGGAGATAGTGCTATGGAAGAAGATAGGCTATTGGAGTTACTAGGTGATCCTTACTTAGAGACATGCCTCAATGAAGAAGAATAAGAGGAAATACAGCTTGAGCGTGCATGTGCATGGAAAAAGAAAAAGGAAAAAATGGTCTATGTAATAGATGAAGAAGAGATGGAGACTTTGGATGTTAATAATTCGAAAGGTATGTGAAGTCATAGAATGTGATGATGAGTGAGAACATGCCTACCATGAGCCCTTGAAAACAAAGAAGGTTAACATTGGAACAGAGATAAAACCTAAGGAAGCTATCATCGAAGACTATTGGTGAGAAAAATAAATTTCAAAGGTCATTAATCTGTTGCACGTGAGTTGCAGGATTTGTTTCCTCATGGGTACCATGAACTCAAAGGCATTCACCATTCCTTGGGAGAGATGAAGATCAAGTTGAAGGAAGGTGCATGCCTGATTTGGAAGAGGCCTTATCAGATGAATCCAAATTTACGTGTACAGGTCAAGAAAGAAATAGAAAAGATGATAACATCTGGTATCATTGAGGCAGTGGAAGAATCAGAATAGATAAGCCCAATGGTTATCAGTATCAAGAAGGATGGAAGGATAAGAATCTGTGTTGACTACAGGGATCTGAATGCAATATGTGTCATCGATCCTTTCCCAATCCCCCTTTACTAAAGAAATTTTGGAGGGAGTAGCCAGGCGTGAAGTCTACTCTTTCACATATGGGTTCTCAAGGTATCACCAAGTTTGGATTGCAAAGTAAGACCAGAGAAAGAAAACTTTCGCCACTGAATGGGGAATTTTTTTCCTACATAGTTACGCCTTTTGGATTGAAGAATGTGTTTGTTGTGTTCTCGTGCATCGTGGTACAAGCATTTCAGAACTTCATCCATAAGTTTCTTCAAGTTTACCTGGATGACTGGACTGTGTATGGATTGGTGAAAGATCATTGTGACAATTTAAGGTTGATGTTTGAGAGATGTCAGAAATTAAGGAATCCCTCAACATTAAGAAATTTACTCCTTTTGGAACCCTGTTAGGACACATTATATGCAACGAAGGTTTGCTAGTAGATCCTGTTAAAGCTATAGTTATTTTAGGATTAGGGGAGCCTACTAATAAAATCACAATGCATGGATTCCTTGGGCATATGGGGTATTACAGAAAGTTCATCAAGGGTTATGCCAAGATTTCTGCACCCATGGAAGAATTGTTAAAACACAAGAGTGCCTTTCATTGGGGAGAAATGCAAAAAAAGGCATTTGACACTTTGATGGATAGGATTTGTCATGGTGCCCATATTACGTTTTCCTTCTTGGGATAAGCCTTTCTATGTGCATGTTGATTCCTCAGGGAAAACTATGGGAGTCAGTACTAGCACAACCTAGTGAGGGAATTATTGATCATCCCTTGTGCTTTGCAAGTAGGAAATTGACACAAATAGAACAAAATTACACAACTAATGAGCATGAAGAATTTTTTATGATCTACGCACTGCAAAGTTTCAGGTAGTCCTATTGGAAACACCATTTATATTCTACATGGACCACATGGCATTAAACTACTTAGTCAACAAGCCCATTCTGAAAGGGCGCATGTATGTTGTTGGGTCATGTTATTTCAAGAGTTCAAGTTCATAGTGGTCGTAAAACATGGAAAGAGTAATTCAGGGCTTGACCACTTATTGAGGATTAACTCAGCGGAGGATGTGTAAGAATTGAGGATACCATGTTAGACACATAACTATTTTGGTTACAGTGTGCACCATCAGATTTGGAAGATATCACATTGTTCTTAAAAATAGGTGTGGCACTGGAAGGGATGAAGGTTATGGAGAGAAATAAGTTAACAATACACATCACACCCTACATGTTGATTAGTGGAAATTTGTATAAGTTAGGTCATGATCAGGTTCTACGTCGATGCGTATTAGAACATGAGCGTGTAGCCATTATGGAAGAAGCACATGGTGGGATTGCAGGAGGACACTATGTAGGAAATGCTACCACATGGAAGATTTTATTAGCAGGGATTTGGTGGCAAACCATCTACAAGGATTATATTGACTTTTGCAAGGCCTATGACCACTGCTAGCACCTTGGAAAACTTGGAAAGAGAGATGAAATGCCTTTGTGAATAATAACTAGTATTGAACCATTTGAAAAAATGGGCAATTGAAATTTGTAGGAGAAATTACACCATCCGTGCGAAGGACTGGTTTGTGGTATATCATCACTTGCATTGATTACTTAACATAGTGGGAAGAGGCAGCATGTACGAAGGATTACACTGCAACGACATCTACTCAAATTTTATGGGAGAATATAATCAACAGGTATGGTTACCCTTTAAGTTTAAAAAGTGATAGGGGTACACACTTTCTCAATGAAACAAACAAGATTCTTTTATCAGAATTTATGGTGGCTCGTCATAAGACTACCCCATATCACCCTCAAGAAAATGGAACTACTGAGGCATTTAACAAGATACTAAGTCACATGTTAACTAAGATATGTGACCGTTGGAAGGAAAGATTGGGATGGCAAAGTATTAACCATTACGGCATACAGGAACCTACAAGAGGTTGAACAAGGCCACACCGTTTCAATTGGTGTTTGGCACAAAGGATATTTTACCAGTGGAATTCATGTTACCATCGTTGCATATAGCATGCACGTAGGAGGGTTAGCTGGTGAGTAAACGCTGGAAGAAAGAATTGATAAGTTGATGCAGTTAGATGAAAGGTGATCACTTGCTAGTAAGTAAGAAGACAGAAAAATCAAGACAAAAGGCATGGTAAGATCTTAATATCAAGAACAAGAAGTTTGAGGTTGGGTAGATGGTATTGTTGTATGATTCCAAGTATCTGCGCCATCTTGAAAGTTAAAATTCCATTGGTTGGGACCTTACATCATCTCATGCATTCTTGATTCAAGAACTTTCCAGTTAGAAGCACTGGATGGGATGAGGTTACCAGGTCACTTCAATGGGAGTAGGATAAAGCCCTACTATAAATAAGTCTTCTTGGTGTTTTTAATAAGGAAGTATTACAAGTTAGCTTAGAATTTCCCTTTATGATTTTTCTTTTCTTATGTTTCCCTTTCTCATTGCTTGTTCCTTTCATTTTGTTTCATTTTGCACCTTGTGTGACGGTAACCACATTATTATTTTTCCAAGGTTGTGTATGAATAGAGGACCGCTGCATCTGTTTTAGTGTGGGGTGGAGTGATGCGAAGTATAGGCCTGTAATACAAGTTTGAGATGGTAGTATAAGTTATGGTGAATGGCCCGGTTGAAGGATAAAAAGCATGTAAGGTTAAAAAAACATGTAGAGGAAATGGTGGATATTGGATTATGGTGTCAAAAAGGCTTTACATAAACCATGTACATAAAGGATGAAGAATGTTGAAACAACATGAGGTAGGTGAGGGAAAAAATTGGGTAAAGGACAGAAGAAGTGCCTTTGGTGCTGTGGATGCACGCGTAAGAGTCTTCGGCCAGGTTGTATTTTTGTGTGACAAAAGGTTGTAAAGGGTTTTTCATGTAGGATGTGGCACGTGGGTAAAGGTCACTTAAATTTAGCTTAGTGGAAAAATTCACATTTAATGTTAAAATTATGTTGGTAGGTGGTATAACATTTAATGCTAGGAAAGAAGAAAAAAATATAAATACAAGGTCAAGAAAGTCATTTGTTACCTTGCGATTATGAAGTAAAAGAAGCTCTTGCAAACTAGAGCATCCAGAGAGAAATTTGTGCGAAGAAAGGAGAATTTGAGAAATTTGAGTGTGCATCTAGAGTAGATTTGCGAACCAGAAGGAAGGAGTACACCGGCGTGCAGGAAAGTTGTGTGAAGAGCATCATCTTGTGGAAGGATTTCCTGGTTAGGGTTTGGCAGCTAGGGCACGGAGAAAGAAGGATTCATTTTAGGAGTTGAAGCTTTGCAGTAAGCTTTGGGATTGATTAAAGTAGTAGAGTAGAGCAAGAGGAAGGAATATTTAAGTTTAGTCTGACTAGAAAATATGGTACCCAGGAAACCAACCATTTCACCAAAGAAAACAAAGGGCAAGGGAAAGGGAAAGCAAATCGTTGTTGCCACGAGCACCAATGAAGAATGGTACATGGAAATATAGTACCCAAATGGGGTATTGCTAGGAAAAGAGTGGGAATCACACTTACAAAAGATGGCCGTAAGTGATTATAACAATCACATGAGAATAATGGAGAAGGAAATGGTGCTAGATTTGGTCCAACCAACTAACAATAGGACACTAGATGGAATGTCCATTTACAATGATGAGGTGAAGGTAAAATTAGAGAAGGCTGGATTATTGCAACTATATGAGTTGTCATACTTTGGAAAGCCTAAGTGCCTTTACAAATGGTTGATGTCACGCATGCATGAGGATCACTTTTATTTCATAGGGCACAAGATGCGCATCACACCACAAATGATATCCAAGTTCACATGCCTCATTTGTGAAGGAGATAACATAGATGATGATCTGAGTGACATATGACTACAAGAAGGGGTGACATCGCCGAGATTCCAGACCCAGTTATGAGGATGGCTATTGGTGACCAGGCTCAATGATTGTGGACACAAGTGCATGGCTAAATGTATGCTACAAGAATCAGAAGGAACCATCTACAACTTGTCTGCTTTCACACAGATGACATAAGCAGTGTGCAGGAGGGAGAGAAGATACTCTTCGGTAACATTCCTCCTCACCATTGTATTTTCAGAGATTGGAGTGCCCTGGGACATATCCTCCCTCACCCACAAAAAGGTTTGCAAAATACACTTGTGAAACCATGACTTCACAAGCCCTGGAGAAGTGGTATAAGCAAATGGTGACATCAAAGTGGAGGATCCTAGAGTAGTTTCCGCACTCATGAAGGAGAGGTAGAATTTGTGGTGTACCAACACTTCTACATTGGAAGATTTACATTGACAGATGGGAATATGAGTCCATGGTAAGCTACCCTTCTCCTTCACCATACTTCCAAGAGCTTAATCGGTTCAAAGAATCTGAGACTAAGGTTCAACCTTAGTGAGGTAGATATAGACCACCCAAAGAAGTGTACCAAAAGAAGCGTGCATACATGGAGAGATATGTCTCCCACGAGATACAGATGATGAAGCCTTTAACGCTTCCGATTGCAGGAAGGACTGCATCAAGGGTGTATCTACGCATAAGGCCAAAATTTGAAAAAGGAACTTACTTGGAGAATGATGTCTCCATCCTTGAAGACCCTACCAAAAGGAAGAAGGCCATGCCTAGGAAGAGAGAAAGAGAAGAGGTGTGGAAGGAACCAAGTGTTCAAACCACACAAATGGTGAGCACTGGAAGCAAGCTAAGCCTAGTACTTACATGCAGAGGAAGAAGTCTCTAGTCAAGGAAAATACCCCAGAAGAAGAGGCATCGGAGCATGAAGAGCCCCTCACCCAGGAGGAATCACCAAGGAAGACATCACCTATCAAAGATAAGGAAAAGGAAGAATCTCTTGTAATGGAATTCTCAATAAGGAAGAAGAAGAAGGTGATGGATGAGGTAGATTCAGAAGAGATAGATAATCTAGATGCCTACATCAATGACAGGGATGATGATGATGAGCCATAAGGAGGTGAAGATCATAAATTTTATGAGATACATGATTCTGAGGAAGAAGGGGATGAGGAGTATAATGAAGGGGATGAGGAGAAGGAGGACAAAGAAGAAACTGAGGCCCAAGGCAAGGGGGTATGTGGGGAAGAAAATACAAAAGATCAAAGGACCCCAAGCCTCACGAAGGAACAGATAGAAGAGGCCATGGAGAGAGAAGTGGTGGGCATGATCAAGAAGCTTATGGAATAAGAGGTAGAACACAGTGCATATGAGGTGCTTGAAGGAAGTTGAGGAGGAGAGCATAGGTAAATAATATGGCAGCATGGGGGGAGATCCCAGTTTGGCTGTAATCTTTCCAAAATGCCACATGTACAGGGAGGAAGAGCATAAAAGCAACAAAAGGCCAAGGAATGGGCTACATCAATGATCTGAACAAGGTGTTGTGCACATGCTTTTCAGAGCACCATGCCAATGGAACAACTCTTAGCCATGGCTTCATTTGATGAGGAAGGTGCATACCCTCAGAGAAGGAAAATGCTATCATGGGAATTTGAGTCCCACATTGATGAGCCTGAATTTGAAGGTAAGCCAAGGAGCATTGATGAAAGTTCCAGAAACAAAAGGAATAAACCCCTTGGTGAATGCTCAATGATTATCAGATGAGAAAATCTGCAACATGCTCAACAAAGTTTTTAGTTGAGGTTGAAGCCAGACTCTTTGGAAGAAATGATAGGGTGAAGTTCCTAGAGGAAGAGTTGGAGAAAAAGGAGGAAGAGATCCTTGAGAAAAGTAAGGACCTAAAGTGGGAGGAACTAATCAACACTCAGTTAAGGTGCGAGTTAAAGGATGAGAAGGAAAGAGTGCGTGAGGCATACAAGAAGATAGAGATGATCACATATGTCATTGTCTTGAAGCATTTAGACTTAACACCGCCCTTGAAAAAGTATGGATCATCCTTATAAGTGCCTAGAGGACTTGACCTCACATACTCACTATGGAGAGGTGGCCTCTTGCCTTAGAATCCGTAGACGGGGTGTTGGCGTGCCAAGAAAAATAAAATAAGATGAAGGTTGTGGAAATTGTTTCTCAGTACAACAAGATCCTTGCCGATGTAAAAGTCATTGTACAAGTTGTTGAGGCTTCCTATGATAATTGCATGGATAGGGATAGAGTGGAAAGTATCTTGGTTTCCACCCATGAAGTGGAACTCAAGGAGTTATAGAAAAATAACAAGGGGAACAGGGCTGAGATGAGACAAAATCCTATCCGAAGTAGAAAATAAATCAGAGGCCATTGAGACCTTGTGGGGCTCAATCAAGAACCGAATGAAGGAATTGTACCCCCAAATCACTCAAGGATGGATGCACTCAAGGATTTGGGAAAAAAACTAGAGGAGATCATAGAGAACAATGAGCGCTAAGGGAGAGGAACTGATTTTTGAGGAAGTGAGCTCCCTAGTGGGTGACCTCTGTCAGTAAGCTTAGAATGAGGTCGACACTTGGGGAAAGTTACAAAAAGAATTAGGGAAGGATTTCCCTCTCCTCCTCTAGAAGTAAAAAAGTTCCCCATTCTTTCATTATTTTTCCCATTTCTTCATTCCTTTATTCTTCCATTCCAACCATTTGTAAGGATCCACCATTCTTTATTTCTTTATTGAAGAGTATTTCCGAGGACAAAGAACATGCATAGTGTGGGGTGATGTTGGGCCCCAAAATATCAGCTAAGTACAAGAAGGTGTAAACACGTGGGTGTGTGGGACCTAGTTGAAGAAGGGCAAGGGGTTGAAGGCATGTAGGGAAGGGTTATGAAAGGGTTTTGCAGAACATACTGCGAGTGCATGCACAAGGAAAAATAGGTTTTGTACTTAGCCGCATTCGGCATCCCAGGTAGCACACGAGAAAAGCATGACCCTTGTGGATAAGGTGCCAGCCTGACGACTGTGGGATCAAAAAGGGAATATTCTAGGCATGCGATGGAAGGTTCCAGAAGACATCATTGCAAGGAGTGGAGAGCTCGGATCTGAGAAGGCATGCTACCATGAAGGACCACCTTGACACTTGGCAACCAATCTGTAACTTCTAAAAGGCATGGTGGTGGGTGTTGAGGTTATAAATACAAGTGCCCAGATGGAAGTAGAAAGAGAGGTAAGAAGATTAGATAGAGATATGGTATTGAGAGTTTGTGGAGAGGGTGGAGGGAGAAAAGACGGGCGAAGCCCTATAGAAATGTACATGGAGGATGCTATGGGTTAGGGATTAGGAGAACTCTATAAGTAATGGCACATTTAGAGGGATGGGTTTGCATTCTTTTGTAATATGATGAGCATAATGTAGTTCTGATGCATGACTTGGCTCTGTATTGTTATATGAAGGGTCTTTCATGACCTCAAGGGATTGTAATGTGGTTATTGAACCTGTTAAGATGAATATAAAGCTCTGTTATAAATCATATATGTGTTCAAAAGTATAATACTTATGTATTTTCCTTATATGAACCATTTCTATATGTTTGTTATTTCTCTTTTCTAGATGAAATAAGATAACCAACTCATTCTAGAATATGGCATGGTTCTCTTTCTACTCATTTCCATTTGAATATCTATTATAAGATGTTGCATTCTCACAAGACTCACATAAAGGAAAGACTCGGTGCCCACGCATGCCTCAGGTGAGCGCCCAACGCCCACTAGGTGATATGCCATCGCGCATGGGATTAGACTATTGGTCTAAGGGTATAAAATATGACTACTTTTGTTGAATTTATATATATATATATATATATATATATATATATATATATATATATATATATATTTTTTTTTTCTAGATTCAGATTTTCCTAGAAAATATTTCAATTTCTCATCACCGAAATCTGAGGGTATCTTTGCTCCCATTTCTAGGATGCAAAGGAGATATTGATTTTTATTTTGTCTTAAAAGTTCATCTATTTATTATTTTGTCTTATTCAATTATTTCAGGTTATCTAACTTCATTGTCTTCTTCATTCCAACTATCTTTGCTAATGGAAATGGTTCTATAAAACTAATCATAAATATTATGGATTTTATTACAAATAATCACCATTTTTATAAAGATGGGATTCTAGGAAGAAGCTTGTATGAATAATCCTAATAAACTAGGAAAATGGATAAATGTTGGATTTTGGATAGCTTTGCATTGTAATAGTGTTTGAGATAGCCAACTTGGACTAAATGTTCAAGGTTTGTATAGCAAATGATAAGATTGTTTGATAATATTGGTTGGATTGGATTGGATTGGATTAGATTAAGATTGGATTGGATTTTGATTGGGATTGCGTTGTGGAACACAAGTTATAATTTTGGTTAGATATGGATTGTTCTGTGGAATACACGTTTTGATCTATAAGTTTTGATTCATGGTAATGTTTATAAACAATAAGCAAACAATGAATTTTTTATGATTCATTTTGGATTAAAGGCTTAAAACCATTAGGAAATGCAAAGTTTTATGATAATTCAAACAAACATAATATCGTGAAATGGATGGATGCAAGACTCTTATAAATCCAATAGATGTGTCTTTTGATATATCCCAGACACGATATACCAAATTTGTATGGGGAAAAAAGTGGAATGAGGAACCCTTGGAATACTAAAAGAGACTCAACTAATCATTACTATCCCTATTAGATGAGTGAATCACCACTCCAATGATGGATTTTATGACTAGGTGGTAGGGTAATGAGGGAATGATATGTGAATGGTGTCCTTACAAGGATGATGCAACAAAATTCATTGTTATAACTATTTTATACATATGTTCGCAGTAACCCATCACGACAACTTTACTTGTAAGCAGGGGAAAAAGGTGAGGAAAGTGTCAAACGTAGTTTGAGACCCGGGTCTCAAGTATAATATAATGCAATACGAGTGGTGCGTAGTAGTGAAGTCCACATCAACCAATGTAGCTAAGTGGTGATGATATCCATGTTTCTATTTGTAAATATAAGTATGAGTGTTTAGAATACAAGTTCATTCAACCTTTGAAGTGTATAAAAAATGCGTAATTGACAAGAATAATTGAAATCATACCTGATTCTTAGCAAAAAAGGTAATTTTTTAGCAATCTTTGACAAAGGAATTCTACATGCAACCAAGTTAGTAGGTTTTTGCTTTCATTTTTACAAGTTTTACGGATCTTGTCAAACCAAATTATCCAAATATAAGAAAAAAAAAATTCAACCATTTTGATTCTCAAGTTCACCCAAAGGGCGCAAGAGAATAACATGGTTTTGGTGTGAAAATATAAAAAAAAAAACTTTGTATAAGATGAGTTAGATTAAACTTTGAAAATGAAATAATCCCAACTTTGTAATAAGATGAGTCTAGACTTAAACTTTGAAAATGAAATAACTTTCCTCATCTATGACCACCTAAACCCTCCTAATTGCTTTTGATTCTCAAAATCACCCAAAGAGGGTGCGAGAAAAGAGTCATACATGATTTTGATTGTTGAAGTGACATGTTAGAAATGAAATAAAATAAGGCAAATAATTACAATTTGGTTAGAAAAATGATCAATAAATGTGTTATATTATGTTTTCTACATAAACCTACAGGAAAAAAGTCAGAAACCTAGAACCAAAAACAACATCAAAATAATTAGCTACCAATTCCTGGAAATCTTAAAAAAAATAGAAATATTACGTAGAATGCTAACAAAGGGAATACAAATGGTAATGTAACTGAAATTAACACAAAAAACAATCTGTATGTAACAAAGACACACCATGTTGATACGGAAATGCACATATTAACACACAAATGCATTGAATGAAACACTAGTGCAAGGACTATGCCGAAAATAAAAATCTACAAAATAAAGTTAGAAAAAAATGCTAACAAAGCTGTACGATGGAAACACAAGGTAATAGTAACATAAACACTACAACAAAAACATAAACATGTAAAACCATGCTAAGACAAGCAGTACGATTGAAACACGCTCAAGATTTCCTAGGTAACATAAACACTACAACTAAAAAGGCATAAACATGTAAAATAAAGTTAGCAAAAAGAATGCTTCCACATGTAGGTCATGAGCTATGCTAGCGCAAAGAAGGCCATGGAAACATAAATCACCTATGCACCTATAAAACATGTTATGAATACAACCAAAAAAAATCCTTGGGATTTTTGACCTATCAACGTGATGGTCAGCTTAGCTCTACAAAATAACTTAAAAAATTGATCAATTACATGTTAAATGAGTAATACACCCTTCTATGAAACATCGTATTAGTTTTGTAAAAAAATGATTAAATTTTTTTTGTGGGAGTCCCATGTAGGTGTGCCAGGATTCTGTATATAAGAGAAAATAAAAACAAGTTCCTTATAACAACAAATTGGACCGTCTAAAGAGTGGGGTTGAGTGACACTCTTGTTGGATCATAGAAATGAGAGATTCATTGATTTTGGATTTGTGGATTCTCCAAGATATTTTGAAGATAGGCCAATTTTTAGACTCCACGAAACAAGAATCTTTGGACTTATTTTGATTCACGTGGAATAACACCACATTTTCTTAGTCTTATAGTGATATGTCAGGTATTGATTCTAATATCATGCTTCACAATATCATAACTAACCCTGACGCTAAACCTGTGAAATATAAGATGCATAAAATTCATCTTCATAGTGCTCTTCTTATGAAATAAAAAATTCAACACCTTCTTTATGTTTCAAGATTCATCCTCCATATTGACTATCAGAAATGGATCTCTAACATTGTTCTTGTCACAAAAGTGACCAAGAGACTTCATATCAACACTAACTTTTGCAACTTTAACCTTTCCTGTCCAAAATACAACTTTCCTCTACCAAGCATTGACTATCTAGTTGATCTTACAGTTGGCCATGAGATGTTATCTCATATGAAGGGTTTCTCAGTTTATAATCAGATATTACTTACTCCGGAAGATCAACACAAAACTACCTTCATCACTCCTTGGGGAATCTCCTGCTGTCACGTCATACCCTTCGTCTTGAAAAATAATGGCACTACCTATCAGCACACTATGAGGACCAAATTACATCTTCCATGAAATCATGCATGACATATTCGAAGACTATATGACGACCTTCTTAGTAATTTCAAGTGTCGTGTAAAACACCTATCCATTCTTAAAGTTATCTTTAACCACCTTATCTAATATTGTGTTCACCTTCAACCAAAGAAGTATGTTTTCACAGTTCTCTCAGTTAATCTCCTTGGTTTCATCATCTCTTTGTGGGGCATCGAAGTTGATCCCACTAAGATCAAGGAAATTCTTAACATGCCTCCACCTACTAACCTTCGGTAGCTTTGTAGCTTGCAAGGAAAATTGAAATCCATCCTATTGGTGCCCAATTTGAAACATCCATGTTTTGCTAAGGAGAAATGTGTTTATTTTACACCATTATGAATGAATGCCCAAGTTTACTTTACATTTTTCCCTAATTCTTTTCTGTGTCAAATGCCTCTATCGTTTTTTTAATTTTTTCCCAGCCTTTGGAGCTTGAAATCATTTGATTTGTACTTATTCTCCCTTAAAAATCCTTTTTCATGGTTGTAAATTACCTAAAATCACTTTTCATTTGTCTTTTGATCGAAAAATTCTTCACCCACAAAGAAAAAATCGATTTTGGTGGTCGCTGGAAATTTCTGTGTTTTTTTATGGTCATACGAGTGTCTTTTGCCCATCAATTTCTAGCTCATATACTTTTTCATACATGGACATTTGTAATTGGACAAGGATCGGTAGGTCATTTCTAAAAACTTAACATTTTTGTGTTTTTAGAAAAATGTGCAAGTTGCCCCCATAGCTCTGCAAGCCCCAGAGGAGGTACACGTGTCATAGGTAGAGTGAAGGTGAATGGGTGGGTTGTTTTGTGCCTTAGAGACCTTTAGAAAATGTGTGGAAATGAAGAAAATACCCTAAGGACCTGTATCCAATTAGAGGAGGACACGTGGCAGGTGGGGAGATGGAAAGGAGGAGGAGTTCGATACATTTCGGTATTTGGTGAAAAAGAGTTAAAGTATAAAATTGGACCTCAAACTCACAGCCAATGGGATGAAGACACGTGTCAGCATCAAGGCTCAGAGGTGGGGAGGTGGGCTGTCGGAGGCAAGTTGTATTTTTAGCCTCTAGTTATCTAAAGGGTAAAATCGTTGAATGGACCTGTGAGCCCGAAGGTAAAAAGTCAAAATTCATCTGAGGAGTCAATGGCGGAGGTGCGGGCTAGCGGAGGAAATGTTAAAAATTTTCCTTTGTGAAATATGATTAAAATATGAAATGAGAAGCACTACCCCTCAGCCAATCATATGAGGACACATGTGTTGCGGGAGGGCGGAGCCGTGGAGGAAAATTGAAAAATTTTCCTTTGTCTAAAAAAATGCAAACTGTGTAAAATTGAGCCACGACTCTGTATACAATCATATTGTGCCACGTGTCAGATCCAAATCGCAAAGGCAAAGCAGCGAAGGAAATCAAGAAATTTTACAAATTTTCAAAAAGTTGTAAAAAGGTCAAAAGTGTCCCCGAGGCCTGTTTTTCCCGGATCTGCCACGTGGAGGGCTCATATTTAAAGATAAGAATAGATCAACGGTAGCTATGCATTTCACCAGTTTGGCCACCATTTGAGCTCCAGGAAGTTTGGAGATGTGTTTTCTGCATCAATCTTCATTGAATTTTTTGCCAATTCATGTCATTTTGGCCTAAAAGGTTTGAATTGATCAAATTGGGGGCTCAATTTGTGAATCTAAAGCACATTTCAAATGAATTTTTACTCTAATTCATGAAAAATGTGAATTACCAGATCTAAAGTTGCAAGAGTAAAAAATTGGGAAAGGAAAAGATGAAATAATGAAATGAAAGGGGTCTACATGCATGGGGAATGAAAAACGTGCTTCCACTTTGAAGAATGATGAAATTTTTGTAATGATTCACCTTTTGAAAGAACAACTGGCAACTTTTTGCGAGTTTGTTAAATGTCATTTTCTAGAAATATTGCAAAGCAAAGGTGCTTTGAATATTCCACTTTTGGAGGGAAGATTTGAGGAGCAAAGTGAGTGAGTGAGTGAAAGTTATATATTGCATGAATTTTTCATGCAAATGGTCAGAGAAACTTAAAATTTTCACGGGAAAATCTGGGAAGAATCCCATTCTCTTAGAAACCACCTGAGAACCATTGTAAATCCTTTTGTATCATGTTAGGTTGGTTGTAGATGTATAGCCACTAACAAGCTCTGAGATTATTCTTATAACATTCCCCTACTGATAAATTTGGTCATTATGGATTATTTTGTGTTGTCTCTTGGTAAAATTTGCATTTACTTATGTTTCAGAATGTTTTCAATTTGTGTTTCTTGCTCCTGTTGCAATCTGGTGTTTGGAATTTCCTTTTGATCATGCAGATATAATTTTGGTAATAGCTTAGTGGCATTTGTAATTCCAGAATTAGAAGAGCTTTCATCTGATGAAGGGATAAACAAATTTAAATTCACTCTACTTTCCTTGATATAGATTTGATTGTAAACCTTTGGGGGTACCTTAGGTCTGATAGAATGGAAATTTCTAAATGCTTTGCTGATTCATTTAACTCAATATTTTGTGATAAATCATCAGGGATTGTGTGGAAGAGTGCAGATCTCAGCTTCCATTTGATGCACATATCCTATTTGAAGGAACACCTTAACCTCTTTGAAGTATTTTTGTTGTCTGATTCTTTCAATTTTTGTAAATTTCCTCAAAGAAGTTGGCAAATTCTGGTTAGTCTTTTCTGAATATCTCCCACCCCAAAATTCATTTCAAATTAATTTCATCCTACCTATAATACCCCTGCATTGTATTGTGTGTCAACAAAAGAATACAATCCATTTACAAAAATGCACAAAGAAAATCAAGGTCATATTGTGTCTTTAGTAGCCTTAGCCTTGTCTTGAAAGTATTTCCATCATTTAGTAGTGACAGCTCTGTTGAGTTTGAATAATGGGAAATTAATCATGTTTTCTCAAGGCCATCTCCATACAATCTGCACAGTACAAGGATATTTTCACCTCCTTCACAAAACAGAGGCTACAATATAGTTTCTCTTACCTTGGTTGATAGGCACAACCTAAAATAGTGAGGATTAGATCAAATCCTTCCAAGGTGCTACCCACTTCTTCAAATCCTGAGTGCTAACAAGTCAGATAAATTGCTTCCCCTGGCTACAAAATGGCATATAAACCATTTATCTGCCTCTGAGTGTCTTCTAAAATCCATGATGCAACTCAAGTTGTGAAGTAGATTAAATCTTGGTACCAACACATCCGACGCTTCATCTCTCAACTTTCAGACCGATGCTAACCATTTCACCACCTCCTTAAAAAGGATGTTTCTTTCCATTGGAATGATGAGTGTCACAAATCCTTCAAAGAATTGAATAACTACCTTCTTTATCCACCTATGCTCATTCCACAAAAATAAGATCAACCTTTTTACCTTTAAATTTATTCTACTGACCATTTCTTGGGTGCCATGCTCACTCATCATGATGAGAAACACAGGGAACAATCATTTTATTACATAATCCATACTCTTCTAGACTATGAAAATCAGTACACTCACACTAAAAATATTTTTTGAGCCCTAGTCCTCGTGGCCACCAAACTTCTTCACTACCTTATTAATCACAAAATGTTTTTTGCTACCAATACTAACCTTCTTCATTACATGTACACAAAACCTTACCAACACCAATGCACTACTCATTGGCTAATGCTTCTTACAGACTTGCAGTTAGAGTTCATTCATCAAAATTATGTCAAAGGACAAACTATTGCAGATCAACTTGAAGATGCTCCTCTTCCTGGGAATCAATCCTTAAACTTTGATTTTTTAGATGAATCTATCACTACCCTCTCCACTAACGATATTATTTATAAACTAGCCTTATTCTTTGACAAATCCAAATGTCACCATGGGGGAGGTTTGGGGGTCATCCTCATTCCTCTTGATGGTGAGCATATGTCACTATCCTCTAAACTAGACTTCTACTACAAAAATAACATAGCCGAGTGTGAAGCTCTTGTGTTAGGTCTTCAAACTGTCATTGCCCTAGATGTTAAATCCATTAACATATTTGGTGACTCTCAACTAGTTATGAACCAAATCAATGGTTTGTACTAGTGTTGTAATGATGAGCTTCAAAATTATAAATGTCATGTCGACCTAATTTTGACCACTTTTGATCACTAACTCATTCAAGCCACTCTGCGATCCACTAAAAAATTCATAGATAC
>CM034148.1:595932069-596013229 GCA_019776745.2 Taxus chinensis | reverse complement strand
TCACAAAATGTAAGTAAGACCTCAGAAATAAGTGCACCTTCCTTGTCTTAACTTTTATTGATTAAATGATTGACCCAAGATTGGAAGAAGCAATCCAGGACCCCCATAAGTAGTTGAGCATGGCATGATAGGAATAGACTCCATTAGATAGAACAACCCTGGAATGGTTAATGTCAACAGTAAAAATAATTGCAGAATAAGTTGTTTAAAGGATCAGAGCAGATGGTTGACAGAGAATACAGCAAGGCTTGTAGTAAGGGATTTCATCAAAAGCGGAATAAAATGGTGAACTATTTTTTCTCCTATTGTTAAGAGACTCTATGCCGTACTGTCATTGAGTTTATTATAGTAGAGGATTTTGCATTTAGAGTCAACTTATGTCAATACACTTTCCTTCATGGTGATGTCTTAGAAGAGATTTAGATGAATCAATCACTGGTACTAGTCAATGGTAAGGAGAAACTTGTGTGGCATATTGAAAAAAGAGCCTAATGGGCCTCAACTCCAAGGCATGTATATGAGGTTTGATTTCATGTATTAGCATGTTATCTTTGAATTGAATAGACCATTGAGTTATTTCACTATCGGGAAATGGAGCTATCTTCTTTTGTGTACTATATGTGGATGATATTCTTATTGCAAGATCCAGTATGAGGAACATTGGTGAGCTAATAAAAGCTAGCTCACGACATTTGGCATGAAGTGATTTGGATCGGCAAAGAGCATCCTTGGCATGCAAATATCCCATGACAGAAGAATATGAAGTTGTGATTTGTCTCAAAAAGCATTGTATCATACGTGTTGGAAAGGTTTCATTTGTAAAATTCAAAACCTATAATTACAAGCTATGTCGGACACTTCAAATTAGAAAATCATTTCCTGCTCCACGAGAAGGTTGAGTACATGACAGGAGTTGTATGCTTCAATAGTTATAGATTGCTGTATGCTAGGGTTGACCAACTACATTGCTAGGTAGTAGGAGTTTTGTGTAGCATATTTATGGCTAATCCATGTAAAGAGCATTGGAAAATAGGTCCCAATGGATTCTTATGGTATTTGAGAGGACATCCTGACATGAAACTATGTTATGGAGGGTCAAATACTTCTTTACGTGGTTATGTAGGGATTCAAACATGGTTGGTGATTCTGATGGCAAGAGGAGCACCACTGGATATGGTTTTCACAGTAGGTGGCATGACAATTAGCTTGAATTTCTATAATACGAAGGTTGTGGCCCTGTCTACTATAGAGGCCGTGAGTATGTGCAGCTACAGAAGCTAGCAAAGAGATGATATGGACGAGCATGTTCATGAAAGAGTTAGGAAAGGGAGCAAGAGGATTACAGATTGTACAGTGATAGTCAAAGTACGATTCATCTGACAAAGAACTCAGTGTTTCATTCTAGAATGACACACATTTAGTTTAGATATCACTTCATACAATAGGTATTAAAGGATGGGCAGCTGAATTTGGAGAAAATTCATACAAAGGAAAATCTTGCAGATATGCTAAACAAGCCATTGGCAAAGGAGAAGTTGGAGCTACACTCCACTTCTATTGATCTTCAAGTTTGAGACTGAGGAGGGAGAAAACAATGCAAAGGAAAGGATCAAAGGAAGGATTTGTACAGTACAGTGTAACAATTTGTCTCCAAGTGAGAGATTGTTGAGTTGTGGAGATTAATTGGCTTCACTAGCATGCTTTTACAGACTTGTTGATAATACACAGTACTGACATCAGTTGATGAACCTCTGTCGGTCACCTAGGGACTGATATTGGTCAGGCAAAGGAGGAACCGAACATCGGTTAGGGCTAACTAGCATCAGTTAAGGCTAACCAATATTGGTTATCTATGCGTGACTACTATAATTAAGTTATGGGAATTAGATCTATCTTTAGTTGTAAAGTGAATCTAATGGTTGTAATTGCATAGCTAAAGTGTCCTAAGATTATAAATGCCTATATAAGCATAAGCTAGGGTTTAGAAGAGAGATTCAATTGAGAATTAAGAGAAGTTTCCTTTGAGAGAAAAGAGAAATTGGTAGAGAAGAAAGTACAGACATCCAAGAAGGTGTGGAAAAATTTCAAATCTTCTTTGTATTTCCTCCGTGATAATAAATTGGTTGTTTCTTGGTATATGTAGCCCACACTAGGTGAACCACGTTAAATATTGGTGTATTGTTTTCTTCTTGTTTATTTCGTATTGATTTCTTTTATGCTTAGATCTGATTAATATATCTGTATAACCGGTGTGCTAACCCCAACAGAAGTAGGTTAGATTCTTGAAGGTTTGGTTGGGTGCATTAATGATAAGGGTAGATGAACAAGGAATGGGGATATAAGAGGTAGGGATGGTATTGATACAAGGCAAGTTAGGTGGAATGGGGAACCACCATTGAGTGGACTGATGAGTTTGGGGAACCATGGTGGAAGACTCATGAGGGGCATGTTATGGTTGGGATAAATCCAACTCATTCAAGGCCCTAGGAAAGAAGACAAGTTGAGAAGTAACACCTTAGCGGATTAACAATACAAGGGATAAACATAGAGCTATTGAAGAGGAGGTCCATCGATGGGGATATTGGTTGATTTATGAACAAGATAATCATGAAGGGTGATGGGATTAACATCAAGGAGTTCCTGGAAACTCTATGCCATCTATGAAGAATAGTGGGAAGCCAAATGCTCCTAAGAAAGTGGAAGAAGGAGATGTGGCCGTCTAGAGGGGATGGAATTGGTGATAGACAAAAGCATTGTATCAGATGGGGATTGGGTTGGGTGGCATGGGTCCCATGAGGAGGAATCATAGACATAATGGGTTGCTAAACCAAAGATGAGGTGACCAATGGTGTAGAAGAAGCAAGGATGATGACAGATGTTCGTTGAGAAAGGTTTTTTGAGGTGAGGATATTGTTGGAATAGGTTAAGCATTACATTTATATTGGCTTGAGAATGAGCAAGAATGGGCATGAAATAGATAAACAAAAAATTATGCAGATTATTAATGTAGTAAGCAGTCAAGCAACAAAGCTTTGATTATCTTGTTTATTTAGAGAAGTGTGAAGAAGAAAATAGCTCAAAGGGAAACTAAATAAGTGGTCAATCTAAGGATGCTTTCTGGTTGTTTATGGCTGGATTCCTCTATATACGCGAAGGTACATGAGGTAAAAATTTATTATGACTATTGGTAGGTGATTTGGGATTGGGGTCTACCCCTACAATTCACGCACCATAAACAATAAGGGTGTTGGGATCTTAGCCGATATACTGATAGTAAAAAAAAAATGTTACATGGATAGAACATCGTGGCAACTTCCTTATTGGGTGATGAAATCCCAATAGATCCACCTAGGATGAAGTGTTTAGATGTGTAAAAATGATGCGTGTGGTTTGGTTTTTGTATGAAGAGATGTGAATGCAAAATATTAACACCTACTTATACTATGTGATCAAACAAGCATGAGAGGTGTTATTTTTATATATAAATCCCAATGTGATATTTGATGAGAACAAACAAAAAAGAAGGGAGAAATGATGCGAAAGGAGAAAATAAGTGTTATCCATTTTTACCCTGGGAAAAATGTACAACAGGGGATGATATGGAACTGGGCATTGGTTAGGGCCACCATGGAGGAATTAGGGGAGTTTCAATCATAATCTAGCTTCAGGAGCATTTGCAGGGTTTTTGAGAGATTTGGGGTTCAATCAGATCATTTTTTTCCTCTTTTGGGTTATTAAGGCTCAGGACCCCACCAGAGAGTGAAAACGGGCTTCTAGGCTCACATCCGACCAAGAAATAAGAAAAAAATGGAAAAAATAGGAAAATTGCTTTCAGGTACTTCATTGCCCTCCCTTAGCCTTCTAGTGTCAAGAAAAATTGAAAAAAATCTAGAGGTCAACGTAAAAAATTGGCAAAAATCGGTCAATGAGGGGACTGAGTTGAAAATAGCTTGTCGAACAGCTCGACTAGCTAGTATGGGTGCAGGCAGGCTAGGTAAAGAAGGAGCTTGGTTAAGTTTCTTTAGGAGGGCGAACTCACAGTTAAAGCGACTTGGTGTCGAGTAGGGTTAACATCGGCAGGAGAGAGTGAGTTGGATCCCTAAGCTAATTTGGTAAGCCATTGGTGGCATGGAGTGTGTTGGGTGTGGATGCGGAGTGCATTGGCATGTTACATGATGACGGGGGGTGATGTTGATGTGAAGCGTGATCCCAGACCCGACCAACATGGTGAGGAGGTCAGCGTATGTCGCAAAACAGAGTTGGGGGTACATGTCGAGGAAATACCCCGGTGGGTTAGGTGATGTTGCATGCAAGTTGGGTTCTGAACCCAATGAGCATGTAGGGGATGAGTCGTAGTGGTTAACGTTTTAGCTTGCAAGGCATGTCATGTGCAAGTGAGTTGGGTTCAGACGCAGGGTTACATCAACACGATGCACCCGCAAGCTAAATGCATTGTGCCAAGCAGGTTCTGGTCTCATAAAACATGAAGCAACGAGCCCAAGGCAGGGTGGTTGGAAGATTGAAAGTGAGTAGGTGGGCGAGTTACCCGAGGAGCCTGATGGGTAGCTTGATGGATGAAGCCTCAGACCTAAAATGCAACCCATACTAAAACTGCAATATATTCCTCCCAGGGCATCA
Organism: Taxus chinensis; assembly: GCA_019776745.2. Classification (NCBI taxonomy): domain Eukaryota; kingdom Viridiplantae; phylum Streptophyta; class Pinopsida; order Cupressales; family Taxaceae; genus Taxus; species Taxus chinensis. The sequence goes on along the minus strand of CM034148.1, from coordinate 596,008,591 downwards.
ATTTTTCAACAAATTATAGACATTGGAAAGGGAATTCAAATCCCCTCCTCATGAAACCATTTAAAATTGGAAATTATTGGGGTAGGTAGGAGAGAAATGATGATGAAATTGAAGGACAATGGGGACCATACCTAGATGCAAAAATGAAGTAAATGGAGGTATGGGTTCACATTCCTTCTTCCATAAGGCAAGGTACATGGAAACATGGGTTTTGTAGGTTAGCCCATCATTTTTTATAGATGCAATGATGGATTTGGTGGGTGGTTGAAGCAAATTTTGGACTTTTCTCCCTCTCTCTCATCTATTCTTCTATATATTAAAGATAAGAGCATTTTTACTAAGGTTGGACATTCTTATATCTTCCCCTCCCTTATTTCTCACCTAAGAGTGATTTGTGGAATCTCAAGACTCCATTTTTGGAGCCCTGTAATGGAAAAATTTGCCTTTTGCCTATGTAATGCAGTATTGTGTAAAATCAATTGGAGCAATTAAATCAGATCTTGTGCTTATTGTCTATCCTAGTCTGGTGTTGTTGTTTCAACTTGCCTTTATTCATGTTTATGGATATATTGTGCATGTCCTTATATCTATTATAGTTTCAAATTCGATTGTGTTTGATAGAAGTTGGTTTATTGCAGGTGTTATGATTTGTGGTGCTTGATCACCCTTTTCATTTTACTTGTTTTCATTCTTATGTAGGAAATATTGTTCAACACCCATTTTCTTAGCGCATATCCTCCCTTTAGTGTAGGATTTTCTTTGCATGTAACATCTCTATCCTTGTTTCCTTGGAAGCATTAGGGTAGGACTAGATTAGATTAGGTGTTTTTCTGCATTTTAGAGTAGTGTCGGCGCTAGGTTTAGGAAGAGGAATTTGACCTTCTTGTTGGGCAGACATAATATTGTTTTAAGGAGAAGACACACAAAGAATACATGCGTGAGAATAAGGTGCATTTGAAGGCACAAAATGATAGGAAAGGAAACTCGTGCCAGAACATATTTTGGTTCGGACTTGGCCATTTTTATGGATACAGGCTATTTTTGGAGATAGCGTGCAGAGCACACATTGGGATGGAGACTTGCACGACATGCAAATGGTATTTTGGGAATGAGTGGCTGATAAGTGTCATGCATGGTTGTAGTTAATAATAGGATTACTTCTTCCAGTTAACTATAAGACATCTATTATTAGTGCACTTGCATGTGTGCATGTTATTGTAAAGGTGCATGGCTATTATCAACATGTGACCTATTTTGAGAAGTGCGTAGGCAATGAAGGGAAAGTCCCCACCTCTATAAATATGTATTGAACTATGTAGTTTACTGTGAGACTGAGTTATTGTAGAGTTATGCTGTTGGATCTGATGTGTGCATGACTTATGGTGATACTTTATAATGTAAGAAGCTTCTGTGTTTTACAATGTTTAATGAAATGGATATATTGGCTGGATAATGGTGTTAGACATAACTAAAACTGGTTCATGTATGGTTAATCTTATTACAGTTATTATTTAATTCATGATTCTCTAAGATCTAGATTTGGATTATGCACTGTGGAATGTTTATGCCTTTAATTATGGATCTTAATATGTCTTATCTTCATCACACTAACATCCTACACAAACAACTCTAAAGAGGGGCCTGGTACCTTTGCACGCTTTGGGTGAGCGCTCAGCTCAGGCTGGGTGATGTGCCATTGTGTCTGGGTTTTATATAATAGATTCTAGGCTGCATCATTGGTTCCATTGCTAGGACCTCTTTTTCAGTTGTTTTTAGGATGTTTCATGATGAAGACGTACCGGTTGACCTTAGCAAGTGTTGAGGAGTGGATAAAAGATCTGGAAGAAGAGTATGCTCAGAGGTTCAGCATTGGATCTGAGTTTGACGCACGTGCATGGGTGGAGTAGAATTTGTATGACTATTTGTATGAGAGCTTCTTTGTTATCTTTTTGGTATAGCTTGTACGAGTGGTTGGTTGCTTATGTGTCTAAAAGGAATTGGAGGTATCACACACTTGTCTGGACAGCAGGAAGAATTTTAGGCCCTCTATGATGTTGATCTGATTTGGACGCACACTATGGATACTTGGTTCTAGTGGTGTTTTGAATAGCTATATTTTGGAGTACTCAATTTCCACTTATTCTTTCCCAGAGGTAGCTGAGTTCTAGTTTTTACGTTATCCTAGGGGAACTTATTTGCAAGGCATTCCACTGGTGATCAAAATCTTGATGGTAACCCTGAACTTGGAAGAAAAGTCGATGGCTAGCTAAACCCTACCATGCACAGGGGAAGGAGCAGGTTTTGTGAAGGATGGTGGACCTAGCAGCAAGAGAGGAAAAGGGAAGAAAGGTGGCTTAAGTACAATGAGGTGTGCGAGAGGGAGATAGAGAAGCAACATGATATTGCAGAGTGGATGGCATTGAGGAGAGAGATGGCTCATGAAGGATTTGGAGCTCACGTAGAAGGCATGGAGCCAGAGCATTTAGAACTCCCCCATTTGGGCAAACATGATAGGGAACCCTCCTTGGCCTCACATGGGAGTGCACCAACAGAGACAACATGGGCCGCGGGCACGCATTTGAATCTACCTGGCAACCTAGCCCTTGCGCTTGGTTTTCTAGTATCTAGTACAACCAATAGTCAACAAGCTAATTTGGGGAGTAGTAGAAAAGGAGTAAATCAAGTAGAAAGTGCATCTATGGTTAGGAAAACATCTTCTTTGTTATTTGGAGGTACCTTTTCAGGCACATCATTAGGCACATAACTCAAGCGCAAAGAATTTTGGACTCACTTCTGGGAGTAGTACCACTTTGCAGACTGTAGGAGTTCAGTTTAGTACCATTGTTGGGACACAGGGTAGTACATCCACTAGTCCACTTCTGGCTACAAGTGGAGGATCAGGGGGCATAGGTGGCTCTAGTTCTGGTGGATCTGGTGGGTCTGGAGGCAGAGGTAACACATGAGGTTTTGGATCAGGTGGGCAGGGTCCTCACCAACCCCAAAATATTTACATGGAGATGTCACTTCGACTTCTAGAGTATAGGGGAATAGAAGATGCTACTAAACATGTGCACACGTGTGAGATACTGTGGCACACAAAAGGAATCACGACTTCTTGAGCACAAGGCAAGTTAGTTTGCAACTACGTTGCAGGGACACGCTCACAGTTGGTACAGGAAGTTTGACCCTGATCAGACTTGCGTAGATTATGCAGCATTACGGAAGCTTTCCTTAAGGAGTTTCATATCCCTGAGTTTGAGCAGAAGAGTATAAGCGCACTCAAGGATATTAAGTAGGGCACTACTGAAAGTGTTCAGGAATATGATGCCCATTTCAAGAAACTTTTGTCTAAACTTTCATATGATATCCATGCAAGGCAACATACACAGTGGTTTGTTGGGGGCTTGATCACACCTTTTATAAGGGTGATGTCACATAAGACATATACAAATCCACGCTGAAGCACTTGAAGCCACTTTGTGCGTTGAGGCAGTCAGGAGTATAGACACTGGAGTGAGCCCATTCCTGGAAGCACAGATTACAGCTATGACAAAGTAGTTGGAGAAACTATCGAAAAATTTGGCACATGAGACATGCACTAGGATTTGGTGTAAAAATTATGAAGTGGAAGGGAACACTAAGGATAGTTGTCCTCATAGGTTAGTACATTCATTATTGCTAGACTACGAGATATGTCATTTAGACCATGATGCAAGCCACTACCCATTATTACAACACGTGATAAGAAATAATGTATCTTGCTATTGTAAGATTTTTTGGTCCACAACTCACAATACAAAAGACTGCAGGTTGATTGGTCAGATCCATGATGCCATAGATATTGGTGTGTGACAAACAAGAGTATCAGATAACTCTAAAGGTAAAAGTGAGCACCATGACCATGATCACACTCAAGCATGTTATGATCAGAATGAAGGGCATTTTGAAGGAGGTCATGGTAGAGGTCAAGGATACCATGGTGGATTCAGGGGTTGAGGCTATGGTGGTGGACAAGGTGAGTTTCCTCGTGGAACGTGTTTTACATGTAGATCTCCTGACCACTACAGGCACGAATGTCCTTAGAATATTACTTGTTCTTTTTGTGGGAAGAATCATAACTATGAGGAATGCCCAGACTTATATGAGCATCTTAGTAAGTAACATAAACAAGAGAACAAGGGCACAAGGATGGTTAGAATACAACACGCCATAGAGAATCATTGGATGCCAAAGTTGGCACTGGAACCTGAGGTAGTACCTGTGAAGATTACTACATGCGCTGAAGTTGTGCATGTCAGAGAGACATTACAACAGAATCCTACCATTACTAAGGAGGAAGTTTTACATGCAAGGTACCCAGATCCTACACATCAAAAGGAGGTTTATCAGGAAACCATGGAGGTACTCAAAAATCTTCAGGGTGAAATACAATGTTTAAAGGAACAGTCACATAAGTTGGAACAAAAGAAGGCAACTGAGACAGTCCAATCAGATATTGATGACTTGAAAGAGGTATGCAAGATGTTACACTAGGAGAATATCATTCCATTACTAGGGAATTGGCTAAAGGGGAACACTCCGCACGCAAGTATTGAGAATGGATGGTAGATCCTACATGCTAATATTCCCCCTCATAACTTGGATTATGACAAGGAAATCACTTTGAATGTTATTTGTGGATGGATGGATTTTGAGCAATATATTGATTGACACAGGCATAAGTGAATGTGCTTACTTTAAATGCATGGGTACAGATGGGTAGACCTCCATTAAAGCCATCCTCTAATGTATTATTTATGGCTAATTGAACTAAGGCCACTCCAATTTGAGTTTTAAAGGATGCATCCATTACTATATAAGGGGCCAAGTTCACTGGGGACTTTGAGGTCTTAGCACTTGCAGAAGTAGACAACTTCCTAGCTCTACTTGGGTGCCCTTGGTGTTATGCAAATAATGTTGATCTATGGTTCAACAAGGGGTATATAAGTTTTGAGAACAAGGAAGAAAGAGTTATTATTCCTTTAACAGATGGGAAATTTGCACCTTATGTTGAACCTTTGAGTGAGGAAGACCTGAATAGAATTTATGTACACACCATTCAAGATCCGGAAGTACTTGAGCCATCTAAGGAAGGAATCCTCCAATGGGAAGATGCATAATCTATTAGTGATACTACAAGTATTGCTTGTGACAATTGGGCACATGACACCTATGAGATGGTTGGGCGTGAAGTAAGAAGTGACATTTACATGGAGAAGAAACCCTCATTTGTATTAGGAGGATAGGTAACAACTTACCTGACCTACTAGAGAAGGACTGGAGAAGGAGACCCTACGGTATTCCTACACGCCATGGAGGAGCAGTGGAAAAATCAAGTTGAAAGAAGAAATATGTTAGTGTATACCCTGCGTGGGATGGCAATGCGCTAGGTGGATGGTTCACAAGGATAATCTCATAGAATGGAATGAAGTCAGAATTTCTCTAACCACTCGGTTTTTCAGGAGAAATGTGCCTACTCAAATCTGCATATATCATGGTAATCAACCTATTCAACCATGTTCAGTAGTGTGAGAGATTCTGGATAGTATGGCAGGAAGATTTACCACCTTCACTTTGGGTGCAAAACTTTATTCCACTTTGCAAGGTTGCACACATGCTTGGTATGTTTATGCAGAACTACATAGGGAAACTGGAAATTGGCAGGACTTGATTGCAGGAATGACCCAAATTTTGAGTACTTCTCTATTAAACCTCCGGTAAGAGAGGCATTACAAGTTATGGAGTGCTTAACTATGGGAGATAGTGCCAAGGACTGAAGAACTCATTCAGGAGTTTATTTGGTGAGGAAGAACAAGGAGCAGCATTTTGATGAAGTAGATGATACAGATGTCGAACTATTTATGCACACTTGCTTTGAGAAGGAGAAAGGAAAGATGGTCTACATAGTGGATGATGAGGAAGTAGAAGATTTGGACATAGCTCATTCAGTAGGTATGTGTGAGGTTTTAGACAACGGATAAAACACGCGTGCACCTATCATGAACCTATGAAGACAAAGAAAGTGAACATTGACACAAATGTTGAACCCAAGGAGGCCATAATTGGAGATTATTGGTCTGATTCTGAAGTAGCAAAGATAATTGAGTTACTACGTGATTTCCAGGACTTATTCCTAGGGGCTACCATGAGTTAAAAGGAGTTACATGAGGCATTAGGAGAAATGAAGATTAAGCTAAAGGAAGGAGCACACCCGGTCAGGAAGAGACCTTATAGGATGAACCCGAACATGCGCGTAAAAGTTAAAGAAGAAATTGACAAAATGTTGAAATTTGGCATCATTAAGCCCTTAGAGGAGTCAGAGTGGGTTAGCCCCAATGGTAATCAATATAAATAAAGATGGTCGGATTAGGATTTGTGTGGATTACAGGGAGCTGAATGCTACATGTGTGATTGATCCTTTTCCTATGCCTTTCACCGAGGAAATATTAGAAGGCATTGCATGGTGCGAAGTTTACTCTTTTACAGATGGATTCTCTGGGTATCATCAGGTTAGAATTGCACAGGAAGATCAAGAGAAAACAAATTTCACCACTGAATGGGGAAGTTTTGCATATACTATGATGCCCTTTGGTTTGAAAAATGCACCTACTGTATTTTTCATGCATAGTTGTTCAAGCATTCCAGGATTTCATTCACAAATTCTTGTAAGTTTACTTGGATGATTAGATGGTATATGGACTTGTTAAGGATCATTGTGACAATTTGTGCTTGATGTTTGAAAGATGTAGACAGTTAAGCATCTCTTTAAACATCAAGAAGTGTGTGTTTGCTACACCTTTTGGAACTCTGTTAGGGTATATCATCTACAAGGAAGGTTTGTTAGTAGATCCAACTAAGGTTGTAGTTATTGTAGTTCTGGAGGAGCCTACCAGTTAGAGTGAGGTGCATGGATTCTTGGGCCACACAGGGTATTATAGAAAATTTATCAAAGGGTATGTGAATATTTTGTGCCCCTGGAAGAGTTACTAAAAGGAAAAGGGACATTTTATTGGGGAGAACCGCAACAATTCACGCATTTGAGGCGTTGAAGGAAGACTTATTTACTACAACCTATTCTATGTTTTCCCTCATGGAACCAACCATTTCACATACATGTGGATGCCTCTGGCACAACCATTGGCAAGGTGTTAGCTCAGCCTGGAGAAGGTATTATAGATCATCCTATCTATTTTGCTAGTAGAAAGTTGACTCCTGTAGAACAGAATTATACAACTACAGAGCGCGAGGCCTTGTCGATGATCTATGCACTGCATAAATTCAGACAATATTTGCTAGCAACACCCTTTGTATTTTATACTGATCACATGGCATTAAAATACTTGGTAAATAATCCCATTTTACATAGGGGCACATATGTCGATGGGTGCTCTTATTCCAAATAATTTGACTTTACAGTCCATGGTAAAACTAGGTAAAAGTAATTCTGGCCCATACCACTTATCAAGAATTCAATCAGGGGAAGACACATAGACAATTGAAGATACAATGTCCAGATGCACAGTTGTACAGGTTACATCACATGCCTTCAGAATTGGAGGATATTGTTGTCTTTTTATGCACATGTATGGCACAGAAGGAATGAAAGCATTAGAGAAGAAATAACTTGCAATTCGCACTACACCTTTCATGTTGATCAATGGTGATTTATACAAACTAGGCCGAGATGAAGTATTGCACTGATGTGTACTGGAACATGAATGCACCAATATCATGGAAGAGGCTCATGGCAGTATTGTAGGTGGGCATTATGTAGGTGACACCACCGCGTGCACAAGATTCTACTTACTGGATTATGGTGGGAGACCCTGTACAAAGATTGTAAAGATATTGTAAGGCGTGTGATCACTGTCAGTGCCTTGGAAAACCTGGTCAAAGAGATGAAATGCCTTTGAGGCCTATTACTAGTGCAAGAGCCATTTGAAAAATGGGCTATAGAACTTTGTGGGTCCTATTTCCCCAGCTGCGCATAGAACTAGATCATGCTACATCATCACTTGCACAAATTATCTTACAAGGTGGGTAGAAGTAACACCTACAAAGGATTGTACAACAACTACAACAACCAGGTTCTTATGGGAAAATATTCTCACTAGGTATGGATGTCCCATGAGCTTGACAAGTGATAGGGGCACACACTTCTTGAATGAGACAATCAGGATATTGTTGGATGAGTTTATGGTTGCACACCACAAGACTACACCTTATCACCCTCAAGAAAATGGGACTGTTGAGGCTTTCAACAAGATATTGTGGCCAGACCTTGACAAAAAAATTGTGATGTTGGAAGGAAAGATTGGGATGATAAAGTTTCTACTGTACTTTGGGCATATAGAACAACCTACAAGAGGTTGAATAAGGCCACACCCTTTCAGTTGGTGTTTGGCGTAGAAGCAGTTCTTCCAATGGAATTCATGTTACCATCATTGCGTATTACATGCATTGGAGGTCTAGCTGATGAACATGCATTAGAAGAAATAATTGACAAGTTAATACAGTTGGATGAGAGGCACGCGCCATAACACGTTGGATTCAAAAGCAGGAAAAGGCCAGGCAGAAGGCATGACATGACAGACACATCAAGGACAAGAAGCTTGAGGTTGGATAGATGGTACTTCTTTATGATTCCAAGTTTCTGCGCCATCTAGGAAAACTTAAGGTGCATTGGTTGGGACTGTATGTTATAACTCATATACTTGAATAAGGTGCTTGCCAGTTAGAGGCGCTTGATGGAATACAATTACTCGGTTACTTCAACGGGAGTAGGCTGAAGCCCTATTATAAATAAGTCTTCTTGGTGTTTGTAATAAGGCAATATTGCCATTTAGTATAGATTTCCCTTGTTGTATTTCTTTTAATGTATTTCCTTCTTCATCGATATGCTTTGTCAATTTAGTTTGGTGTTTTGTGTAATAAGCACATTTGTGCACTGGAAGCTAATTACAATCTGAATTATTTTTATGCACAGAGGACTGCACATACCATTGGTGTGGGGTGGTTATTATTTGTTATTCAAAAATGGGTACACATAAGAACATACTGTTACAGGTGTTATTTAAAGATGGAAGGAAGTTACTAGAAAGAAATTGCTCCTAAAGAAGACCATAGTTGGAAATAAGATGAATGAACAATATAACACGAGGTAAGCTGTGACCATGGAAACTACTAGGGGAAGGTGTGGTGGTGAGGTACTTTAGTGCATGGAAGCATACAGAAGGAGGTCTGTAGTAAGAAGGTAGGAAGATGCACTAGAAGGTTATAGCTGGGGCGTGAAGGTGTACCGCACAAAAATTGGGCAAATGGTCAATTAATGAGAGGATTGGTGGTAGGTGAAGGAGCAATAAATGACTAAATTTTTGAAAATCCATATAAGGATGTGATGCGGGTTCATTTTTACCTTTGCGATCACAAGTATTCGAGTGAGCTAAGTGTGTCCAAGCCAAGCAAAGTGTGTTGAGGTGTAGAGAGCTACAAAACCAGATGTGGAGAGAAAATTTGTGCATGAAGTGGCTTACGTCCCCATTGGTGAAGGGTTTGAGTGTTGTAGAAGCATTGAGAAGGAGCTAGGGCATGTGGTTTTGAGCTAGGGCACATGGTTTCAAGCTAGGGTTTGAGCTTACTCAAAAAAGAAGACAAAAGGTGGGATTTTTATAATGGCACCAAAGAAAGCACCTGTAACAGGTATGAAGGGGAAGAAAAAGGTGGAAGTTGAGGTCAAAGTTTCTCCCGAGAGTAATTTTTCAGAGATACAATATCTAAAAGGAGTTATAGTCGGACGGGATTGGGATTCCCACATTCAAAAATGTAAGGTAAGTGATTACAACCACTACACCACTGACAACAAGGGAGAATTAGATGCATTGTTGAACAAGAAGACCAACAAGCACACAATGGATGATATGCCAGTATATGATGATGCTGGGGAGAAGTTTCTTAAGAAGGTAGGGGTTTATCAGTTATATGCAATCCCATATTTTGGAAAACCAGAAGCTTTATACCAATGGATTATGAGTAGAGTCCATGAGGAATTTTTCTATTTTGCTGGACGGAGGGTAAGGATCACAACATCCTGATTGCTACATTGATAGGACTGAAGGGCACAGGGACAAATATTATTAGTGATACTGACTGATAAAGTAGTTATTATAGCCACCAGCAAGGAGTTGGGATACTCCAAGGGTCTGTACGGAATAGACATATAAAAATTAAGGAAGTATCCTATAGTGCAAGTAGTCGTGCATCTACTCACTAAGTTGAATGATCAAGAGAGATGGTCATAGGTAAACACAATGTGGCTACATATCATGAAGAAGATGTCACAAGGAGAAGTCTACAACTTAGAAGGCTACATTACAGAAACTATTACTGAGGAAGCGCACATAGGTGAAAAGATAATTTTTGGCGCTATACTCTTATCTCTTGTGTTTGTAGAAATTGGAGTGCCTGATGGGCCAAAGAATAAAATTTGGGAATACCCCACAAAGAAAAAGTCCCTCATGGAGAGGTTTGAGAAATACTTATGTGAAGGAACAATGAGTGGCTCATTCAAGCAAAGGCAAAAACTATGGTATGAGTGACTTCATGCGACATTTGAGGAGAATGGCACATTCCAAAGGATTTACCTTCAGTAGTGGGAAAGGAAGTACAGTTCACGGTGTATCAACATTTCTGCATCACACGGTTTGCAATGAAGGATGGGACATGGAGTCCATGGTGTAAACTTCCCTATGCCTTCAGAACTCACTACTTCTAGGCCTCAGTTCACAAGTTTACTGATGCGTGTTGGCTGAACTAGACAAGGTAGATTGTGACTACCATACTCTCAGAAAAACATATGTTTATCCAGGTCGGTCTACCTACATTGAGAGACTCATTTTAGATGTTATAAATATAAAGCTAGTAAAATTGGCTATTGGGGATAGTGGAGCCGCGCTCATCTATCTTTAGCTCAAGCCTTGACTGGAGAATAATAAGTATGTGGAGAATGAGTTCATGCTACCAGGGCTGCCCAAGGGCAAACACATAGTTGAGAATGTGGAAGCTCCAAACCCTACCCTGACTATAGAGATAGACAAAGAAAATGGACATGAGGATAGTGGAGGCTTGGACCATAGAGGCCAAAGGCAACCCACAGACAGAGTGGAGAGTGAGCGTGAAGATACTCCACCACAGGTGCAAGAAGGAGAGGAGGATTTTAACGTGGATGTAGTCCCTGAAGAGTGCCAATTTAAGAAGGTATTCAGAAGAACCAAGACTCAAGGTGCAGGAACATCACAGCTTGTATGAAGATCACCTCGAATCTCCCCTTAGAAAGAAGCACTGAGAAAAGGAAAAGAAGAAAGCTACAACTTAACAAGGAGGCGAGGAGTCTGAAGAGAGCGCACTTAGAACCCTAGTTCAACTGGAAGATGTGGAGGAGCCCAGGGATGAAGAAATGAGAGATGAAGAAGAAGGGGTGAAAGAAGAAGAAGAAATTGTTTGCATGAGCAGACCAACTCGCCTGTTACAACTTAAGTAGGAGAAGGGCCAACTCCAAACCTTGGTGCTCAGGTTCCCAAGGGGCCAAGAACAAAGAAAAGTGAAGAGTATATTATGCCAAGTATGGGCTATGCTAAGGACACAAGCAAAATCGTACCCACCTGATTTCAAAGCACAGTGGACCTTAAGGAATTATATGGATGGGAGTAGATGGATCCATATATGGCCACTACGTGTGTAAGGAAACAACTATCTTGGTCCATGCAAACCCATATGGATGAACCAAATTTTGATGTATGTGAGGAGTCCTGTGTCTCAAGAAGAGTAAAGAAGGCACCACAGAGGAGACACATGACCATAAAGCCCACTCTTATGTCTGATGAGCAGGTACAATGATGCCTTAGTCAAGGTATCTGGTGAGGTGGTGCAGACAAATATTGATAAGGATGCCACCATTAGAGCATTGATGGAGGATAAGAAGGGACAAAACTACAAAGATAGAGCAGTTAAAGGCAGAGAAGGAAAAATAATGGACAAAGAATGAGGCCTTCGTTGGCATGGTGAAGAAATTGGTGATTACATTCTGAAGGAAGGAAGGCCTCATCTTGAACCAAAGTACCTAAAAAGTTTCCTTCTTCTATGCATTATGTGCGCACTTTGGTTGATTTGGTGCTAGAAGATGGACCACTTAGAATGCCGCACCAAAAATGCTGAATAGGAAGCAAAGCGAGCAAGGGCCTCTATGATCAGAAAAAATTTCAACGTATGAGGCGTTGCTCCAGAATTTAAAGGATGAGCTAAAGAAAGCAAGACCAAGCTCTAAACTTGTGTGCAACACTAGAGGCAGTGATAAGGACCAAAACTCTGGTTGAAGATAATGAATTTCTTGCAGTAATGAAAGATGATACTTTAGAGCACGTAGAAAGATTGGTACTAGTAAAAAAAAAGCACGAAGCCCTTGTAGCAGCCCAAGATCCACATAAGGAGAGGATAGATGAGATTGGGAAGCTCATAACATAGAAGATGGATCTTCTGGAAGGAATGATGTCTGTTATGGCCAATGTTGTCTAGGTACTATAGAATGAGAAGGAAAAGATCACTCAGGACGAACTAGATGCCATAGCCACAGACATTCCAGAAAAGACAAGGACAACACTAGATGATTGGAAAACACTAGAGGCAGAAATCAAACTTGAATATCCAGAGTTGATCCTCCTAGTTTAAGAAGAGGATGTTGCAGAGTAAAGATTCATTCTTTTGTACAGTGATTCTTTAATTATTTCAATTCTTATTCTTTATTATTTGGGAACATTAGAAAGAATCCCCATTGCCAGGATGAAAATGTACTTTAGTGTGGGGTAATGGTGAGTAGACATAATATTGTTCTAAGGAAAAGATACGTAAAGAATACACACATGGGAACAAGGCACATTTCAAGGTGCAGAATGATAGGAAAGAAAACACACGCCAAAACAGTTTGGTTCAGACTTAGACATTTTTATGGATACAGGGTTATTTTTGGAGATAGTGTGTGGAGCACACATCGGGATGGAGACTTGCGTGTCACGTAAATGGTATTTTGGGAACGAGCGGCTGATAAAAACCATGCATGGTTATAGTTAATAATAGGATTATTTCTTCCAGTTAACTATATGACATCTATTATTAATGTACTTGCATGTGTGCATGTTATTGTAAAGGTGTATGGATATTATCAGCATGCAACCTATTTTGAGAAGTGCGTGGGCGGTGAAGGGAAAGTTGCAACCCCTATAAATATGTATTGAATGATGTATTTTAGTGCGTGTGAGTTATTATAGAGCTATGTTGCTGGATCTGATGCATGCATGACTTATGGACATACTTTATAATGTAAGAAGCTTCTGTGTTTTATAGTATTTAATGAAATGGATGATATTGGTTGGATAATGGTGTTAGACATAACTAAAACTGGTTCATGTATGGTTAGTCTTATTACAATTATTGTTTAATTCATGATTCTCTAAGATCTAGATCTGGATTATGCACTGTGGAATGTTTATGTTTAATTATGGATATGAATATGTCTTATCTTCATCACACTAACATCTTGCACAAACAACTCTAAAGAGGGGCCTGGTACCTTTGGCGTGCTTTGGTGTGAGTTCTCATCTCAGATTGGGTGATGTGCCAACACGCTTGGGTTTTATATAATAGATTCTAGGTTACATCACTTCTCCAGAGAGCTATCCCATTCACAAAGTCCCACACTTCATGATAGCTCCATGTTACCCACTCACACCGAATACCTCAGTCACAAGCTAGCAATTTTAGGGGTGCTGTGATTTGGTGATAACAATAAGGATTACAAAGGAGAATATATGGATAATTTTTTTTCCTTTTTTCCAAATTAGACACATGTGTTTTGAGCAAGCAAGTACAACCCTCCAAGCACACAAGAAAAGAAGATCTACATGTAGAGTTAGTGGAAAGAGAAAAATATAACATAGAATAGAAAATGAGAATAAAACAAGGAAATTACCAAAGGAGATAGGTGGCTACCATCGAGCGTGATAAAATGTTTGATGAGATTTCCACTCATGTTCCAAGTTAATGAAATGGCATGCAAGAAAACAAGAAACCCCAAAATTTAGGAGGGTTTAAGGCTACCTTTGATGTGTGATGATGATGAATATGGGATACGGGCACAAAAATCCTCTCCATGGCGATCTCAATAACCTAATAGGGTCGATAAAAAATCGAGACAAACAGAGGCAATTGACAATAACTATAGAAGATCATATCAAAAGATGTGAAAATAGGGGGCTTGGATTTGATTCTGAAATGCTGAAGATGTCTTGGATCTATTGTAGAGGCATAAGAAACATAAAGGATGCAAATTTCAAGCAAATAGATAAGGATATATGTAGAGTCGATGATGACCATGGAAAAATTTGGGACAGTTGACAGTGACTAGGACAAAAAAGGTGAGATCTGGGTTGTCAGATGGGAAAAAACAAAATGGTTGTAAGATTTGAGGCATTTGGTTGATGCCGAAAACTGAGCAGATGATGAAAGGAGTGAAAAAATAGAGAAAAAATACTAATGCATATCAGGTTGAAGAAGACCAGGGTAGAATCGACAGTGACCGGGGCTGAATTAGGGTTTGGGGGGAAGCTAATTGATGGCCAAAGGACTAAGAGAAAGAGACAAGGATAGCTGATGAGGTTGCAGATCTCCAAGATGATGAAAAGACCTGCAAAGATGATGAAATAGGATAAGGTTCCAAGAAAAATCCAAGCTTTAGATCTCTAAATATGATTGATGAGGGCTCCAAGATAGCTTCAAAATGTTGATAACAACTCACAAAAAGAGAAGAAAATAGAGAAAGATCGCAAGAAGTCATAATATCCATAATTTCATCCTCTTTTAAGGGAGGTAATGACATATTTATAGGTCACTGGTGATCCACTAGGGTCTTCATCAACTGTGGATGACCGTTGATTTGGTAGATGAGGATAATGCAGAACTTAAGACAAGAGGCCTTATTAGGGTTGGATTAGGGTTAAGAGTTGTTTTGGCGGATTAGGGGTTGCATAGAGATGATAAAAGGGTAGTTGGAGGATGGAAAGGTATTAAATGAGGGTAGATGAGAGTCTAGGGAGGATAAATGAAGGATTTAGGGATGTGATTAGGATAATATATTAGTTTAGGGATAATTAAATGTGATTAACGGTGAACAATGAGAGATAAAATAATAATGGGATATGCTTGATTTAAGATGGGAAAATAGAAGTTAAGAGGAATAAATTAACTTAGGGAAAGGGGATTTTGAATAGGATATGAGTGTAAATGTGCAAGATGACGACGATGATAGAATGCGAGATGAGGGACAAGTGAACCAAAATTTGGTTGTCTAGAGATTAGCATGCATCTTATATTAAAATGTAAAATATGTCATGGATAACTTTCATGAATTCTAATATCTTGTATGGTGGATGGATGCTTTTGTAACTATTTGGGTTCGCTATCATATGCATGGTTTGACTGTGTGATATGCATATTATTGCTTTATTTAACATTTTTTATCAAGTGGGTATAATGTTTGCAATTGAGTGTGCAAGTGATAGGTTTATGCTTTAGGAGAATGTGGGTTTCAAGAGATGAACCTCCATATGGCACAATAAGCCTTGTAGGAAAAATTTACCCCTTGTTATATTATTTTTATGATTGATGTTGGAAATGGAAAATTCACCCCATGATGTGTGTTTATTGATTAATTGGTCATTTTTATCTTGCTTTTATTCTACTTGGGTTTAATTGATTTAACCCTTGTTATTTACTAGTTAATGGTTTATTTTTAACCCAATCACTTCCCACTTACATGAATTATCTTAAATTTTCTTATTATTTATTATTTGGGTTTATGATAACCTAATCATGGATTAGGTGGATCCATCACCCCTCTTAAATGCCGCCTCTTCCCCAAAACTCGAATTTGGGCAAGAAATGACTTTTTGGAGGAGTGTAAGACAAGTTAGAGGCTACATTTGTCTTGAAAAGAGTTTCATATACCATACCTATGGGTGGGGTGGGATTTTTTCAAGGATCATAATTCCTATTTGCCCCCTTTTGACTCCTTCAACCATCAATATTTATGATTTATGATTTTGTGTATGATGAATATTTGGAGTGCAAGTTTCTCCATGTGGAGATTTGACTTGTTTGCGTTTGAATTTTACTTTTCATTTATTATTTTTAAAGTGCAAGTTGGGGGTAGTTGGGTGCATGAATTATTTAGGTAGAGGGGTGACACATGTCACCCATAATATTGGGTTTTAGTTTGGAGACTCTTCTATTATATTATCCTCCAACTTGGAGGGTTGTGGGGTTCTTTTTGTTGTTTTTGGTTTAGGCTATTTTGGAGAGAAGGAGCTTTAGATTGTGGAGAGCTTGGATTTTGTTTTGGATAACTTGTTATTGGGTTTTTGAAGCTTGGATTCTAATTTATCTTATGAGGTATGCCTCACACCATTTTTATTATATTGATTTTGTTTGGAAAGGAAAGTTTTTTTTTGCCTCTTGTTGAGGTTTTGGTGTTTGGATTGTTTTTTGGTTTACAAATGCATTGTTTTCTTTTGTTATTTGCTCCATCCATCCCCTTTGTGAATGTGTTTTGGAAATGTGGGGGAAGAGGGAATAATCCTCTTATTTCCCACAAGGCTTGATGGAAAGGACTTGTTGGGATTTTTATGTTACTCCCTTCATATGGTTTGAAGTGGGAATTTTCTTTCCATATGGTTTGGAAACCATCTCCCATCCTTACTAAGGAAACCTCCAAGGTTTGAAAAGCTTTGATAAGGAGAAATAAAATATTTTAGAGGGATGTGGAGCATTTGTAGCCTATTTGGGATTCTTGGAAAACTTGTGAACAATTTTATACTTGCATGGATATGTTTTAAATGATATTTCTCTTCCTCTCTTCCCTGCATTGATAGAAGTATGGAACTTCTTGTTTATTTTGAGTTGTTAGAAAAATCCTTTTGTTACTTGGTTGTTGTTGGTGTTGGTATTTCTCCTACCTATTTTTTATCACTTGGAGGCTTGCTTCTCCTCTCTCCGATGGGCTTGGAGGGAGGCTAGCATGCTCTCCTTTGTTGGAAGTGGCAAACAATGATGTCATTTGGCTAGGAGGTCAACCTAGCTATCCTCTTGCGGTTTGGATGCATTCTTAATTAGAGTTGGAACTTGAAAGTGGATTTTTGTAGGAGCTTGTTCTCTTGTG
This sequence comes from Taxus chinensis, assembly GCA_019776745.2. Lineage (NCBI taxonomy): Eukaryota > Viridiplantae > Streptophyta > Pinopsida > Cupressales > Taxaceae > Taxus > Taxus chinensis. The sequence goes on along the minus strand of CM034148.1, from coordinate 595,991,292 downwards.
GCAAATGGTTGACTCAATGAAAATTTTTCCCATGTTGTTCCCACTTTGTGGGAGTATTTTACTCTTTCATTTTAAGAGTTGTTTTATTCTTGTTAATGTAAATTAAGGAAAGAACTTAGTTAGTTCATTCTTGTGTGGAAATCATATTGAAACAATGTGTAGATGTGTATTTTGAAATGAGAAAATTGGTATATTATTGCATTATGAAAACCCTCTATTCATTGTTGTTTGTAAAGGAAATAATGAACATATTAAGCAAAGGAAAAAAGATTGTTTCAGTTGATCTTATGATCCCTTGAAAACATTTTTTAAAATATGGTTTCACTATTAAAAATGGATTGTGGAAATTTCATTGTTAAACTTGTATAACTTGCAAGTATTTCTACTAATTGTATTGATAGATTAATTGTTGCAAGAGAAGGGGAAATGGGTTTAGTTGTTGTATTGCAATGGTTTTCAAAAGAAGTAGTTTTGTGTTTATAAACCTTTAAGTCTAACTATTACCCTATTATTTTCAGAAGGGATATTAGTTTATCAAGTTTATCCTCGCTCTTTAGCGTAATTACTCATTTGTTGAATTCTAGATATTATAAAACCTTCATATTCTTATATAGGAGTTGTATATTATATTTACACACACACACACACACACACACGATCATTTATATCATAAAGGTTTTGAAAATAAAAGAGGGATTAAAATGTAATATAAATGTGTTTTAAGTCGATGAATAGGGATTAAAAAAAGAAACAAAGAAACACATATATAATGTTGTAATATAAATGTGTTTTAAGTCGATGAATAGGGATTAAAAAAAGAAACAAAGAAACACATATATAATGTTAACATTATATATGTGTTTCTTTGTTTCTTTTTTTAATCCCTATTCATCGACTTAAAACACATTTATATTACATTTTAATCCCTCTTCATTATATATGTGTTTCTTTGTTTCTTTTTTTAATCCCTATTCATCGACTTAAAACACATTTATATTACATTTTAATCCCTCTTTTATTTTCAAAACCTTTATGATATAAATGATCATATATATATATTTATAAATAACCTTATATGTAGTGATGTGTGTGTGTGTAAATACACACACACACACACAACTATTAACAATGTTTTTTTATTTTAAATATTTACCCAAAAAATAAATAGTTGGAGGGGTGGGTGGGGCGACTGGGCCAATCCAACCCCCTCCCCAGTCCTCTCCCTTCTACCATGGGTGTAACCCATACCACTCCTCAACTATCATCTCGTAAATGGACTTGACCACCACCTCTCTCTCCAAACATAGGCCATAAGGACCCAGATGCGATTGCTTTCTCTTTAACACACACAAAAATAAATACACACACATTTGTGCATTTGGTCGCTGCCTCTTGCAATACATATATTGAACTTATATATAAACTTGAGACTCTATAAAAGCTCACAAACCTATAAAAACAAACAAGAAAGAAAATGAGAGGAAAACATGAGTAAAAGAAATTTTTATGGAGATCATAAAGTTGTTTTAGGGTTTCAGGAACCCTAGAGATCAAGGGTGAAAATCCCTTTGATCCAAGGGCTCTAGTTAAACCTAGCTTTTGCCACTTGCCAAAGTGGCTACATAGGGTTGAATTGGTTGTGCAAGTGGGGTATAATTTCTCCATACTTCAAATTTGAATGAATAAGTTTGATTTAAGATTAACTTAAAATGATTTTTAGTGTGAAGTGGCATGGGTCCATTTAGATGGGACCAAATGGGACCCATGCCCAATTTAACTAACCAAATTTATAGTTAAATAAATTCCTTAATTTTTAAAACTAACCCTTCAGTGGGGAAAACACAATTAACTCAATTAACTCTTATTAAACCTAAGTCACCTTAATCAAGAAAACAATGGTATGGAGGCACAAACAATATTTTGGATTAAACTTAAGTGACAATAATGGTGAAAATAATTTTAAGGTTGTTATTGTTCTTCGCAACCAAACTTATTAGCTTGGAATGTCATATATATAATACCATGTGGTTAATATAACAACTTGGGATTAATAATACAAATAAATAATTGACTTGGAACAATTTAATATCAATCTTATAACACCTAATAGAACCGTATTTTTGAGTAGTATAACATAACGATGTTTGGTATACCCTCACAACACAATGAAATGATGGAGATTTGAATAGTGACCTTAATCTACATCAATAGATATATGGTTATCTATACACATCATTGATTAAATTTAATGAGTTGAATTATCAATTAGAATTATCATCCTTGTTTGACTAGATCCCTTGGTGGGAAAAAGTGTGATTTAAAACTTAAGTGATGCTAATTACATAAAATATAGTATGGTCTATCTTCACATCCCACAATTAAGTCTATCAACTTCGAATAATAATGGAATAATCATTTAATACTTAATTAATGGTTTAAAAATTTGTTCCAAATTTTATAGGGTATTTGGATGGTTAATTTGGGTTGTGAAATTCATAGACACAACATTTGGTATCAGAGCTTGATTTCAACATTAAACGCTATAAGAATTAACAAAAGTTAAATAATAAGTTTGGGTTAGTTAAATTCCTATTAAATAAAAATTTTTCTTCTAAAATTATATCGTTGTCCTTCCTACATTTGCAGGATGCCGCGACAAGGAGTTAAACGTTAATAAAATAGAATGATTATTTTGGAGAGTTGACCTTGCTCACAGAATGTGAATCAAAATTAATTAAAATATAGTTGAGTAAATTTGGGAAATGTGGCCAAAAAGTTGTGAGTTGAATGTGAGATTTCATTCAAACACTCTACCTTAAAACACCTTGCAAAAGTTATAAAGGACGTTTAAAAATGACATGTAAAACACCTCTCTAACTCTATAACAAATTTTTTGATGTTTAATTATGTTCCTTAGTGACATGGAATGTCATATCAACCATTAAACCAACTTTGGATGATCATATGCTCATTTAGTGACATGTGTTTATGAGCCCAATTGGTTGTTTCACAATATAGGGTAGGTGTCAAAAGTTAGAAATTTGTTTTGGTTTTGACTTGTGCTGTAGGGATCCATGATGTGAAACTAAACTCTATCATTGCATACCTCTATAATTACACCATGAAAATTTCTATCAACCTTTAATTTTGAGAAAACTATTTTGGGAGCTAGTTTTACAAATATGTTTTGTAGCTCACTTGATGTTCTGCAACAAGAATGAACTAGCACAATTACAATAATCGACTTCAGAAAGGTAGTTACAGATTGAACCATGGTTGTCATAAATGAACTTCATCGATTTTAGTGATTTCCATACATATAGGAGAGTAGATGAGAATTGACAGAATGTGTGTTTGAGTTTTGGATGATTTTTCTCAAACCCCTATTTGTACTCACTTTGGCTTGGGCTGATGTAGTGCAACATAAAAATTATACCAACTGGCGCTGGAGAAATGCTTCTAGTTTGAGATCTAGTTTCCAGTTTTAGGCCCTAGAAACCTCATTGAATTCTCTGTATAATAAAGAATAGGTTAGAGGTGTTAACTTATCCATCCAGGTTATTGGTACATTTTTTGTTAGGGCTTTCCATAGTTTTTTGGGCTAGTTCGTCCAATAGAAAAACTAGGCCTTGTTGACCCGTTGACCATTCGAGACACCTTTGGTGGGTGAAAACTATTTTCATGTTATAAAAATGACGTGTTATGCATTTTATTTCATTGGAATTTGTAACCCATAAGAGTATAATGTAAGAAAGTATTTTTGAGCAGTTGATTGACTTGTTTTCATTATTTTGGACATAATGAGGAGCCTTAGATTTTGATATTGGAAACACCTGGCAACCAAGAAAGAGAGTGTAAAATTGTTCCCCTATATTTCAAGTGAATACATGTGTTCAAATAGTTTTGTATTCCTCTTCTAGTTGGATCATTGACATGACATGTGTATTGTTAAAAACCCCTTCTTCAGACCTTATGAAACCCAATTGGAATGGGTGTGAAACAAATAGTTGTGATATGTTTTAATGTAACCTAATGTCTTAAATGTTTCTCCAACTTTAAATTTTTAGAATATGAGTTAAAGAAAAAATATCCCTTGAGAATATATTACCAAATCTTGTTTTTCAAACCCACTTCACAATTAAATTTGGAAAAAGTGAATTTTAAATCTTACAAATTCCTTTCAGAATGGTAATAATGGCTAAAACAAGTATATCTTAGTGAAAAGTATTTCTATATAATTAAGAAATGATATGGAAGTGATGGATTTGGTATCCACTTGTTTGGTGATTTACTTAGGGATTATTTCATGAAGATTTTATTTTTCTTGGAACTGAGAATCCTTTGAATTGTTAGAAACAAACTTTTGGCTCCATAACCTAAATTTCTTTGAGACCATCATTGTGATTTGTAAGGATTATTTTGTGTACGGTGGTAATGCTTAAGTTTATTTAGAACCTTTCTAGAGCTTGACATGTTTGGACATGTTTAGTGGTCAATTGTTACTCATTTTTGCTTGGGATGTGGTAGTGCAACATGGTTGGACATTATTACTAATTAGAAGTCAAAATTGTGAATGTAATAAACTTGAATATGTAAGAACACTATTAGGAAGTCATGATTGTATCTCACCCTCTCTCTTGTTTCTCTCTCAAAATCAAATTTAATATCCAATTGCTTACATGGTAGGGTGATTTCTATTCTAATATTTGTGCTGGTCCATGATGTTGCAAGTTTGTGGGATGTTATGAATGAAGATTGCAATAATAAAAAAAAGCTACAAAGAATTATATCTATAATTATACTCGTAACTTATGTTATTTTATTGTGAATAAAATTTGGTTAATTATTGTACATAAAATTTGGTTAATTATTGTACTTAAGAACATGTAGAATGTATAAATGAGTAACCTTTTTGCAGTAAAATGTTATCTTATGTATCACTTGATTATGGAAAGGACGTGACCTACTTATACTAAATTAATGGAAATGTACATCTTTTATTCTTCTTGATTGTTTTACAAACTTTCAATTTATGTTTCATACAAAGTTTTGGCAATATAAATTTGGTTAATGTATTTCTCTTCTCCTCTTCCATTAATGTAACAAGAAAAATAATGTGTATGATACAAGGATGCATCGATTTGCACTGTGGATCTCCCATTGGTTACTTTGTGCTTAGGAGACTTAGGTATAAGGTTGTTATTACATTCAAAACCACTTAAGCTTGATATAAAGAAATTTTTGGGCTCTATGTAATGAAATACTAAAAGCTATGAGTATCCAACCCTCCCACCTACCATGGATGATGGAATTCTTTGAATCGATGTTGTCTTTAGTTATGTAATATGTCATTAGAGATTAGAATGTGATTTGTGCTTGTTGATATCTTCTTGATCAATGTAGCACCTTTATTTTTACAGCTAACATGAGATTGTAAACTTGATTTTTATTACTAGAAAGTGGGCTTATACCTATAGTCTTGAGGGAAATACCCTCCCTTTGGACTTAGTGGATGTTTAGTAACCTTGGTTTTTAGACAAGTTTAAGGCAACATATGCTAAGGATATTGAAAAAATATGTTGAATATTCCTTTGCGTTTGGAGGGAATGTATCTTGTTGTCCTCTTGACCTCCTTGGAAAATGTGAGAGGAAAATTTGTTATTATGTTTGTCCAAGAAATTGTTAGCACATAAAATTTGCACCCTATGCATGATCATGAATAAAAATCATAATTTTTGGTGAACATGGGATTTCTCTCCAAGTGTGGGACCTTGCAAAGTGAGACAAACCTCCAGAGAAGGTTGGTTCATTCTTTCTTAGCCCACTACAAACTAGCCTACAAATTCAAATTGCAACTAAACTAAGTCTAAACTACAAATTTACATGGATTAGGGCTGGGAAGGGATAAAATTCTGTAAAATGAAAGAAGGTGATGTGCTAAAGCTAAAACAGTGTTCAAATTTGACTTGTAAAGACACAGATACAAAAAAACATGCAAGAATAAAAGAGAAACATAAATTTTTACAAGAGATAAGTGAATAGAGTCAAAGGAAAGCAAGAGGGAACAATATTCACATCAAATACATTGTTTTTAAGGAATGAACCATAGTTGCATGCCACTTAAAGCATTTTCACTCAAATTTATAGTTCATAGATTGGTAAAACTTGTAAAATACAATTATAGAAGTATGAAGGAATGGAAATTGTTAAAATCTAAGGTAGAGCTCCAAATCCAACAGAGAAGAACCCTTTTATGTGGATAAGCACTTATATATAGAGAGAATGAGGGGGGGGGGAGAAGAGGGGAGTGAAAAAATAACCACAAATAGCCCATTTCCACCTATTAAGGACCAAATACCATCATTTTTGTAGTATAGAGCATGGGCACCCTTTCTTCCTATAATTGGCCATCAGATTTACAGGTTAAGGCATGGGTGTCATTAAACATTAATTTCTGGTTGGTGAGATGGTCATACACCTAAACCGTGCTTTTTCCTTGCTAAATTCATGTTTGTAATTTTTCCCTCAAAACAACATAAATTCTAAATTTCTTGATGGCAAAATGAATGAAGAGATAGTTCCAATGCCACCAATTTCATGTAATTTGGAGCTTTGTAGCAAAAGTTATGGCCAAAAAACCAATTCTACCTTGTTACGCGACTTTTCTAATGTCTCACACATTCTTTTGAATTTTGCTTTGTTGTGCAGATTTTACGCCTTTATGGGTTCTTTTACTATACGGATTTGAATGTTCCATGACATATAAATCCTCGCCAATCCACACAATACTATAATTGACCTCCACAACTAATTTTTTGTGTGACTTTGGCAACTTACGCACTAGTTGTTTCATGTTTCCGCTATGCTACGAAGCTGTTTTTATTTTTTTTCCAAAAATTTAACTTGTGACCATGTTTCTTCATTCCACGGGTTAGGAAAACCCATGGAACACTACAATTGGGAATCCTGTGGAACACTAGGATAGTGTGTTGTGTCTTCTAATCTTAGTCACTTAACAAATCCCTTACTTTTCTTTGCGGCACTTCACAATTTGTCCTCTATGCATCACATCTTATCCTAAGCAGACTTCATCCTTTGTTTCTTATTGCGAGGTATTTAGTTATTTTCATCATCTCTGTAATAATCCATTGAAAATCCACCTAACTCTTAAGATCAAATTCCTTTTTTTAGGTTAGGAGACCCTACAAAACATTAAATTTATGCACTCTGTGGAACACGAGGATCTAATGTTACACGAATTTCCCTTAGCTAAAATATGGCTTAGTCTTGTGCATGCTCCCTTTCTTCCATTAGTTAGGAGAACTCATGAAAACACTAAATTCTGAATTCCACAACTTTTGATCACAAAAATTCCTAAGTCTAAAAATGAATTTGTAAGTTTACAAAATAGCTGAGGAGTAATTTTGGACAATAATTTGGTGACTCTTGGGAATATCTGTATTCTGGATATGAAGACCAATGACTTTAAAACATCTATTGGGAATGGAGTTATTCATATAAATTTGAATTGATCTTCAAAACCTTTAAAATCTATAAAACTCAACCCTGGATCTATAATGAAGAGTGAACTTGGCATTGAAAGGAGATGGATCCTTGGAGCTTGAAAGAATATGGTTAGAAACCACCCCAAAACTCTGGTTTTTTCACTGTGAAATCTACATAGAAATGGCCTATATGAAGTGTGAACTTAGAATGGATTTACATTTGATTTGAAACCTACATATTTTTGTAACTTCCTCAAAACTTTGAAGCAGTAAAATGCCACCCAAGAACAACAAGAACACCGTGTTAATCACTTAGGTACATGAACACTACACTACCAACAAGACAATGTGTTGAAGAGAACTTGTATGAAGTATAACTAATCTAATATGTACAAGGAAAAACCTTTTCTTCAAAAGTAATGTCTGAGATATATCACTTTAACAAGGATAAGGAGCTCTCCTCCATTCAAATTCTTCAATTAAAAAGCGTTGTGTGACTTGTAACTTGAGATGACATAAGGGCCACTCCAAATTGTATCAAAATTTGAGTATCAAATGAAATAAACTTTTCTATATATATTATTTATGTGACATTTACTATTGAAAGACCAATGACATTTGTAACACTTCCAAAAATATCTACCATCATCACATCTATAAAAAATAGATCATGTGACCCAGTAAAGGATGTCTCACCCATAGTTCATACAACACCGCATGTAATGGAATTACTTATATGATTCAAATTATGAGCAGCAATAGAATACAAAAGAACACAATATTACAGATAAATGATCTCAATATGTAATTAAAAAAGCTTCTCCACTTCGAGGGGGCAACCTCCAAACCATACAATAAGATTCAAATGATGAAATGATGATAAAATACTACCTATTAACCCCCTTTATATACTATTCATATGTTATGTCCATCCCCAAGGTCGACCCACCAATGATAATGATAACATCTATGAAAGAGATACATAATGATAATGAATTTATGATAAGCCACAAGTCGGCTACATAATATCCTAATGTAAGCATATATGATTAAGGGCATGTAACATGCACTTCCCCTTCAAAGAAAAATTGTCCCCAATGTTGAGAAACTCCGAGTGCTGCTACAGGAATGTCATCATCCTCCCATGTTGCATCTTAATTTTCCATATTCTTCCACTTGATTAGGTACTCAATAATAAGTTGTGTCCTCAATCTTTTAGTGCGTGTTTGAAGGATGCATTCAGGTTCCAAGATGACTCTCTCCATCCTCATTGAGCTCAGAAAACACTGTTTGGGCTGATACCCTCTATCCAATTACTTTCTTCAGGTAATAAACATGAAAGACTAGATTTATTCATGGTTGTTTGTGGAAGATCTAATTTGTATTCTACATTACCAATATTTTGCAATACTTGATAGGGGCCATAATAATTTAGGTGAAATTTTGTTATCCTTTTGTTTTTGTTTCAAATACATTTGCTTATATGGTTGTAACCATGCACAAAAACCCAGTGACCGACTTCAAAATTCCTTTCCATGTGCGATTTTGATCAGCTTGCTACTTCATGTGGTTTTGTGCCATGACCAAGTTCTCCTTGAGACTAGATAGAGGACCTCTTGTTGATGTTGAATGTGTTCTTCCATTTCTCTAACCCTTTGTTTTCCTCTCAATGATGATGTGATCGATGGTGGATGGTACCCATAAATTTCCAAAAAAGGAGATGTTTTGGATGAAGTATGGAAGGATAGTGTTTAACCACCATTCTGTAAGTGGCAATCGTTGAACCTATCTTGACTTATTTATCTGACGATGAAGCAATGAAGATATCCCTCCAAAAAAATATTTACAACTTCTATGTTTGCCCATCATACTGGGGATGATAAGAATAGTTATGAACTAACTAAGTACCCAAACATGAGAATAAATCAATCTAAAAATTACTAGTAAATATAGGGTCCCAATCACTTACTATAATCTTTAGTGTCCCATGTAGCTTCTGTACTATGTCCATGAAGGTTGTTGCTATGGTGCTTGCAGAAAATGGGTGTGACATGGCATAAAAATGAGAATATTTGGTGAGTATATCCACCACAACCATGATGAAATTGTTTCCTTCAGTTTTACGCACTATCCTGTGATGAAGTCCATGGAAAAATTTTCCCACCGCTAAATAGGAATAGATAGAGGTTGTAGAAGAACTGGGGATAGAACTGTTTCACCCTTATTTTTTTGACAAACCATGCATTATATTGCAAATTTTTTAACATCCCCTTCAAGCCCTTCCCAAAATAAATATTTTTTTATTCGATGATAAGTATTCAATAATACTAGAGTTTTCTCTTACGGGAGAAGTGTGAAGCTCAAATAAGAACCCTATTTTTAAGGGTGGAGTTCTTACATAGGTATAATCTATCTTTATACCATAAATAATCCCCTTTCCATACAAATTTTTAAAGACATTCTTGGATCATTCTGGAGATTATGAATGAGGTTTTATGTAGTTGGGTCATTTATCCATTCAGTACTTTTCCTCCTCTATCCAATCTTCTTGTAAGTATGGATATGGCACATAAAAATGCTGGAAGCTAAGCTTCATCATTCCTACGATAGAGAATCTGTGACTACATTCTCATTCCCTTTCTTGTATATAAGCTCAAAATGATATCCCAACATCTTTGAGACCCATTTTTGTTTTTATTCACATGATAAACACTGATTCCAAGAAGTATTTCAAACTATCATGATCTCTCTTCACTTTAAAGTGTCTTCCTACGAGATATGGTCACCATTGCTTTGTTGCATGAAGTATGGCTAGAATTTCCTTCTCATAAGTTGGATTTGAAAATATATTACCTTTGAATTTATGGCTCAAAAAGGAAATAAGACAGACCTTGTTGCATGAGAACTACCCCTATACTAGACCCCTGATGCATCACATTCAACAATCAATGTTTTGGAAAAATCTGGAGTAGCCAAGACTGGAGTAGTGCACACGGCCTTTTTTAAATGTTCTTGAATGCTTTGGTAGAATCCTCATTCAAATGGAATTATTCCTTATTTAATAAATTTTTGAGAGGTTTTTTTATACATCAATAATGCCTTACAAATCTATCGATAATAACCTGTAAGCCCTAAAAATCCTCAGAGATTCTTTAGGGTTTTTGGAACCTTCCACTACATCATAGCCTTTGATCTTATTAGGATCCACTGTAACACCTTTGTGAGAGATAATATGACCCAAATATTCAACCTCCTTGAATCCAAAAGAACACTTAGAGGGCTTTGCATAAAATTGATGTTGCTAAAGAGTTTCCAAAACCTTATTTACATGATGCAAGTGTTCCTCCAATGTTTTGCTATAAATTAATATATCATCGAAATAACACTAAAACAAAATTCCACAAGAATGGACTTCAAAACATAGAATTCATCAAAATTTGAAATGTAGAAGGTGCATTTGTGAGTCCAAACGACATTACTAGGAATTCATAATGGCCTTCACGTGTCCGAAAGGTGGTTTTATGAACATCCTCCTCCTTGATTCTGATTTGGTGGTATAACCCGAACGAAGATCAATCTTTGTAAAGTAAACAAAACCATGCAACTCATCAAGCAAATACCATCAATTATACAGGAATAGGAAACTTATCTTTGATTATGTACTTATTAAGTTCCCTATAACTCGAGACACATGCGCCACATGTCACCTTTCTTATGCACCATCACTACCAGAGAAGAATAATCACTTTGACTATAACAGATGATGCCTACTTCCAACATCTCTTATACAATCTTATTGATCTCACTCTTTTGCACATATGGGTGCCTATAAGGTTTGATTTTTGGTGGTTGGCTTCCTTGGTACTAACTGAATAACAGTGATCATGATCTCTCTTTGGAGTTAAACCCTTTGGCATATTATCAAACACAACTAGAGTGTGCATCCAACACTTCTTGCATATATGATGGTATAATGTCCTTAGACTGATGTAGCCTCCAATGAAAAGAGTTGTGCCACAATTCCCTCTGCACCCTTTTTAGCATTTTGTGCATCTGATGAGAACTTACTATTTGTGGAGACTTTGCTCTTAAGCCTCTTAGCTCAAAAGTCCTTCCTTCAGAGTGAAATCACATGAACAAGTCTTGGAAGTTCATCTCAATGGTTCCCAAAGTGGTAAGCCATTGAACCCCTAACACAATGTCTACTCCTCCCATAGAAATGGCATACATGGGACTATTTAGTATGTAATCTCCCATGGAAAGCTTAATGCTATGGCATTTTCTAGAACAAGTAATAATACCTCCATCAGCAATCATTACTTGACATTTAGGAGCTGGATAAATGAAACAGTTTAGGCACACTGCTAACTTATGATTGATAAAGTTGTGAGTACTTCTTGAATCAATCAACACTGTGACCCTTTGTTTTTTAAGGAATCCAACCACCTTTAGGGTTTGGGTGGTGCTAATACCTGAAATTGCATGGCATGAGATCGTTGGCTGAGGATCTCTTGACCCCTCTTCTGGCTCAACCAAGACCTTTGACTTTGCATCTTCATTATTATCTTCATCTTCACTAGGCCCATCAATGTAGAACAACTTCTTTTCAGCACATTTATGTCTGGGTCCAAATTTATTGTCACAGTTAAAACATAACCCTTTTTCTCTTTTTTCTTCAATTTGTTGAGGTGTCAATCTAACTAGCCGAGGGAGTGCTGGGGCCAAGGTGTTGTGATCTCTAGTAAAAGTGAAATGTTGTCTCCTACTTGAAATTTTTTTCTCCTTTGCCCTTCTTACCATAATCATCGAATCAGAAACCTTATGAGGATTAAACATACGCACCTCATGCTCAATGTGATCCTTAAGACCCCCAAGAAATAGGTCATTTAGATTCTCTTCAGTAATATTTTCCACTTGCAGAGAAAGGTTTTGGAAGTGATGAATGTAATCCTTAACATATCCTGTCTGCCTCAACTTTGCTAATTGGCTGAAGTAATTATCTGAGACACTAGAATTGTAGTGTAATTGTAAATCTTTAGTGAAGATTGTCCATGTAACATTAAGACCACTCTTCTTCCTTTGAGCACATAACCATCGATACCATATGAATTGGTCAGGTTCGAGATACAAAGATGCTATTGTCACCTTTTTACCTGATGGAATCTGATGTAGTTCAAAGAAATTCTCCATTTGGTTGATCCAATTGAGTGGATCCTTTCCATCAAACTTGCACATCTCCACTTTTGGAAACATAGTACAGGCCTGTAGAGTGCTCGTATTTGGATTATGCATACTTGCAGATCCACTCTGGCTCATGTGTCTATTATGTTGACCTGAGGATCCACCTTGATTGACATAAGTATGATTACCCATCATATGCGTACTGAATTTTTTCATGAAATCCTCCAATCTATGTCCAATCCTATCCACATCTTCTTTGCTAGCCACCCTAGATTCGAGGTCTCTCAGGTTAAACTCAAGTTGGCTTACTTTATGGTCTGTCGAAGTAAACCCTAATCCTAAGGAGTCTGTAGTTATATCTTCTATCTCCAACTCCTCAAATACTATCTCATCCTTTTCTGGTGTTTTACCTGGAGTGATGGGATTATTTTTTCCCCTTGTGGAAGGCCCCACCATGATGCCCCAAAGTAGTAGGATGTAGGGATCACGGTCAAATTTTAGGGTTTTGGATTTCGATAAGAATTCGGCCAAATATAAAAAAACTTAAAGAACAAACCCCAAATAATTTTTTTTTTTATTTTCTAAAATTTAACGAATTTGGAAAAATTCCACAATTTGCACCATAGGGAACAATTTTATGAAAAACCCTAATTTTGTAATAACTTTTTCAAAATAAATTTAAAAAAGTCTGAAATTTTCAATGAACCTTACTTGAAATGTTTTGCAACTCTGCTAAAATTTTTTTCCCACCAATTCGCTCTGGTTCGTAATATATGGTGGAAACAAAAAATTAGGGTTTTTTGCCCTAATTTTGGCCCAGATCGTAGCTCTGATACCACTTGTAATGAAATTACTTGTATAATTCAGATCATGAGCAGCAATATAACACCAAATAACACAATATTCCAGAATAATGATCTCAATATGCAATTAGAATAGCTTCACACTTCGAGGGGGCAACCTCTAAACCATACAATAATACTCAAATGCTCCAATGATGATGAATTACTACCTACAATCCCGTATATATACTATTCATATGTTATGGCCATCACCAAGGCCGAACTACTAAGCATGAGAAAGTATAAATGATATAATAAAATGATATGGTAAGCCACAAGTCAGCTACTCATATCCTAATACAAGCAATAGGTTAAGGGCATAACAGCTTGATTATTTATGATGCTAGAAAATCAAGAAATATTAGAAACTTTTCTTTCTTACCATAAAACAACTTGTAGGGTGAGATGTCAGTTGACCTCTTATGAGTGATCCTATCAGCCCATAAGGTTATTTTCAATTATGTGTTCCATGTTATTTGATTTCCCTCCAAATTCCTTCTTATGATCCTTAAAAGGTTCTTGTTTTTCAAATCAACTTGCCCATTACCTTGGAGGTAATAGTTTGAGGATGTGCTCAAGTATAATGCACAATTAGAGATTTTAGTGCCAAGGAATGCTAAAGAATTATTAGATATTATTGTGGAAGGAACACCAAACCTGGTATACCTTCATAGAATTTGAAGATGTCAGCTTCATTTGATTCCTTCAAAGCAATTGCCTCTTGTCCATTTGGTGAACTAATCTATGGCTATCAAAATACACTTATGACAAAAAATAGAATGTGGATCGATCTATCTAATTAAATCCAACCCCCATTACATGAATGACTGATCCATTGAGATGGGATGAAGGGGTAGAGCTACTAGGTCTCTCTTTTCCTATGAAGGAGGTATACTTTTTACATTTTCTAATCTATGCATGAACATATTTGAAGAGATTGGGCCAATAATAACCGCCTTTCATGATCTTAAGAGCTATTGTCATTGGAGAAAATTTCCCTCCTGCTCCTCCATCATGAAACTCATGCAAGCCTTTCTCAATCTTATTTTCCTTCATACATCTCAAGAGGGCACCATTTATATCCTTTCTAAATGAGATATCACTAATAATCAGATAAGGAATGGATTAAAGCCTAAAATACCTTATTTTGTCCTTTCTCAAACTTTGAGGACATTCGCCTATTTGGAGAAAGTGTGTTATATCATGGGTCCAATAGGAAATGAGCAAAGCATCAACTAGTTTTTGATCATGTTGGATCATTAGGCCAACCTCATTTTTAATCTGTAGACATGAAACTAGTTTCTCAGATAAACCATTTCCCCTTACTAGTTTGGTTATCTTGACATTAACATCATACTCCATCACCTTTTTTATCCAACCAACCCTTTTCTCAATTAAATCCTTGTTTAAAAGGAAATATTTCACACAAGGATGTGACACCATTAGGGGGATTTTGTTGTTGGATATAAAATGTCTAAATTTCTTCAAACTCCTTATAACAACCAAGACATGCTTTTCAACAAATGAATACCTTACCTCATAATCTTGTAGAATTTGGCTAAAAAATGCAATAGGTTGTTCCTATCCTTCTTCATTTCATTGTACTAACATGGCAGATATTGTATCTATGCCTCCAAAATCATACAAGGTGAAGTCATTTGAGAAATAAGGATTGATAAGGGTAGGGGATCATATTATTTCTTATTTGATGGCCACAAAACTACCCTTCCCTTCCATAGTCCATTTGAAAGGCATGTTTTTCTTTAGCATATATGTCAATGGCTTAACAAGATCGGGAAATTTTGGAATGAAATGCCTAACAAATTTGATCCTTCCCAAGAAGCTTTGTATTGCCTACTTATGACTAGGTAATGATAATGTGAGGATGGCACTCACCCTTCCTAGATCAGTTATTAATCCTTCCTTAGAGATAATGTGGCCAAGGAGCTTACCTTTATGTGATAAGAAGATACATTTTGGTGGATTGAGAGAAACTCAAAACTCTTTACATCTTTCAAATAGTTGCTTGAGATGGAGCAAATGATCATTTTCATCCTTGAAGAAAATTGTGATATCATCAAGGCAAACAAGAACAATGCTATTAATCAACCTTTTGAATGTCATATCCATGGATTTTTGAAATGTTGTTGTTGCATTGGACAAACCAAAGGGTATTTTTCTATAGGAATAATTTCTCCACTTAGTGATAAAGGCTATTTTAAACTAATATTCTTCTTTCATCATAATATGATTATACCTTAAGTAGCCATCCAATCGAGGAAAAACCTCTTTGAACCTATTACCATTAACAAAATCCGCTCTATAGAAGGCAATTTGTAATGATATTTCAAGTAAGACTTGTTTAAGTCCATGAAATCAACACATAATTTGATTTCCCCATTTCTTTTCCTTACTAGAACTAGGTTGGAAACCTAATATGAATGTTTAATGGGGAATATAATGTTGTCCTCTATTAACTTGTTCAACTCTTTCTTCATGAGATGATCAATTCTTGGGCTGACGGGGTCTTTCTATTTTTCCTAATGGGATTGGCTGTTGAATCTAGATCAATGGTATGTTATGCTAAATTAGGATCAAAACCCCTAAGGTTTTCCTCCATGCAAAAACATCAACAAATTCTTGACAAAGGTCTATAAATGCATGTTTCTTTTATGGAGTACATACCCTGCCAATCTTAACCAACTTGTTTTTGCCAACTGAAATTGGTCCATAGTCTTCACCCTTGACCACCATGTTTGTTTTCTCTTTTCTTAGCTTATCATCTGAATTAAAAATGGACTCCAAGGTAACTAAGCCCTTAGGAGACTTGTTTGACCTTAGTTGGATGATCTGATTTCCATATTTCTATTCCAACTTGTATTGATTTATTGAAGAGAACTCAACATCTTCTTGGATATTTGATAATTTGTTAAACAATTTCAAACACTTTCCAATTTGCGTCATTATTTGGGACAAAAGGCATCACCACTACACTGATATATGGCTGTAACCCATCCTTCTTGATATCTTCAGGAATATCAAGCTTAGCACTAACTGCTGCTAATCTATTAATTGATTCATTCTCCTTTCTTGGTATGCAATGAATGTTGAAAGCTTCAAAATCCTCCAGAATGTCCCATACTCTATGCTTGTATACTCTTAGAAAAATTTTCTTGGTTGCATTCAAACTTCTTACCTGATTCACAACTAGTTCATATCACTAAAAGCTTAAAATTGTTTGACCTCTTTCCTTCTTGCTCATTGTAGGCCATGGATTAGAGACTCATCCTTAGTTGAGTTATTATAATAACTAAAATTGAAATATGAAAGGAAATAAATACTCCACACTTATAGGAGATACAAGCACTACATCTCCTGCTACACTTTTTCTACTCCTAGATCCATCAAAGAACACATGCTAAATGCCCTTGACCCGTGAATTGTTTGATTTTACAACATTAAGCATAGTTGAATCTTTCTCATGTAAACAATAGATACATTGGTTAATTCTATTCAATTTTTTTGTAGGGGTCAAATCCATGGCATTTAACTCCCCACTCATCAAGTAGTAAATATGGGATACCTTCAATTTGAGTATCTGCTTCTTGGACACTTGGGTTAACCTCTTGATCAAATATCGTGTAATTTTCATTGATGGGGATGGGTACATAAGGATTTATGTGATACTCGATAATAGGCTCAGACCTCATAGTAGCTTTGGTGCCATATATGATCCTAAAAAGTATGTGAGACAAGTCCATGGATAAGTACCCTCCAATCTTGGCAATGAAATCTCTAGAGAGGTATATATCAAAAAATGGAGGTAGATCAATTATGAAGACATCTAGAGGAATAGAGAAGTTGAGGCATGCATGCAATATGAGGCTTAAACCTTTTATAACTCTAATATTTCCTATTGTCGTTCCATCTAGCTAAACTACACCTTTAGAGAGATATTCATATATGACCCCCAGCTGATATGTTATTTGTTTAGGAATCACTGAATTGCTTTCCCCCGAGTCAATCATATAATTATGAACCAAATTATTGCCAATAGTTAGGGATACATAGAAGGGAGGAGGTTTTATACTCTTACTTGTTTGATCATCCTTTTGTTGAGGTGCATTAGTGAGCACAACTTTGACCTTCTATTTGGATGACACATTTGTTATGGAGAGATTAGACATGACTGCTTGCAATAGATCCCTCTAGCCAGGAATAGATAGGGATTCACACATTGAAATACTCACATTGGTATTCTTCATTTACTCTAAATTTAATGTTGAAAGGAGTACCCATAAATTTTTGCAATAAAGGGGCGGTACTTGATAGATATTGGTTAAATTGCTCAATGAAATTTTACTATAAGCTTATTGAAACAAACTACACACAATTAACATCGTACAATTTTTTATTCAATTTGATTCATATGGGATAATAATACAGGAGAATGATTTACATATAAATAGCTCAATGAGCTCCTTAAATCAAGGAGTCATGGCTCACCCAATCCCTACTATCTCTCAAGCATTATTCTCTCCCAGAGAGTCTCTCAAACCCCTATCTATGAGTTGTGCATTACAACTATTTGCACACTCATGTATTATTTAAATATTAAATAATACTAATATTAAAACCATATGTTCACATTATGAACACTTATTTCCTAACAATACTTCCCTTTCTTGTTTGCTCAATCTATGTATTTTCTACATTCCATGGATTTCCTTTAAGCTAAAAATTCTTTTTGTCTTGTGGACTCTCCTTATCCTACAAAATATCTTTTGAGTATGGGTTTGCAATGTCCCATGGGTATATAGTGAACTGTGGGTTTATTACATTCCACAGATTGTTTGTCGAATCCTGAAATCCGCCCAAGTATGTAGGTTGTTTGAGTTGGGGTTGTGGACTTGGTGAAGTAAGAGGTGGAATACTTGGCTCCACTTGCCTCCTTTTGGACCTTGTGTTTGTAGCTACACTCATAGAGAATTCTTGATTTATCCCTTAAAGATGATTGACTCTGTAGAACTCCTCCATTTTTCAATTCACAACTGAAGTATTACTGGTGGTTCTTAAACAACTTCTTGCTACAGATTCTCCTCTGCGCATGCATAGTGAGGGAAAGATGCATTTTACACCATTAAATATTAGGTTAAAATGCCATTTGGGCATGTTGTTTAGTTATGGGGAAGATTATAAGGGAAACACTACTCATAATATTGTACTAAATTATTCTAAATTGGAACCAAGGCATTAGATGAACTAGCCACATTTGGAATATAGGACTGAAATGGATTTGCGGGGGTAATATGAATTTGAATTGGAGGGGTAGCTTAAAATGGTGGTTTGTTTGGTAGATAAGGAGGTATGCTGGGTTGGTATGGAGGTTAGTAAGGGCTGAAATTTTGAGCTTGCTACCTTTTTAGGGAGACCAACTCATTGCCAAAATTTTGCAATTACTTCATAACTTCTTATAACTCACTTGAATGGCTTGTAGAGGTATATGCTTGGATTTTACTTCTCGAGGATGGAATAGGATCTAATTCAAGGGTTTGGTAAGGCATGTATGTCCTTACTTCTAGGACTATGGGCATTGGAGGTCTAGGAACAATTTTCCCAACTTGAATAAGACTATTTTATACTCTAATAACAATATCATAGGCATTTGGTAAAGTTATACCCCCATGGACTGAATCATTATAGAGATGTCACTATTTAAAGTATTAGATAATAGAGAAATACATACTAAGGTGTAGGTATTATTTTTTGAGGAATTATATCCCAAGTCCTCTATAATATGATGTTAAAATCAGTCATTAGCTCATGTGGTGCCCTATTCATTGTTTTCAATTCCTCCACCAAAGATAGATGGTCTGAATTATCTTCAAAATAGTTGCAAAGAAATTCTCCTAACTCATCCCAAGTAGTAATAGAATTTATTCTTAAGATCCTATACCACTGTAGAAATTCTCCCTTGAAATAAGTAACCAATAATATTGTTGTCGTGCAAATGTGCAACAGGGAAATTAACAGTTTCTAAGCATGACAACGATACCCCTGTATAAAAATTTTCACGTTTTATTATTCTTAGGCACCCCAAGTCTACCCAGTTAGTTTTTATGACCTCCTAGTTGATGTTAACACATCCCCTTAGGTGAATTAGGAAAGTCAATTCAACCCTCAGGTGATTTTAGGAGTTCTTGAAAAATGCTATCTCTGGGCAGTGTTGGGAAGGGCTATCATTGGCCTTCCTAGGATTGGAACAACCTCTTGAAGCAAAAAAAAGGAGAAAAATCCAATATGGAGGTCAATTGAAGGCCTATAAACATCATGGAAGTGATTTTGGAAGATTTAGGGAAGATTTGGAGAGTTTGGAGTAGTTTGATCCAAAACACAGTTCACAGGCCTAGGTAGTGTATAGGTCAAAACATCTGTTGAGATTCCGAAGGTGATTCTGGGAGCTCTAGATGGATTTAGGAGAAAAAAACATCATAGGAAAGGTAATTCCAATCCCTAAAATATGGAGAAATTAGTTTTTTCACAACACTTTGGTGCATTGGGTCTGTAAACAATTTTTTTCATGCAAGTGGAGTACCAAATAAAAAATCCACTTTTTTGGGAACCAAATGGAATAATAAATACTTGATACCACAACCATTAGATTAAAAATATCATTTTAAGTTAGGTTCATATAAAATTTCATTAAAAAAGTCCATTGGGAGCTCAAGTTATCATCGTTTCAAGTTATCCACTTGGAGCGAGTTTAGGAGTTAATCAAATTTTGGGAGGACATGTGTCAGCTCCAGGAGCCTGGAAAGATTTTGTGTTCCTCACATCCCTCAAGGTTAGGGACATGACACATAAAAAAATGTGCCCAACCCCTAAGGAGACTTCTGGTCATGCATATGACCAACTTCTAGCCCCTCAGTGCTTTAAAGTTGATTTTTTAGCCTTCATTCCCTGTTGTTGGATCTCCGCCATGTGCCGTCGCCTTAATCGCCATGGAATTTTAGGTGAGGGATGTCAGTGACATAAAAATGCACTCAAATAAAACTCAATTTTTTTAAAAATTTCTAACTGTTTTTCGCTTCTTGTTACTTTTCACTGCCAGAAGAAAAGTTACAGAGAACACCTCAGTCCACCATTGTTGCTTCGAACTAGATCTGCCATAGAAACCAAACCTTCCACTCCATGAATATGCATAGGTTTCAAGGAAAATATAGATCAAAAGATCCATAGGAACAAAGAATGAAAGAGAAGAGTGAGGGAATTCTTCAGAAACCTCCATTGTCGTGAGACAAAGATTCAAACATATCTTCCAAGCTAATGCACAAAATGAAGAATTGTCTATGCTGAGTTCTTCAATTTCATAGGCCATTAAAAACTCACCTTCAAACCTCCAATTCACAACAAGGAATCCTCACAGGAAAGAAATTTCACTTCTGGCTCCATGACGAACAAAGCTCAATTTCCTGTCAAACGGACAACCAGATCGAAGAGAAATTTCACCAGTGAGACAAGAATAAAAAACCTATCACAATGGAGTTTATTTCATTGAAAATGGAGACAAAAACCAGACCTGAAAATTTCAAGCTCCATTAATGGCCACCATGACAAAATAGTGGAAAAATTCAGTAAGCTACCTCTCCACTTCTCAAGGTTCTAGTTGGCGAAATAGCGCAAAAATTGGTGGGAATGGTCGTTGAAAAATCCATTTTCACGCGAACTAGTTTTTGCACCATGAAGTCCCTATTTTTTAGGTATATGGAGGAGTGATTTTTCATCAGAGTTCTGCCCTGTCACATGAATAACATCTGTGAAAAAGGAAGCGAGCTTCCTCTTCACTTCTTAGGGTTCCAGTGGGCAAAATCACACGAAAAATTAGAGGGAATGATCGTTGAAAAATCTAGTTTAAGGTAAACTAGTTTTCATGCCATGAAGTCCCTATATTTTAGGGATATGGAGGGATTTTTTTTTTCAATATTCTATCTCCACTGATGAAAATCTCATTTTCCCACTTGTTCAGACGAAGGAATTACTCAAAATGCAGAGTGTGGAATCCCAATATATGACCTAGATTTTCAAAACTTGTTTTGTAGCAATCTGACATCCTGGTAAGTGCACGAAGTTGGGGGGCCAAAAATTGGACAAAAAATAAAAAAAAGTAAAACACGTATGCATTCTATTATAACGCGATCATGTTTTAAATTATTAGGTTTGGTATTTACCAAAGTATAATGCGTATGTGTTATGTCTGCTATAAATAAAAGGGACGTTGGGGGGCCATAATATATACACAAAGCATAATGCATACACATTATAACACATACACGTTATGCTTTTTACCTTTTCCATCACATGCCTCAAGGCTTGGGATCTGGTTTGGATCCCCAACCCTGAGGCATGGACCTGCACAAACACAAATAATATGTTTTTGCAGTAAAATGTAAAAATTCCACTTCCTCTATGATAAATCAAAATAAAACAATCGATCCATTTTAAAAAAATTATACCACAACATAGAAAAGAGTTTCTCCTTTCTAAAAATATATTTTTTCAAATTTTCTGACCAATATAAGGTTTCCATATTATTTATTTTCTAACTATGCCTTTTTATAGCTATTTTTTGAAGTTTAAATATGTATATGTTTCATCATGTATCTTTTGTTTGGGTCATCGAAATTGAAAAAAAATTATACTAGCACAAACTAGGCATAATTCTATACATATTAAAAAAAAAAATCTAATTTTCGATATTTTTTGAGGTAGTTAGGGGGGGACACGGTCGGAGCTCCGTTATTTTTCAAAACATAAAATTTATGTAGCAAAAAAATCATAAATAAAAAAATACTAATTAAAAAAATCTAAAAAAAATTCTACCACAAACTATATGCTCCTAGCTATCTTTCTACCAAAGGGTTTTCAAAAATACTCAATGGTGCTCAAAAAATGGTGGGGGGCACAAAAGTCAGTCTATTATGTTTTTTAACAAAAATAGGATCACCTGTTGGTATTTTAGTTATTTGACCCACTTAAACTTATCCTTTTTAAATAAAATTTAGTATCTTAGAAACTAGACTCAAAATTCTACGATTCATATTTCTACAACATCTTCCAATTTTGAGTGTAACTATTTCGAAAAACCCATACAAGTTGAAGTTTTTTATTTTTCAGAAAAATGCGTCCACTTAAGACCCCCTTTTGGCCCCCAACTTGGTGCACTTACCCGTCTGCGGTGCACTTACTAAAAATAGCATGCCTTCCTACATAGGGGTCTGTTGCTTCAGGTTAGCTACCATTTAAAGAGGCTATGAAGAAGGTAGTGAACACAGAGGGAGTATCATAGGCAAAGTCATAAAAAAGGTCATCTCGGTTCGCAATTGACACTTACTAAAAATAGTAAGTAGCTCCATAAGGCCCTGCTATAAATAGCCAGTTGGTCCAAAAAGTGAGAGGAACACAGTAATAAGAAATAATTCAAGCTATCATAGCTGGTTGAGGTTGGGAAAAGCTAACTATGACACTTACTAAAAATAGTAAGTTGCCCCATCTGTACTTACTAAAAATAGCAGGTCGTTCTCAAAGGGAAAGTTTGGCACAATGGGACATAGAGGGATGATCATTAAGGATAACACCATAATTTGGATCATCCATGGGCATTGATCATAGGGAATTCGAGGCTCATCTCAGGGAACTCAACAGTGTCTCCCGACACTCACTTTGTGGCTCAAGTTGCAGGAGTATCTTGTGTAGGGTGGAAGTTACGGTCATCAGCAAAATGATTTAGAAGTGTTTTTAAATACTCATTCCAAAGCATTTGTGAGCCAATTGGAAGGAGTTTCACATGAGTTTAAAGATTCAGAGTTTCATCGCATTGATCTTTCCATCAACGAGGATCAATGGACTTCATCGGGAATGATATATCTTCTTCTTCTTCTCTCGCTCTTTCTCTCATCCTCTTCCCCCAACTTTCTCTCTCTTCTCAATGTTATAATTTAGCATTGGGGTTTCAATTTTTCATATGTATTAATGTTTCTAATGTAATAAGTCACCTTTATGTTATAAAAAGGGACTTAAAAGTTTTCTAGGAAGTTGACAAGTTTTAAGTTGTGCGAGGACATATGAAAAGGCATTGGGGGGTAGATGATGAGTCACCTCTCATTCTATAAATTGTAAAGCCATTCCTATTTTAGGGGTTGGTGATTGATTTTGTAAACTCAAGAGTGCATTGAGAGAATAAAGGAGATAGCCAAATTCTTCCATTCCCCTCATTCTCAAATTTTCTCCATTTCCCCACTATGTACAACTTTGGTTTGAGCAATCAATACAAGAAGGAGATCTAGCTTTCTTTGACTAAGGGATTTCTTGATACTTTTTGCTCATTAAATTATTTTTGGTCTTATTTCTACTTGTAGAGTTGTTTCCTCTTAATTTAGTGCATGTGATGAAGTTTCTAACTAGTGTGTGTAGGAATCTGAATTTCTACCTGCAATATTAGTTCTCCTACCTCATATTCTCACTCCATTTCCCATTTACCACTTCTAGAAAAATTTCTCTCTAGCAAGTAATTGCTAGCTTTTCCACAAGGCCAGTGGAGTGCCCCTGTTGGATCCCCAACCACAAGGCCACTAGGAAAAATCTAGCTTTTTACTCGCGGATGCATATACAACAGCTGCACCAATTAAGTAGAGGGACTTAGAATCTCAGAGTGTTGGCAAGAAATCCACAAGTTTGTCCACCTGACAAATTTTCTCACCAAAAAATATGATTGATACATTCTCTCATGTAATGTGATAGTTTGAGTATATGTTTACAACGTCCTTAATATGTTCTATGGGAGTGGTTGTGTTCTCTCTAGTGAAAAAGGGAAAAATCTTAGGGATGTAACTGGAATGTTGTCATATTGAGTTAAATGTAAATGCCTTCCTCCATTTAATGTGATCAAATCCTGATTTCTTTGATGAGCCATGAATGTGATGCTTCTAGGAACCCTAGAAGATGAAAATAAATGCCTACCAGGAAAAGGAGTAGAGAGAACCCTATATAGAGGTGATGGTGATATTTGAGCTGATATGCCTCTTTTTATTCTCCTTGGAAACAACTATAAGTAGTCAAAAGACTCCCCACTTGCTATTCTTTGTCTTGTTTTAATTATTCTCATGAAATTGAGACACTTGACTGTTAGAACCAGTTGATATGTTTTTGGGATTCACTAGATGTGTTGTTTTAGAGTCTCCAAATGATACAAATCTCTAGAATACACACCAATCATAGTTATATGATATCAAATCCTTCAATGTAGTCCCACCAGGTGTGTCAGATTTATTAATACATAAAATTTACACCATCTGCATGATCATGAATGAAAATTATAACTTTTAGTGAACATGGGATTATCTCTAAGTGTGGGACCTTGCAAAGTGAGACAAACCTCCAGAGCAGATTGGTTCCTTTTGTCTTAGCCCACTATAAACTAACTTATAACTTCAAAATGCAACTAAAATATGTATAATCTACAAATTTACATGGACTGGGGTTAAGAAGGGAGAAACTACTACAAAGTGAAAGAAGGTGATGCATTAAATCTAAAATAGGGTTAAAATATGTCATGTAGAGAAACAAATATAACCACACACACAAGAATCAAGAGAAACACATAGTTTTGCAAGAGGCAAGTGAATATGTTTGAAGGAAAGAAATAGGGAAAGAGACTCACATCAAATACACTAAATTTAAAAGGAATGAATCACAGTTGCATGTCACTTAAATCATTTTCACTTGCATTTACATAATAAAGGTTTACAAAACTTACAAAATGTTGTTACAGAGGTTTGAAGGTATGGAAATTGTAAAACTTTAAGGTATATCTCTAAATCCAGTAGAGAAGAACCATTTTCATGTGCATAAGCACTTACATATATAGAGAATGAGGGGGAGAGAAGAGGGAGAAAAAAAACCATAAATGGCCAATTTCCATGTACTGAGGACCAAATTCCATAATTTTTGTAGTTCAGAGTATGAGTACCTTTTCTTCCTTTAATTAGTGTGCCATCTAAGTTACAAGACAAGGCATGAGCGTCATTAAACACTAATTTCTTGTTAGTGAGGTGGTTGGACACCTGAGCCATGCTTTTTTCCCTACTGAACCCATGTTTGAAATTTTTTCCCTTTAAACAAAATCAAAGCATGTGTTTCCTGATGTAAAAATAAATCCCTTGAAGAGACGGTTCCAATGCCACTAATTTCATAAAATTTAGAGCTCTGCAATGAAAATTATGACCAAAAAAACCAATTATGCCTTGTTTAAAGACTCTTCTAATTTCTTATGCGTTCCTTTAAATTTTTCTTTGTTGTGCGGCTTTTACACCTCTGGGGGCTCCTTTGCAAAGTAGATTTGAATGTCTCATGGCAGCTGAATCCTTTCTAAACCATGCAATACTATAGTTGACCTCCACAAGTACTTTGTCACGTGAATTTGGAAACTTTGACGCTAGTTGTTTCACACTCCTGATATGCTGCGAAGGTATTTTTCTTAGTTGTATGGAAATTTGACCCGGTGACCATGTTTCTTCGTTCAGTGGGTTAGGAAAACCAGTGGAAAACTACAATTGGGAAACCCGTGGAAGAGTACAATAGTGTTTCATGTCTTCAAACCTTAGTCACTTTAAAACTCCATACCTTTTCATTGTGGCGCTTCCTGAATTATCCTTCATGTATTACGACTTCTCCTAATCAGAATTCATCCTTTGTTTCTTTCCACGAGGTAATTATTGGTTTTCATCATTGTTGTGGAAAACCAAGACTCCTTTGAAAATTTGCCTAACTGTTGAGCTCAATTTCCTTTGTTCCAAAACTTAGAAGAACTCGTAGAACATTGAATTTATGCACTCCACTGAACACTAGGATCTAATATTCCACGACTTTCCCTTAACAAAAATATGCCTAAGTATTACACACACTCCCTTTGTTCTATGGGTTAGGAGAACCCATAGAACACTAAATTCCTGAATTTTGCATCTTTTGATAAAAATGCCTAAGTCCAAAAATGAATTTGCAAGTTTTAAAAATAGCTTAGGGGGTTATTTTGGACAACAAGAATAGTTTAGTGCTTGTCCTTGTAACCTTTATAGTATTGGAACCACTTTAGATAACTACTCCACTTAGCTCATTTGAGTTTTTATATGGTTTTAATAGTTAAATTTTTTATCGTATTAGACTTTGAAGGGTGGCATGTTGAGTTCAAAACCAATTAATTGTGTTAGATAAATGAAAGTGGCATTTTCAAGTTATTTTAGTGTGGTTTTTGGACTAACATTGTTGAAATTTGATAAATATTTAAGCAAACAAAAAAGGAAATGTAATATTTTTAATTGGTTTTCTGAATAAAAGTTTTGGGTGTGACACATGATATATGATAAAAGGTTTAATCCCTGGAACTTCTATGAAAAACTAGTAATTAATTTAATTATATGATTATATAGAGGATACATAAATATATTGTGTACTTATAATATGTAGTGTGTGTAACCTTGTAAATATTGTTGCCAAATCAAGTCGCCACCCTTTTTGTTATGCTTTGTGTTGTGGGACCCTACATCATTGGCCCCTTTAGGAAGAGTGTAAATGCAAGTGTGGGTTTGAGGGACATGTGAACAATTTGTTATTTTGTAAAGGTTGAGTATGGGATATGAAGTGGAAATTTATGTAAAATTTACAATTTACTTTTCTCATTTGGTGTATATGACACCATGAGTGGCTTAATGCACATCATGTGCACACAATTTGTCAAATTTTCTACAAAATATAATTTATGACCCCTTTACTCACCCCTACCAAATTCCTTAGGATAACCTTTATGTTTGGCATCTAATTATGTTGAACGTTATGGAGAATGTGGGATGATGATGCATATGCAATTTTTGGTAGTTACAATTTTCTTGATTAATATTCTCCTATTCCAAGATACACTTGATGTTGGATTGAGTTAGCATTTAGTGCAAGTGTATGATGAGACAAAAACTTCATGGGATGATGTGACACCTTTGAGAGTTCAATATAATTACCTCTTCCAATGACTTCAAGGAGGATGTCTATTCATAGGAGAAGGGGATGTAGTGCCCATTAGTTTCTCTATCTAAATTGTTTATGTTGACTCATTGTAATTATTCGTGAAGATACATTGGGCACATTTTTATCATGGTTAATTGATTAGGATGTGTATTATTTTTTTGTCACTTTATCTTGTTTATACTAGCTTGTCTTGGCAAGAGAGTGCTATTTTTCCCATGAGGCCAATTCATGATTATTATCTAATTTTACTGTGATGTTTATAGATCTCATGTATTTTGAAGATTAGCATGCATCTTATATTAAAATGTAAAATATGTCATGGATGAATTTTGTGAATTCTAATATCTTGTATGGTGGATGGATGATTTAATAACTACTTGTCTAGCTAGTGTATGCATGACTTGATTGCGTGATATACATATTTTATTTAGCACTTTGTATCGAGCAGGTATGATGTTTACAAGTGATAATTTTACACTATAGGAGAATGTGGGTTTTAGGAGATGCACCTCCATGTGGCACAATAGGCATTATAACCAAATTTACCCGTTGTTTGATTTTAGCCCCTGTTATATTATTTCGATGATTAATGTTGGAAACGGGAAATTTACCCCATGCAATGTGTTTATTAATTTAATTGGTCATTTTGATCTTACTTTTATTCAAATTGGGTTTAATTTATTTAACCCTTGTTATTTGCTAGTTAATGGTTGTTAATTTTTACCTAGTCACTTCCCATTTGCATGTGTTGTCTTAAATTGTCTTATTATTGATTATTTAGGTTTAGGGGTCACCTAATCTTTGCTTAGGTGGATCCACCATCCCTCTTAAAGGCCACCTCTTTCTCAAAATTCGAATTTGGGAAAGAAGTGAATTTTTGTAGGAGTGTAAGGCAAGTTAGAGGATACATTTGCCTTGAAAATATCCCCATGTACCATATATATGGGTAGGTGATATTTTTTCAAGGCTCATAATGCATATTTTCCCCCTTTTTACCTCTTCTTCAACCACCAATATTTATGATTTTGGATTTTGTGTATGATGTAGATTTGGAGTGCAAGTTTCTCCATGTGGAGATTGACTTGCTTGCATTTGAATTTTAATTTTCATTTATTGTTTTTTAAGTGCAAGTTCAGGGTACTTCGGTGATATTAATTCTTTAGGTGAGGGCTGGCACATGCAGCTATCTTATTAGGTTTTTTTTGGAGACTCTTCTCTTATTTTATCCTAAAATTTGGAGGGTTGTGGGGTTATTTTTGTCATTTTTGGTTTGGGCTATTTATGAGAGAATGGATATTTGGATTGTGAAGAGATTGGATTTTGGTTTGGAGGACTTGTGCTTGGGTTTGGAAGCTTGGATTATAATTTCTCTTGTGAGGTAGGGCTCACACTATTTTTTATTATGTTGATTTTGTTTGGAAAGGAAAGATTGCTTTTCATCTTGTCGAGGTTTTGGTGTTTGGATTTTTTTTTGGTTTACAAACATATTGTTTTATCTTGTCATTTAATCCATCCATACCATTTGGGTATGGATTATAGAAATGTGGGGGAAGAGGGAAGAATCCTCTTATTTTCCACAAGACTTAATGAGCAATTATTTTTGGGATTTCTATTTTACTCCTTTCATATGGTTTGAAGTGGTAGATTTCTTTCCATATGGTTTGAAAACCATCTCCCATCCTTTCTAAAGAAACCTCTAACGTTTGTAAAGCCTTGACAAGGAGGAGACAAGGAGAAATAATTTATTTTGGAGGGATATGGAGCTTAGGAGGCTATTTTGGATTCTTGGAAAACTTGTGGACACTTTTTGGATACTTGTATGGATATGTTTTAAATGGGATTTCTCTTCCTCTCTTCCCCACATTGGTAAAAGTATGGAACTCATTATTTGTTTTGAGTTGTTATCAAACACTTTTGGTTGCTTGGTTGTTGGTGTTGGTCTTTACCCTACCTATTTGTGCTCAGTTGGAGGCTTGCTTCTCCTTTCTCCCATGGGATAGGAAGGAGGTTTGCATGATATCCTTTATTGGAAGTGACATGCAATGATTCCATTTGGTTTGGAGATCAACCAAGCTATACTCTTATAGATGTTACTGTGAGGTGTATTATTCACTTATTATTTGTTTCTTAGGTTAATTAACCTCACCCATGGCGAGTCATCTCACTTGGGTGAGTCATAGGTATTATATGAGTCATTAGGAGTTATATGACGAATGGAATATTCTGTCATAGAAGTTGTCATATGTGTCATTGTGTCATATGTCATATGGGAGTTACATGTCATTCTTGCATTGTAACTCCTCTCTCCTATTTTGAGAGTATAATAAGTCCAAGCGTGGGAGTTACACAACACTCTTTTTATGAAATTTTGTTTTGATCTATGAACATGAGTAGACCATTTTTTGTATGAATAAATTCCTTGAGATGTTTTCTTGCTAATTACTTGCAGGTCTTCCTATTTTCGTTAAGAGGGAATCTTCGTCGATGTGCACACATTTCAGATGATATTCATGCCCTCTTTCATGGTATTAGAGCTTGGATCTAGTAATCATGTCACTTACTTCATCATTGTTACATAATATTGATTTCATGTTATTTTCAACTCGTAGTGCAAGTCTTATTTGTATTGGTTTTTGTGCAATATTGGCATTATCTTGCCAACACTTGATTTTGTGGAGTTCTTTGTTGATTTGTGGTGTTCTTGGTATGTATGAAAAATATGTATTTTATAGCCAACTTGGGTAGTTACAACTAAATCTAGAGGAGGTTTTATTTTAGAGGCCCTTTTGCAGCCTCCAAATCACCTCCATCTCATCATCCATCTCCCAGTTCACCCTACAACTCACCTGATCGAGCTCTTCATCTTTCCCTATAACTCTTCCACTAAGCTCTACCTTATAACTAAGCAAATTACCTCTGCATTATGTCCTACACACTCCTTGATCTCACCTCCTACCCTGATCTACCATCTAAAATCTTCTTCTTCGTCATCTAATTCACCCTACATTTAGCTCCCCCTCTTCATGTGTAACTTGGCAAGCTGCTTGAACCCTAACCTCATCGCCAACTCCTTGTCTCTACTCAATTAGCTCCATGATTGACTCAAATCTGTTTGAGCCAACCCGACTCCATGCGGACTCAACTCTTCTAGCTCGAATCAATGAGATCCCTCCCTTACACATTTATCAAACATGCACACATCACTATCTAACTCTCTGACCTCAACTTGACTTTATGTCTCGTGCCCTAGCTCGACCTCGATCTGTTTCACCTCCTCGAGCTCATTTCCAAAACTCTCTTGATCCATTTCACTCCCTGAGCATCTTGCCACATCAAGCCTAGTAACCGACTTTCTCAACTCACCACATGCATTGTGCTCCACCCAGGTGACCATTTTGAGCTCAATCGTTACCACCAGCTCACCAAGCCAACTTGACAACCAACTCAACCCCAACTTTCTAAGATAACTCGACTCAAATTGGTTACTCGTGACCCTTCTATTTGTTCCCCTTTATTTACTTAGTGTTTTGAATTAAAATTAGGATTTTTCAAATTAGCTTAATTTAATTCAAAAACTAGTGTTAATTAATTTAAGAGGTTACTTTTTTACCTTGGGTCATATTGAGCTGCTTTTGGAGGATATTGTAACTGACAAATCTTGTAACCAACTTTTTCTTGCAGGTTAGTGAGCATGTCCACCACAACCTTGTGGCATGGGAATTTTTTTGTGACATGAGATGTTTTTTTCTCACATAAGACCTTAGTTTTCACCTTCTTTCCCATTTTCATCCTTTCTTACACTTTTTATAGTGTCATTTTCACTTACAGGTGTTGAAAATTATTATGGCCTCTACCTTTACATATAATTTTCTAATTATAAGATGAGTAACCAATTATTTCATATTGCACAAAGGAAAATGATTGTAATCAATGCAATAAGTATAAAGTTCTACAAATAGGGTGTGATACTATTATTCGGGGGTGTGTGTGTTTCCTTTCCTTTTGTACATTTCTCTCTCTTTCCCCATGATGGATGATGGTATAATTATGTTACTCATGTCATTTAACTATCATAAATGGAGATCCAAAATGCTAATTACAATATGGGGTAAAGGGTTGTTCCACATCACTATGGGAGTGGAGCAAGAACCAACAACAAAACCCGAGAAATCCAAAATGGTTCAACACATGTGATGAAGTTATGTGTATTTTTTGTATATTTGTTTCTCTTGACCTTCTCTTTTAAATTAAGCCTTACACAACTACTTTTTTTTCCTTGGACTTAAGACTAATGGATCGATATGGTTGGATATTTAGATGAAATGATATCTCTACAAGTTATGAGCTATTATACTGGTAAGATTTTTACCCCTATTGATCCTTTTTTAACCTACATTATGCACTATGGTTGTGCATATAGTTCTTGTTATGCATTACTTTGATTACTTGTCATGAAAGAATATGGAATTAGATAAGAACTTGCATGTCTAATTGATTCTTGTCATATAGCTTTCATAGAACTTGGGACCTGAGTACCTTTTTTACACTTTGGGTGAGCATTCAATTTTATGAATGAAGTGACCGTGCACCTAGGGATCAAGTGAGAAAATCAAATACTACATCCATTCCTTCATCCATTCATTCAATCTCCTGGGATTTGATCCAACTTGGGACTATCTCTTTTATTTTTGGGAATCGAACCTGAGCCCCCTCATTTGGAGAAGACCTACATTCTTCTACTTATCCTAATGTTAACACTACTCCTTGATGACTAGAGAAGAGATGAATAACTAACCTAAGATTTTCATACTCTAAGGGACCATGACATAGATGCCCATTTTTATACAAATGACAAAAACTCAGCTAAATAGAGATGGTGAGACCACCAGGAAAGGCTTGTTTTTTATTTTTCATAAGAGCTCAAGTTAGTGTAAAATTATCAGCTGAGTAGTTGAATAAGATACATTTACAGATGATGATATATGAATACAATCTTAGATAGAAGTCCCATTGGGATTGTCTAACGCATGACGGAGTTGCCTGTACAATCTCAGGATACATCATCCTACCAAGATTGTGATTACAAAGAGTATGAGGAAATAAACAAAACACAAGATTAGGGTGGATGAGATATGCTATAAAACCCAATTCTCTCATTGACCAAGATTTGCAGAATCATCTACATTCATGGATCATGATGTTCCTCCAAATTCTAGATAGCGCAAACTCAAGGTCTGAAACTTGTAGGAATTTGGCAACAATTTTGATCAAAGTGCCATTCATTGAATAGGGATTTGTATTATTTTAGATAATAAGTAAGTATCACAAAGGCGTGGGTGGAAGGAATTATAATGTATGGTTTCAAATACATCCATTAAGTCAGTAAAATATATATGAGTATATTGATAAAGTAACTCAAAATGATGGAAATTTGAAATAAATTAACTCATATATCTTTCATTAAGAAAATATGATTTGTGAGGTTCAATCCATGGATACTTTGGACAAGAATGTTTTCTTTATATGTGTTGAGGATGATATTTTGAGCAAATGGTGTTATCTTGTTGAGTGCAGAATGAAGGAACTCAAAGAAGTATTTGAATATATTTCTCCTCATTTGTAGAGATATAAGGTTTGTAAAAATTGGATCATCAGATCAAAAGTTATGGCGATTTTAGTCTCCCACAGAAAACTATCATTTTCCTTTAATACGTGGCTTTCTTCTTTCAGTCTTGGATGACTTTTGGATTCTATGGTTCTTACTTGTGTTATGTGGTTTTTCCTCTCTCTCTTCTTTATCCTACAACCTCTAATGTAGCGCAGCTTCATGTTAACATCCGCCGACTTCCTTTCCTTCACCTCGCAACCTGTTAGATTT
The DNA here is from genome assembly GCA_019776745.2 of Taxus chinensis. Lineage (NCBI taxonomy): Eukaryota > Viridiplantae > Streptophyta > Pinopsida > Cupressales > Taxaceae > Taxus > Taxus chinensis. The sequence continues at coordinate 595,957,816 of CM034148.1, read as the reverse complement.
TATTTTATTCGCGGCTTCATTCTTCATCTCACAGATTCTTCGAATTCGGTGGCTTTATCTCCTTAGCCATGGATTTTCATTTTCATTTGTAGTATGCTGAAATGATTCTACAACTTTATTAACTACTCTATTTTGACCTACGACGTCTTCTAGTTTGGCGCGGCTTTTGAATCATCACTCATGGTTCCTCTTCTTCAATCCATGACCCTCTATTTTGCATTCGCTTCTTGTTCAGACTTCAGTGACATTTCATCTTTGGCCATGACATACTCAAACTCTTCGCAAATTTTTTTCTAATTCTACAGAAATCCAAGTTCTATTTTTGCAAGGGCTGCAAAAATAGACAACATTTTTGGTGACTCACGGGGGTCATCTACTTGCTAGATGAATTGATTAGTGGCATGAAGCATCCATTGGGCATGGAGTCAGCCTGATAAATCTGAATTATGATCTGAACTTGAAAAACCACCCCTGAGACCACTTGAAGCATTGCTAGAATTAACCTCTATAAGTGATCTGTTGGGGCTGAAAAATATACTTTGAAAACTACCCTAAAATTATATTACACCATGAACCTGTAAAAATATGTACAAAAGGGAAAAGATCATACATGCTCCAAATGGAACATGCAGAGTGTGCACAATGCACTTCTTCTTCTGAAAACAAACCTACCCCTACACTACTCTAACCAGATACGAAGAGAAGCTAAACAAATCCTGTAATATGTAGGGAGAAATAACTTCCCTGCTTTACAAAGTGCAGCCATGTAATTAATTTGGAAATGATCATGGCCATAAATAACAGTGAAAAATTAATCTGGGACCGATTCTCCACCAAAATCCTCAAAGTATCAGCAAAAAATAAAAAGATTACCTCCGCTAGTTGCTCTACATTTAGTTGGAGGTATTATTAATGACCTTTGGTATGCTGAAGATCATACTCATGCTCTGAAGTGAGCATGAATGGTGTCGGCGCTATTTTTGGCTCCAAGCTAGCCAAATATCTGATTGGGCATGCGGCCTTGGGAACCATTGGGATGATCCTTGTGATTTGAATATCTATTTTAAACTCATCCCCATGGATGGGAACATCCTGTAGACCTTCTGAAAAAGAGCTGTGTGCAAACTGATTTGTACCTTGCGGTGCCTGCAAAAATGACTCATCAAAGGACTCTTCCACTTCCATGATGAATGATATATCATCATCCTTATCTTCCTCCTAAATACCAAACTAATCTTGATATTCGATTACTTTTTCCACTGTGAATTTTGAGAGATCAAATTTTTATGTTTGCTGCTAGTCATTGGGACTGTTATGGACAGAAAGGTCTTCTTAGATATCTTCCTCCATCACATGTTCATTAACTAAATTAGGTTTTATAAATGAAAAAATAATATTTCAATGATTTCATCTTCATTTAATGTCTATGAATCTGATTTAGTCTCCCCTGTGTGGTCCTCTTTTTTGGATTTGGAGCTGATTCTTCCTTGAATTTTGATTCTGCTCCATGTGAATATAAAACAACAACCTCTATAATTCCATCATGTACCTTGAATTATGAGAAAACAGACTACTGATCATCATCTTCTTACTCTGATTCTTTAGAAAAATCAACTTCCACCTTTTTTTCTTCATCCCCAACCTCTGTTGAAGGCTTAACCAGTTGTGGCATCTGATTAGACTCAAAATTTAAAGCCCAATATTTCAAAGTTTGTATGAATTCTTCTCTGTTGGGCTCTTTAATTGGATCTTGTATTGTTTGTGGTGGAGGGGAAGGTGTAGGATTTGTTGGTACCCAAATTTGTTCTCCTTTTCAGTCTGAGCAGCATCAAAGATATGGCATGAAGCTTGAAGACAAATAGATCATGATGTATTTCATTTTGTAGCTGGGGATGTGATCTAACTAGCACTCAAATTTGTGGAGAGATGGATAGCACTCAAATAGGACTTGATCTTATCCTAACTATGTTAGGTTGTGCCTTTTCAACCAAGGTAAGAGGACCTATTTTGTAACCCTCAAATGGTGAAGGAGATGAAGATATCCCATAATTTGTGCAAATAGTATGAAAGGCCCTTGGGAAAATATGATCAACACTCCAAATCTGCCTTTCACAAGTTGTCACTTTCAGATTATGGAGGTACTTTCAATGGAAGGCAAGGGTTATTGAAGACATTTTGAAATCCTGATCTATTCTGCATACTTTAGCAAATAGATTTTGATCTTCTGTGGGTATATAGGTCAAAACAGGGGTAGTATGGGGTAGGATTAGTTGTTTAGAATGATTTTTGGTGGGATATTAACAAGACAAACTTGACTATGCCAGATCTTTGACAACCTCTTCAACATTTGAACAACTATCAGATAAAATGCTTAAAAATAGTTAGGATGTTCTTTCAACTAGAAGAGATACAAAAATGGAGGCCCAGGTTTGCAATCTTCAGACAATCTTTGAGACCTCAACACAAAATCTTAAGTTAAAGGACTCAATTAAACATCAAAATCTCTGATCAAATCATGCCTAAGGTACCCCCAAAGGATTATAAGTAATCTCTGTCAAAAAATGAAGGTGAAGTGATTTTAAACTACTTATTTTCAATGCTAGATGAAACCTCTTTTGACAAATGAAATTGAAAATGCCACTAAACTATCAATAAGGATGAGATCTGTGTGATACCTAAAGATTTCAATGCAAGATTGCAACAAGAACAAGGAAAACTATTTGCAGACATTTAAACATGATAACAAACATCATATTGCCCAAAATAACATATATTAATTCAAAATCTTGTTAGATTCATCAGGAGGGGAGAGTTTCAGGAAAAATCTCAGAGCTGTGTGATGGCTATACACTTGTAACCAACTCAACATGAATTAAGATCTAACATAGAAGACATTAACTAGGTTTTTTGGAGGGTTTCTCAGAAGATGATCTTCTCTCAAAATTTTCTTGTGATTTTCAATTTCCTAACCTTTTGCATGTCAAAAAACATGCATTATATAACATTCTATTACATTTGATCCTTCTTTCTTAAGAAAAGAATATCCTATGGCATGTTAGTTTGTTACAAATTCACTCATGATTCGCAGACAGGGACGTTTAACATATTTACAAACAAACTTTCCAGGTGTTTTGAAAAAAGGTGAATCATTGCAAAATTCACATCATTATCCATTGTGGAGGCACGTTTTTTCATCTTCAAAGCATGCAGACCCCCTTCCTTTCATTATTTCATCCCTATCCCTCCAAAATTTGACTTTGTAACTTTTAGAATTGATATTTCATGTTTTTGGACAGGTTAGGGCAAAAATTTATTCCAAAAACATCTATGATCTTCAAATTAATCCTCATAACCAATTTCATTGGTCCTTGTAGGCACAAATGACACGAATTTGGCAAAAATTTGATCAAAATCGATGCAGAAAATGCATTTCCACACTTCTTGGAGCAAAAATGGCGGCCAAACTGAAAAATGCACAATTACCATTGATCTTCCTTTCTCCCTTCAATCTGGGCCCTCCACATGTCACAATGCAATTAGAAATGGGTTTGGGAACACTTTTTGACATTTTAACATTTTTGGAAAAATGTAAAAATTTGACATTTTTCTCCGCCCCTTCACCCTTGAGATTTGGTGCTGACACATGTCCTAAGGTGGGTCCCATCGAAATCACGGCTTGATTCTACACATTTCCACCTTTTTTGAAAAAAAGGAAAATTTTCACAATTATCCCCGTAGACCTGCACCTCTGCTTCTGTCCCTAACACGTGGCGATTACTGTTTCGCTACGGGGCCATAACTCCTTGTTTTGCTTCATACTTCCTTCACAAAATTTCAAAGTTTTCATAACTCATCGGCGTCCCACACTCCCCTCTTTCATTTTCTTTTGACACGTGTCTCCCTCTGATTCATTGCAAAGCCACGCTTCAAATTACCACTTTAACTCATTTTTCCAAAAAGGCAACATTTCCCTTTTTCCTCCGGCGGTCCGCACTCCCTTCTGCCCCTGATCCTACCACGTGTCCTCTCCTGATTGGCCCAACGGAACCGCAGCCCTTTTCACAACTTTTTCTCCCTTTTGCCAAAAATAAATTTTTTTCTAAGTCCTTCGCTAGCCTTCCATCCCACTTTTGATGAAAACATGACATGTGTCCACCTCTGATTCACTACGGGCCTGCACTCTAAAGACACCACGTGTTCCATTCTGATTCATTACGGGCACTAGGCATTTTCTTTGTACTTTAAATATTTTTTCCAAAATGCCTTAAGGCACAAAAAGACATGCCCATCCACCTTCACTCTTCCCGCGACATGTGTACCTCCTCTGGGCCTACGGAGATGTGGGGGAAACTTGCACTTTTTTTCCAAAACAAAAAAAAATGTTAAGTTTTTTGAGAAGACCCGCTGAACCTTTTCTAATCACAAACGACCACGTAGGGGAATATTTTGAGCTAAAATTTGATGGGAAAAGGACACCCATATGACCATAAACAAATGCATAAATTGCCAGCGATGCCCCAGAATGCCGAAGATGAATTTTACGGGAAAATGATGCCTGTTTGACTGTCAAAACATAGAAAACACTACGGATGCCCAAAATCAATTTTTTCTTCGTGGGTGAAGAATTTTTTGATCAAAAGACAAATGGAAAGTGTTTTTATGAAATTTACGACCATGACAAGGGATATTTGAGGGCAAATAAGTATAAAACAAATAATCTCAAGCTCCAAAGGTTAGGAAAACATGGGAAAAATGGCAGAGGCATTTGAACAGGAAAAATTAGGGAAAGGTAATGAGTTTGCAAACAATCCAATGCACAAGAATGAAGCTACAACTTTACATAATCGATTTCATGAGGAATTTATTTTTCAGAGCACAAAGAGCAAAGGGGAAACATGGAAAAATGGTAGAGGATCAAAATGGGATCCAACATGATCTTCTTGTGGAGGAGAAGGAGTTTTGGAATGGAAAAATGGCAGAGGATCAAAATGGGAACCAACATGATCTTCTTGGGATAAGAGGAAATAAGATGGAGAAGGGGAATCCTCAATGAGGGTAGGCAGACAAAAAATAGGAGCATGGGAAACAAGATGAGATGGTATAGGTTGGGGAGGAGGAATGGGAGACCTATAATATTCTATAGAGTAACCCCATTAATAGGGCTGCTTAAAAATAGATTGGTAAGCCTCCATTTATTCAACTGATTCCGTAATCTGCGATATCATTTCAACCAAAAACTATAACTTTTGTTGAGGGCTGAACCAACTTGGTGTAAATCTTGTCCATGGGTAGGGATAACTGAAACCAATCATGGCCACCTTCACCATACATGTAACTCTAGCTTGTGCCATGGTTATCTCCATCTCTTCAATCTGCCTATGGAAATCAACATCTTCCATGGAAATGCTTCCATCATCTATATAACCTTGTTCTTGATAAACATTTTGATTAGCTGAATAACCATACAAATCATCAGAGGGTGGGTTATACACATGTTCTTCATGATGGGGCTCATAATATTGATTTGTGGAAATATTATCAAAAGACAGAGGTTGAATGAAATGGTTTTTCTGCTGCAAATGGGAATCCCAGGAAGGAAAATAAGTCATGATTGTAAAAATTCATAAATGGATTAAAATGGAAAAAAGGAGGGAAAATGGAAAGAAATAGATGGAAGCAGTGAATGGAATGAAAGGGAAAGGTATGCAACTAAGAATAATGGGTTACCTAAATCAGTGGAGTTTTCAGATATGCTTGAATGTTGCCTCCAAAGGTTGAGATCTCACCAAGAGCACATCAAACTTGCTGAGATGATGATGTAGACCTAGATACACATGTCTAAAATATATAATTTTCACGTGCTTGTCCCACTAGACATACCAAAACTATCAGACCTCAAATGTGCACTCGTGCCCGAATCATAGATAATTCAGGATTTGAGACAACATGAGACTGTCTCCAATTTGTGGGACTAAAACTGAGACAGACCCTCAGAGAAGGCTGACTTCCTCTACTTACCCTAATGCTAACACTACTCCCAATACTAAAAGAAAATCCTAACCTAAACATACTAAGGGACCATGGATAGAAGGAGATGTAAAAAAGGTAAATCCTAAGCTAAAAGGTGCAACGATAGCACTAGGAAAGGGTCGATCACTCTCCACAAGGGTGAAAGAAAGATGGAAAACATGGGTGAGAGGGAAGAAAAAACATGCCATAGATGAGAACCACGTAGATCTAGCTTTATTTACATGAATAAAACATGAAATGGAGCCTGCAAGTGAAGGAAACACACAACCTGCTAGAAATGTGAACAAAGAGGCAAAGAAAAAATAAAACACGAGACTAGGGTAGAGAGATGGCCACAAAACTCAATTTTATTGATCAAGAGATGCACAATCATATCCATTCATGTTAGAAGGTGAAAATACATTATAGAGACCAAACTCAAGGTTTGAAACTCATAGGAATTTGGCCACCATTTTGACATAGTTCCGTTATAACAAAAGAGGGATCTGTATTTTTGAGTAGAACTCTTACATTTATTAAAAAAATAAAGAGAGGAGGGGAGAAAGAGAGGGAAAATTTAACTCAAATTTCCAACCACCGAAAATAGTAAATAAATTCCCTGAAATAATCTGGGCACCTTTGGTTACCCACTATAACACACAATTTTCCTTTTTGGAGAAAAGATGGGCACCCATAATGCATTAAATGCTGGTAGTTGCGCCGCCTAGAACTACACCTTTTGTGTGTTGGAGAAGGATTCAAAATTTTCACATATCTATCCTAAATAAAATTAAAAAATCTAATTTCCATTACATAGAGGATGTTGAGACATTTCCATCAATATGAGGTTTGCAAAAATCGAATCATCAGATCAAAAGTTATGGCAATTTTAGTCTCCCAAGGAAAACTGTCATTTTCCTTTTATATGTGGTTTGAATTCAGTGGATTTATCTCCTTAGCCACAAATTTTTCTTTTCATCCATGACATCGCTTCCACAACTTCATCAACTACTCTATTTTGACCTGCAGCATCTACTAGCTTGGCACAGATTTTAAATCATCACCCGCAGATCCTCTTCTTTAATCCACAACGCTCTATTTTACATTTTCTACTTGTTCAAACTTCAAAGGCATTTCATATTTTCCCATGGCATAATCAAACTCTTTACAACCTTTGTTCTAAGTCCATGGAAATCCAATTCTATTTTTGCAAGGGTTACAAAAATAGACAACATGGACTACTTGGAAAATGCCCTCATTTGATAAATTTTCCGCATAACTCATTTAAGAACAAGAAAATTTAATCCAAATGAGTGATATCAAGTCCAAATCACATTCCCTAATAGTTGAAATGGGAAAGGGAATGGGAAAAAGGAGAAAAAACAATAAAAAAGGACCAACCTAAAAAGGATGCAAAGACTTCCCTATCCAAACCCAACACTAGTAATTTTACTTCTACTTCTAAGTCTAAACAAAAGAAGGAAAAGTGTAAGTGTTCATATTCTAAAAAGTTATAACTTGAAGAGCATGAATGCATGAGAAATTTGTTTGACCACCTAACTCATTTAATTAATAAGAATAACATAGGGGTTCCTGAGTCTATCGAGAAAAATGTTATGAAATCCGAGTCTTATAAAGTAAAGGAAAACAAGTCTGAGAAGAAGAAAGACAAATACCTCCTAGCAATAGTAGCTCGGTCATTCATATGGGTTATAGATTTCAGTGCCTAGTACCACATGGGTTCCTCACACATTAATTTTTCCAACATGGAACCATGTAACATGTCCCAAATCACTTTAGGTGATGACACATCCATCCTAGTGGGTAGTAGCGGATCAATAGAAGTTGACAGTGGTACCTTCAATGATGTCTTTAGTGTTCCCCAAATTTCCACCAACCTTTTTTTTAGTCTACAAAATCACCCATATTGGTCGAGGGATGCATGTGGAATTCAATCCTAACTTGGTGATCATTAGAGAGTTGCATAGTGAGTCTACAGTGGAAGAGTGAAAGGTAGACCACCAGGCCAAGTTGTACACCTTTTCCCACCGCTTTGCTAACTCACACTGATGAAGTTAGTAAGCTATGGCACAAAAATTTTGGCCATGTAAACTACTATTACCTTTAGAAATTAAACCAACATGATATGATTAAATATTTCCTTGAGTCAATTTTTGAAAGGGTCATTATGAGGGCTACGCCCTTGGGAAGTGCCTCGAAGAGAAATTCGGCAAGGGAAAATCTTGGAGAGATTATCACAGTTCTTAGAATTGAAAATAGAAGGGAGTATGTGAGAAATTTTTATGATCAATTTTCCACCTTCAAAGGTATTTCCTTACAATGTATAGTGAATTACAAACCTTCACAAAATGGAGTTGTAGAAAGGAAGAACAAAAGCCTTAAAGAGATGGCCAATTGCATGATTCAATCTAAACCCCTTTCACTGCAATATTTGGTAGAAGTAGTAAATTATGCTCGCTATATTCAAAATATGATTCCACATAAAGTAGTAAAAGGGATGACCCCCTTTGAGGCTTGGTATGGATGTAAACCTAATATTGAGCACTTTAGTGTCTTTGGTTCAATTCTCATGGCTCAAATACCCAAGAATAAATGTAAGGCCTTAGAACCATAATCTAAACCTTGTATCTTTCTCAATTATACTGAAGGTGTGAAGGGCTATAAATTTTTTAACCCCTTACTCATGATCTATATATCAAGAGAAGTGTGAAAATCTAAGAGTCTTCATCTACTTCCACTTCTCTACCCACAAAGGTCACTCTACCCTGCTCTAACCATAATTCAAACTCTTCTAATGACCTTGTTAATCCTGAGACTCCCGCTCCTCCATCGTCTAATTCTAACAATAATGATGATGAGGAATATCCCCTCTCACTTAAGTAATGACTCAAAATATTCTGAGCCTGACTCTCCTTCCAGTCTTTTTTGGGCTAGGTAGACCTTACAGAGTTCTAGTGATTAGATAGGGATTCCTTTAGATGAGATACAAACTTGATCAGAGTTTGTTTGGCCCCACTTCTTCTTTACCTTTCCCTTCAATCCACCATATTTTTTAGGAGGCTAATAATATTCTTGAGTGGGATTATACTATGGAGGAATATTCCTCTCTCATAAAGGATCATACTTGGGATCTCACCCCTCTTCCAAAAGGAAGAAAAATGATTCAATGTAGGTGGATATATCGAACCAAGTATGGGAGCGATGGGAACATCGAAAATTTTAAGGCACATATTGTAGCAAAGGGTTTCTCCCAAGTTCTTGGGGTTGATTATTCTAAGACCTTTGATCGCATCACCAAGATGACTTCTAGTTGACTGATCCTAACCATAAATACCACTAACAAATGGGATGTCTACTAAATGGATGTTAAGTGTGCCTTTCTTCATGGTGACCTATAGGAAGAAGTCTATATGGAACAACCGCCAGGTTATTTCCAATATTCCTCCCTTGTTTGTAGACTTAAGAAGTCTATTTGTGGCCTCAAATAAGCCCCTCATGTTTGGTATACCAATACAAACTCTTTTGTTCTCACTTTCAGGTTCACTAGGTGTCACTCTGACAAAAATGTTTACATTATGTGGAAAGATGAGTCCATGATTATCTTAATTATGTAAGTCAATGAATTGTTGATTATAGGAAACTCTTCATACATAATTTATTCTATTAATACTACCTTAGCCAACAAGTTCTCCATGACCAACTTGGGTTTGCTTCATTACTTCCTTGAGATTCCAATCACTTAGTCTGACTCGGGTATCATCATTGCTCAACCTAAGTATGCCCTTGATTTGCTTGTTAGGTTTAACATGGTTGATTATAATCCATCTCCCACTCCCTTCCTTTATGGATTTAAGTTAGTAGCTGATTTCTCCACTCCTTTTAATCGATGGTACTCTTTATCTCCAATTTTTGGGAGCCTGATCTACTTAACCCATACCAAACGGAATTTATCATTTGTTGTTTGCATTGTTTCTAGATTTATGTAGGAACCTCATGAGATGAATTAGAAAGAAATAAAGTGGATTCTTCATTATATTAGAGGAGCCTGTAACAATGACATACACTACTTTTGGGGGATAGAGATTGACTTGGTTGGGTACACAGATTTTGATTGGACTATTGATCTAGATAATAAAAAATCTACCTCTGGATATATATTTTATCTTGGAACTAAGGTCCTATCAATCAGTTAAGAAAGAAGAAAAATGTGATTGATTTATCTTCTACATAGGAAGAATGCAGGGGAGTGGTAAATGCTGCCACTGAAGGTATTTGGTTACATAAGATTCTGATAGAGTTTGGTATTCAGTTTAGGCAACCTACCATCATCTATTGTGACAACCTTAGCACTATCTCCATCCATAGAAATCTTATTCAACATAAACGAATGAAGGACATTGAGATACACATGCAATTCATCAAGGAGTTAATTCTTGAAGACATCATCAATTTTTAGTACTTCCAGACAGTAGATCAAATTACAGATATTTTCACCAAACCATTCAATGAAGCCAAGTTTCTTCACTTACACTCTCTACTTGGGGCGAGTTCTACTGATGGAGCTCATCTAGTTTGGGATTTCTAGCCCTATTCTCCCTCTTCTAGAAATATTATAGTTTATACATGGGTACTGTACTTACCCAAAAATGTAGGTACAGTGCTCCCAGAAAGTGGTTACAGAAGCCCCAATGCTAATTCAGGTCTCTTTGCAAGGTGTTAAAAATCAGGAAAAAGCTTATCGAGTGTATTTTTGCATCCCAAATGATTTATCCAAGCTCCGTGTTCTTCATTCTATCCTCTACCCACTTTTTCTTTGCATTTTGATCTTAAGTGATAGGACCTCTACCCTGCCTAAGCGGAGGTCCTATGACCACTGCCTAGGACAGCGTGGCGGTCCTGTAACCCCCACCCTGTTCAAGGTGACGGTCCTGTGCATGTTTTCTAGAATGTTCCGACGAATACGTCAAACATAAAAATTCAACTTTCACCCACATTCCTCACCCACTTTGGCTCTCATTTATGTTTTGGCCACCCAGTAAATAGTGTTTTCCCTTTGTTTATAGTAAAAGAGATCAATTGGGAATTACCCTTTGGTAAATGCAATTGCTATAAATAGCTAGCTTGTTTTCAAAAAAAGGCCCCTCTCCTTCTTTATTTAATTATTTAGTTTGTTTGAAGTTCTTTCTTAGAGTTCCAATAGTTTCATATTTTTCATCAGTTATCACCCTTCCCTTGATGTTTAGAGATCATTTGATCTTATTTTTTCCATCTTACTTCATTAATGTTCCATACAATTAGTTTATACTATAGGATAGTTTCAGTTCTATATTAGAATCCATCTTAGAGCTACAAATTTTGTTTGTCACAACAGTTAGTTTCTATAATTATCAGTGTATTTGTGTTGTATTCCTGTAATAAATCTTGCTATGAATTACATAATCAATCTCTACTCACTTGCATTATCCCTCATCTTACTTGCATTGTATTCGATCTATATCCAAAGATTGTCTTTGTTCAAGTATCTTCTTCTGTTGACGCTATCATATAAATGCTTTTATAGATTCACGAGAACACAAAGAAACAAGGGGATCACATTGAGTGGAAAAAGTCACACACAACCGGATTTACCACTTTTCAGTAAACTCTAGGTTTGAGCTATCAAAGTTCTAGTTATAATATATCAAATAGAGTAGTAAATTATTTCATTTCAGGTCAAAATATCGCTTTTGATATTGCAAGGGGAGCTATGGGGAATGATAGTTTCTGAGAAACTATGATTCATTCCTCACTTATGAGGTAGGATTGAGAGTCTTTCAATTAAAATTAGTTAGTTATTTAAATATTTAGGATAAACTCGTAATTACATATGAAAATAACTATACTAGGCTACGTTGCTTGTTTTGATTCTGTTATTAGATTAATTGTCCATTTTCCTGAATGTATTATAATAACAGCTCTTTTAAATTCATTAAAATACGTCATCAAAAATACAAAAAATAGACAGAATATATGCAAAGTGTGGATATATATTTTGTAACTATCTTATTCATTTTAGTTAAAATTGAATCATCTTTGCATGAAAATCATGAGATCTCAGAGAGCCCAAAGAATATGTATTTGAACCGATAGTTCCTCAACCAAATCTCCCCACAGCAGTAGCTGATATAGATCAAGACCGTAGGATTCAAGTTTTTCAAACAACAGTAAACCTACGAGTAGTTAGCGAACAATTTAGAGAGTTGAATATTAAGGATGACAAGGCATACACATTCTGGTCAAATCACCCCAACTATATATTGCCTTGATAGGATATCCGCATGACCATACAAGAATTCGAAAGAGAACAAATATTTGGTTGCAACTCCTTTAGTTCCATAGCCTAATGCATGAGAGACCTCCTCATCGACATAGATACTAGATTACGTATTCAAGTTGCTAGAACACCTATAAGGTATTATGAGAAAATTACAGAACTTCTAGTTCTAAACATGGAGGCTAAGAAATCTTATGACTATTAGATAGTTGGGAGAAGAGATTGACTCTTCATATGGCCATAGGAGGTCTGCCACAATCACAAACTTATGGTTATGACCCAAAATTCCCACAACCCAATGGGCCTACCGATCAATCAGAAATTAACATTGGTTTACACACACTAATATTCAGATCCCCACCATTTCTGTCAGATATCATTTCACAATTCTCCATATTAAACATAACAACTAATCAAGCTAAGGATTTTTTGACCAGACTAGAGAATCATCCATAAAAATCTGGAGGATCCACCACACCTCTCATCACCATTTTGCATGACCTTGTCTAGAAATATACATGAAACACCTATAGGTCTTTTTCCACATATACAACAAGCTAATAAATAGGATCTCCGACAGAGCTCGACATTGATTGGAGCCTTCGAATAGATATTATATTTGAACAATCCATTACCCCAATTTAGGTTAGGAGAGCTTTCTTTTCCTTAGACTTACAAATTCCATTATTATGTGTCAAAGATATAAGATTACCCTACTAGTTTAACTGTATCTATATAAATTCCATTCTCACCAGCTGTCCTAGTATGACCTCAGGAGGTCAGGTATGAAGTAAAGCTGCTTGTAGATTCTCATGCTCACATGTCACTTATCTACCTTAAAAGAGCATTGGTGAATCCACTGCTCGTTTTATTCAACAGATGGCATACGGTTCTCTACTCATCATTTCAAGTTCTCTCATCCAAACATGGATCAGATGGAACTATTTTGAATGTATTCAGATCATTCCCTCAATATGATCAGGATATGAGGAAATAAGTCTAAAAGTCTCCCAAGTCTCAAAGCAACTTATGATGAAGTAAATAAACAACCATCTCTCTCGCTTTTTATATGGGCTGACAAGCTAGTCAAGTAGATTAGTGGTGTTAAGAAACTGCCCCTTAAAGAACAAGCTGGGAAATTAATCGTTCCCATATCAAAACAGTTACAACCTAGCCTAATGCACAGGAATACAACAATCAAGGACCCAAAATCTCTAAAAAAATGGCATTTATTGGAGAATACATTTCAGATCCTCAGGTTTTGTAATAGACCAAGTTAATCAATAGAAAACGTTGTAAACATTTTGCCACTCCCATTAACAATTAGTGAAATGAGGAGTACTTTACTCCAACAATGGTACGTGGTGGATTTTAACGCGTCCAAAACATGTACCATCACAACAATAGGAAGCAAACACAATGGAAAATCCAATACACAAGGTCCAAGATCAAACATCCAACTGGATATCAGAGTCAAAACCAAAGGAAACATACTCTAAATGATGCTTGGTAACTCTAATAACCAATTCATACCTAGGGTATCAGAACCCCTTTACAGACCATCAGCAGGTTTACAAATCAACAACCATCAAGGCAAAACACTGTCCCAATTCACCAATCGTGGTTATCTCAGCCTTAGATTCAAAAATTTATGAGGACTAGGAACTTGCTCAAGCAACTACAATAATTTCATGTAGTGTTTTCCAGGCAAGACCAGGAAGACCCAACTCTCTGCATCATCCCAACCAGGTATGACCTCCTTATAGGAACATTCACATTAGGCATCCCTCGCTAAACACTTACACAGGGGTAGTTATCCCCAACAAAATGCACCAACTCAAGATCGCATTTTCAAATGATCCACTCTAGTTGAAAATCATTCTATCAATCCCGGTGTTAGCACTAAACAAGTGGATATGAGAGCAAGGGTCCTCCCTACTGGTAGGAACATTTATGATCATGAAGCACTCAAATGGATACATGTTCTCCTCTCACTAGGATCGTTCACTTAACCAATTAGGAATTTCCTTGACTGTCCTTGCAAAGATAGTATGGTCTATGCCAGAGTTAAACATTGAGCTACCCGTAGCCAACCATAACCCCCTCAGAACATGGGATTATCATTGGTCGAAGCCTATGCGGTAGGGAAGTTACTCAGAATATTAGAACTAGACCCTACATTTCAACAAACGAAGTGATAAAACTTCTATAGGCCTGCTTCATGATTTACCTAAATACAAAGTGGACTTAGACCCAAATGCACATATCAAGGCCTCTGCCACGGCTATTTGAGTACTCCCTTAGGATGGGGTTGTTGCTAAGATACTCTCCCTAAAACCATAGAGGAGCTTTCTCTTGATTGGTACTACAGCATACCTAAGGCCTTGTTACATTCAATTAAACATTACTCCTGTTAGAGTTTATCAAAGCTTTTGACATGAACACATTGTTAAGACCAGGAATTAGGGACTTCTTGCATATCTACCCTCCAAGAGCAGTCAGATAGGGATACTGAGTTTATCATTTGATATAAACAAAGATGACAACAGACGTTCTGAAATTACGAATCAGCAGGTTGACTCCAAATTTACATTTATCAAGTATAGGAACTATGTGATAATTATTCCTTAATTCGCACAATGATTAGATGATAAAGGCATAAGTTAACATAGTCCCCTTCTCTTTTCTTCAAAAACTTGGGATATGGAGAACTCACAAAGTGCTCTCCGACATACATGAAGTATACACTAGGAGGTTATGATAGCCTCAAGGCCATGGATACAAACTTGGTGAACCATAATTCATTACTAGTCACCTTTTCTGGAAGACCTAAGACAACCTCATCCTAATATGTTCTATAGGAATACCAATCAAGGACCCAAAATCCTATAACCAAATCACTTACAACAGATGGAGTAACAAACCAAGTCAAAAGAGCAAACATTGTAAGATCTTTAATGCCACCTGTTAATAATCAACTGAAATAATAATTTTACTCCAAGCGGAATCAATAAGCGGTGGCATTTTAATCACCCAATAATAACCACAAGCATACAACTGTCACTTAAAAAATAATGCAAAATCGCACCCCACATTGAGGAACTCCCAACAAATTAGCGCAAACCAAATAGATGGTCAGAGTTAGAACCGAAGTTGATACCCGTAGAAACCATAACAAGAACATTAAAAATTCTTCTCAGAATGAGGGAATTCCAGCTACCATTAGCAAGTGAGGCAACATCAACAAACGTTGGTTAAAATCCCATTAGGGACTTCCACAAGATTCAATCAATGACTTAGATAAAGACCTTGTCGTCACTATAATCCTTTTTGCATTTGATTCTAAAGAGACTCTCCCACCCATAGGGATACACCTCTTAGAAGCATTAGGTTCTTAGTCATTTAATTAATTTTCTATGGTACAAGTACCCGACGCCAAATGCAAGTAGACATGGGTAGAATTTCCCCATCCAAATGGCACCCAAGAAAGGGATACTGAGACTTCCATATTTGATGGAGCTAAGAAATCATGCTAACGGACGCTGAAATAGGTGCAGAAGTGCGACCGATACTTTACATTCTACCGAAGTAAGGGTGTTATAATTATGCCTTTAAATAACGATTGAAGACTGGGGCAACAGTTAACGAGGCTAGTCGAAGCCCTTACGAACTCGACCTTCAAACCAAGATAGTTGATATGGTAGAAGACAAATGGGTGTCTGACAACATTAGAAATACACTAACAGGACATGAGAGCACTCAAAATCTACTTCAACCAAGTCTCCAAGTTATACCATGAGACCTAGAGACCCAACATTTCCTACAAATGTTGGTAAAATGATCAGGTAACTTAGATCTAATATAATGACTTAACTTAATATCACCTTCATGAAGGCAATCCCTTCTTGGATTTGTTCCAAGAAATAAGATCCTTACACTTAGGGAAAATGCTCTCTGTAGCAACATCAGGCCTTGGTCCTGTTTAACTCTTAACATTACATCCTAGCTGACGGAAAACACAAGTTTTACCATGTATTCACTTTGATGTACTGAACCGTCCAGTGTATCATACCAGCAAACCATATTAAGTTCATATTTGACTAGAAGCTAAGAATGATTTTTCTATCCATAGAAGCTGGAAATTGCAAATCTAGTGATAGGTGACCCAAATTCCAGCATATACAAATGATGACCTAATGTCTATAGCTAATTATGTTAGGGACTCACCGCAATGATTGTAGATCTTTCTAGTAGTTAACTAGATCTACCTATTCTTCGACCTTAAATTCTATGGATATGGAGATACACCCTAGGAACTTCTTCTCTTCAATCAGAAGAAATTTGTATGGTAGAAGTAACCTATGTAGAAGAAACAGACACGATGAATCATCACAATAGTGGATCTTTCCCTAATACCATATTGGACTCTTCCTACTTCAATGGAGCTAGATGTCGCATGATGGAGTCTCCTCCAGGAAAGTGATATTGATATCCTACGGGAAAGAACCTACCTTTTGCCTTTAAACTACCTCTGAGCCCCACCTGAATTTGAAGAAGGCAACACTTCTTTAATCGAAGAAACAATTGACATAAACATTAGAACGGAGGAAGAACCAAAATTTTTGAAATTGAAGATCCTCATTAACTCTAGAGGAGATTAGAAATACATACCTACAAAATCCTACAAAGATCATCAAAAGGATTTCATGTTTAATATCAAATAAATGATAGGAATTGCACCACATATTGCAGTACATAATCTTGATCACTAAACTAAATGCAAAGCTAATTAAACAAACAAGTCCAATGACCAAAAGTGGCTCTTATAGTTGGAAGGATAGAAGTGGCTCTCACGATGAAACTTCAGTACTAAAACTTCTCCAAGTGCGTATTCATCAAACCAATTGACTATTCACAATGGGTATCTAATATTGGATCCTCTGTGCTGAACAAAGAACTCGGGAAGATATGCATTTGCACAGACTTTCGGATATTAACAAATCTTGTCCCAAAGATGATCTTTCCCGTTACCATCTATTCCTCGTCCTATTGTTGATACAACAGCTGGATTTGAGATAGTTGTCCCTCATGGATGGGTTCTCAAGGTATAATCAGATTAAAATATCTAAACATGATCAAGCCAAAACTACGTTTATAACTCCCTGGGGAACTTATTGTTATGATATCATGTTGTTCGGTCTTAAGAATGCTTTTCGCTATATATTAGTGGGAAATGACATACATATTCCATGATATTATCCATAAAATTGTGAAATCCTACATAGATGACTTATTGGCCAAGGCCAAGAAGCGTTGTGATCACCCAGAAGTACTCCATATCATCCTCTCACGATTGATTGAATATGGTGTCACATTGAACCTAGAGAAATGTGTATTTGGTGTGATAGGAGGCAAGCTTCTGGGTTACATTATATCCTCACGAGGGATTGATGTTGATCCAGCCAAAATTCAGGATTGTTCTTGAAATGATTCCACTGTCAAACGAGTATGGTATCAAATCATTTCTTGGGAAGCTCGGTGCAATCCGAAGGTTCATTCTAGATTTAAGTTTTTCTATTCATCCAATCAACAATCTGTTAAAGAAATATTATGACATTGATTAGACAGAAGAATGCAACGAGGCCTTTGAAGTAGTTAAACGCTTCTTGTTGTCTTCACCCATGCTAATGCCTCCCAGACCAGATCATCCTTTGATCCTATATTCACGGGCTACTGATGTCTCGCTAGCCTACATGCTGGCTCAAGAAGACAATGATAAATGAGAATGTGCAATCTATTTCATTAGCCGAACGTTGCTCGATTATGAAACATGTTATACACAGGAAGAGAGAGAATGCCTTTCCATAGTCTTTGCAACAAAACATTTAAGACATTACATGTTAAATCAAGAAACAAGGGTCATTGTAAAGACAGATCATTTACGAACATTCCTCACGCAAGGGTCTTTATCTAAAAAGGTTGGACATTTCATAACCTTAATGGGTGAATTTGAATTAACATTTGTAAACAAAAAATCCATTAAGGAACAAATCATTGCAGACTGGTTAGCTGACAATCCGTTAGATGGAGGTGATCTGGTAAATCTGGACTTTCCCGATGAGTGTATATACTTTATCAAAACTAGGCCCCCCATCTCTACATGTCCCCGGTACACTGACATCATCAATTTTATCATGGACCATACGTACCCAAAAGGTGCCACATCGCAATAAAGAAGGTGGCTACGCATTATCACTGCTAAATACATTATTTTAGAACAAGTATTCTATCGTAAAGCCTTTGATGGCATGCTTCTAAGATGCGTTGACACAGAAGAATCCAAGAAGATTCTTTATGAATCCCACAATGGGATATGTGGAGGTCACTTCAGTGGTCACACCACTACTCACAAAATACATCAGATGGGCTATTTTTGGCCCACTCTTAAACATGACTTAGTAGAGTTTGTACGTAAGTGCCACAAATGCCGAATAATTCTCCCACGAGATTCACATGCCAGCACAATCTCTGCAACCAATAGCAACCCCATGGCCTTTCTCCACATGGGGTCTAGATTTGATAGGTAAATTCTCTCCCTCATCGACAGATGGCCATAACTTTATAATTATGGCCACAAAATATTTTACCAAATGGGTAGAGGCCATGCCTCTCACCATCGTACCAGGTTCAATAATCACCAAGTTCATTCTGAACCAAATCATTTGTAGGTACAGTGTCCCACAAGTCATTATCTCAGATAATGGCACATCCTTTAAGAATGATGAGGTCCATGAGTTATGCAGAAAATTCAAAATAAACCATCATACGGCCTCTCTTTACTACCCTCAAGCCAATGGACAAGCCCGAAGCAACAAACAAAACATTAAAGGCTATTCTCCTCAAAACAGTTAAGGAGAACAAATGAGATTGGCATCTAAAATTATATCTGGCCTTGTGGGCCCATCGAACCTTAATAAGAACACCAACAGGAGCAACCCCTTTCTCATTAGTATTTAGGGTAGAAGTAGTTCTCCCACTTGAGGTTGAAATACCTAGTCTCCGCATCTCATTACAAGGGATTCTGGGAGAAGATGCCTATAGAGAGGCACTCCTCTCTCAACTAGAAAGCCTTGATGAGGCTAGGACTAAATGTCAAACAAAGGCACAGAGCCTATGCTAACCGGATGTGCTAGCAATATAACAAAAATGTCTACGAGAGAGAAATATATGAGGGAGATCTAGTGCTAAGATTAGACAGCTGGATTGATAAGAAAACCGGTGAAGGAAGGAAATTCCGGCCCAAGTGGTTGGGCCCATACCAAGTCATGAAGGACTACGGAAATGGTGTGTATCTCTTGTGTACATTAGAAGGTGAGGAATTTAATGAAACAGTCAATTCCTTGCATCTTAAATAGTTTTACGCATAAATCATCAAACCACCATTTGTATATTATATCTACCTGCATTGCATTAGTCACTTAGTTGTTTCATTTTGTTTCACTCATTTCGTAAAAATTTAGTCAAGGAACTTACTCTTAAGCAATCTATTATAAATTTCTCAAAATGTTGGTAAAAGCATTCAAATCACACTTCTCGTTATTTTTCATAACATCATCAAGTAGTTTTAAAATCTTTTCATCAAGTTTGACAGACAAATATTGACGAAAACCATACCAAGGCCTGCATACTTGGTTTTGCTCTTTTCTTTCTACTAGGTGAAGTTGTTCTTACCTATGGTCTGTTCTAGAAGCTTCTTGGTGTCACATCTATCCCTCTTACATCTCTTTGAAACAAGGATATCCCAAAATCACATATCAGAAGTGTCAAAATCAAATAGAATCAAAAATACCAAGAAAACAGAATATTTTATTTTACACACTTCTTTGCCCCACCAACCTTCGGTGATAAACCCACATCTCTTACTAGTGGTGCGAGGTTGGGAAAGGAAAGAAGTGCCCTTACTCACCTATATCCTTCCTTTGGTGACAAACCCATGCTTCTTACTAGTAGCATGGGGTAGGGTGTGGGGGGTCCATTCACACAAATTAACAAACCTTGGTATTTTTGGAAGTATAGATCAAATTATATTAAGTAAAAATAAGTGTCCAAATTCCAAAGAGATCAAATCCTCAAAACCAGATTTTGTCAACCAGGTTGCCATTTATGATCTAAGTCTAGATAAACTGGAAAGTAAGTTCACTTTCTGAGCTTGGTGGTAGTTTTGAGTAGGGTAAGTGTGTAGGTCTAAGTTTGGTTTCTGTCACTAGTTTGTCTATCTCTCATCATTCCATTCAGTCAAACTCATACAATTTGTGCCCTTCCCAACTCTTGGTGTTGAGCCCTCGCATCTTACTAGTTGCATGGAGTTAGGGAGTGGGGGAAAGTTCATCTCTTTATCACTATACATTCATCATGTTTTGCCAACATAAGAAGAAACAACAGACATTTCCCAAAGAAGCCAAAAGTTCAGTACTACAATATGTTTCACATCATCACGTATATCAACATTACAAAAGCAAATAAAAGTAAAAATTTTGTTCAGTATTTTGTTATCATTTTTCATCCATTGCATACATTCTGAAAAGCATATAAAAACAAATACTCTAAAAACATCTAGTGTACACATGTGAAATGAATCACAAAATTCTAGACACAAGAAGATCTAGATCCAAAAAGATATATATATATATATATATATATATATATATATATATATATATATATATATGGTGTTTTATGTACAATGCCATCATGCACTAAGGCATGGTCAAAATGCTCAATGAGCCCAGAAAATACAAAAACACTCGTATAAATATCCAACCAAAAATCACTACAAAAAGGACCATGATCTCTCAATCCCTGTGAGATCCCTCAGAAGGTGCACGACCTCATCTAGGACTCATGCTGTGAAGACACTCTGAATGTACTGAGGGCTCACGATCATAGACCAATAGCTGTGGTCTCACTATGAGAATGACTCCTCCTCATCAAGCGCTCCACAGTCCTATATCCAGCTACCTCAGCATGCGAAGAGAAGTCATGATCTTTGTCCGCCTTCCAGACAGGGGCAAAGACATCAGTATGTCTACCAGTTATGCTGAAGGTTCTCCCACATTTGTAGTAATCTTGGCCTGATGTACTCTCCGAAGGGAGCAGTAGAGTGTCTGTGCACACCTGGTGAATCAAGTCTCACCATCCCTCAGTGCTCGCTGTGAATAAAAGAGGAGAAATGAACAAGTTAGAAAGTTTTCCAAAATAAGATCAAAGAAAAATGAAACAACAAAAGGGAAATATCAACTAAACATTTCTAACTAAAAAAAAATCGAGAAAAGAGTAGTAACTCACTCGGATCTCTAGGCATCCAGGTGGGATCTCTAGGATCTTTGCCTACTACATGACACTTCCGCTGACTGTCATGCCTCTCCCACATCTAGAATGAAGTGACATCCTGCCACAGACTCATCATCTCCCCTTAAATCCTGAGAAGGGCAACTCCTCTGAAATCAGGGTCACCTTCTTTACACTCTCCTCCCACCCTCTCGGCCTGCAAGATATCCTGAGTGTCATGCCACTCAGAATCATTATCATCCTCCTCTATCCCACTAGCCCATAAGTCTCACCCTCCTCATCCCCTCCTCCTCCTCCTCTATCTCCTCCCCTGTGAACTCCTTAGACTCTAAGTCCACATCAATGGGCTTATCTCCACTATGTGTAGGACTGGATGCCAATCTGAAGTAAAGGTGCTCAAGGAGCACTAGCTACCCCTCAGGCATGAACCACCCTCCTAGCTACAATGGGAATTCCAGGAGTGATCATGGTCTAACCTCAGCCTCTAGGACCTCCCCTAGCCTCGCGAACAAGATCTGTATATTGGCCCCACTGGAGGAAACATATAAATATAGGGGAGGCCAAACTACTTTGGTACTCTGTCGAAGGGGTGAATCTCCAACTTCCCCGTCCTGTCTATCAGCTGGCTAGTAGTATGGAAAGATGATCAATGTGAGTGTCTCCCTCTCCCCATAACCCTGCCATGGCCTGATAAGGAGTGGCCTCCATGTCTGTAGTAGTCAAAGAAGCCATTGGCTGGTGTGGTGTCCTAAGTATGGTCATCCCTATCCATCTCGCTGCCCTGACAGCCCCTGGATCCTCTTCATGTACACCTCTCTCATAAGGAATGATGTGCTCATACACCCAACTCATAACTAGAGTAGGGTGACTCAATGACTACCCCTGTAATCTGACCACCCTATACAAATCATGATAGGTGGTCCCAAGGATGTCCACTCCCCAAGCGTAAATGCAGCCATGCTTCCTCAATCTGTGTAATAATAGGAGCCCAATAGTATAAAAGAGTATCCCCTCCCTTATCCCCAATCAACCGCGAGGCAAGGATGCCCATAATAGCCTTGCGGAGCACAGGAATATCTGAATCAACAATAGAGCGAACCTTCACCCCCTTCTTCGACCCCATGGAAACAACAACATCTCCCATATATGTGGCCTACTAGATCATCTGAGATCTGGATACTACTGTCTTAAGAGACAACCACCTCCCAAAGAATCGGGACCCCCCAATATATGGTAGACATCCTCAAGGGTGATGGTCCACTCACCCCTAGCACCTGGTAACTAGAAGGTATTCTAGTCGGCATCCCAATATGAGAATAAGTCACATATTATGTGACTAGAAGGAGCAATGTGAGGAACCTGAGAGATCCACAAGATGCTCAGCCTGCTGCAAAGTGTCTCTCTCAGCCTGGGTCAATGCATCCAACACTATCGGGAGCCAATCACACTCCCTCTCTCTGCTCCATCTAATATACTCCTCCTTCTTCTGCATCCACCCAAAAACACAGAAAATAGAGTAAGTTAGTAACATAATCCAACTTGAAAAATCATCAGGAACATATAAAAATGCTAAAAATGCAAAAATAATCAAGTAATACATCTCTTTTTACATTCTGTTCGAAACCGCCGCCCTGTGCAGAGTGGTGGTTTTGTAACCACCGCCTTCTAGGTGGTGGTGGTCTTGTAACTGCCGCCTTATAGGGCGGTGGTCTTGTAACCTCCACCTTCATAGGGTGATGGTCCCATGACTGCTTCCCTTTGTAGGGTGGCGAAGTCCTATCCCGAATCACCAAACGGCTCGAAAGCCCTAAAAACACTTAAAAATATGCAAAAATACATCATTTTAGATGAAATAAAGACCTACCCTATGGGCAACCCCCCTAGAGACTCATTTAAAACTAGCATTTTTTTTTTAAAATAATCCCCCCAAGAAAAATATTTCTACATTTCTATTTTTTAGGTTTAAAAATGATAAATTGAGAAGAACTAACCTGAGACTTCATGGGCCGATGTCTTGCTCTCAGAGGCATGATCACGATCTCGTAACGGACATTTTGACTGTACTCTCGTCGAAAATGGTCACCGTGGGTCCCAGAGCTCAAAAATCACCAAATCAACACACGTGCAAATGAATAGTAAAATGAGCTCGTTTTAAATATATATAGTATTCTAATTTGGTTTTGAATGTTTTTCTTCGCAGAAATGGAGCATCGATGGAGGTAAGTTCTAATCCCTACACAAATGGTAAGTCCTCATTTCATATTAATTTAATTTAATTTTATTTATCATTCGTGTTATTTTATCTATCTGCACTTGAGTCCTCTTTTCATTTTACAGGTAGCAGGAATTTGGATGGCAACATTTCGACACATCGGGCATGTCAGGTATAACTTCTAACTCCCCATTTTGGGACCACCATACTCAAACCCACCATTTTATGCCTCTTCATGGCTAAAACGCTTCTCCAAGGGGGAAATATGTACGTACCCAAAAATGTAGGTATTGTACTACCAGAAAGAGGTTACACGAAAACCCAATGATGATTCAGGTCTCTTCGCAAGGTGTTCAGAATCTAGAAAAGGCTCTCCAAGTGTATGTTTGCATCCCAAATGCTTTATCCAAGCTTTGTATGCTTCATTCTGTCCTCTGCCCCCTTTTTCTTTTCATTTTGGTCTTAAGTGATCAGGACCGCCACCCTTGCCTGGGCGGTAGTCCCATGACCTCCGCCCAGGAACAGGGCGGCGGTCCTATAGCTGCCACCCTGTGCATGGCAGCGGTCCTATGTGCGCATTTTCTAGAATGTTCCGACGAATGCGTCAAATGTAAAAATTCAACTTTCACATGCATTCTTCACCCACTTTGGATTTGCATTTATGTTTTGGCCACCCAGTAAATAGTGTTTTCCCTTTATTTATAGTAAAATAGATCAATTGGGAGTTACCCTCTAGTAAATGCAATTACTATAAATAGCCAGCTTGTTTTCAAACAAAAGGCCCCTCTCCTTCTCTATTTAATTATTCTGTTTTTTTGAAGTTCTTGCTTAGATTTCCAATAGTTTCATATTTTGCATCAGTTATCAACCTTCCTTGTACTGTTTAGAGATCATTTGATCTTCTTGTTTCCATCTCACTTCATTGTTGTTCTATACAATCAGTTTAGAGTAAGGTAGTTTCATTTCTAGATTAGAATCCATCTTAGAGATGTAGGTTTTGTTTAGTCACAAAAGATAGTTTCTAGAATTCTCAACGTATTTGTGTTGTATTCCCATAATAAATCCTACTAGGAATTGCATAGTCAAGCTCTGTTCACTTGCACTATCCCTCTCTTACTTGCATTGTATTCGGTCTATATCCAAAACTGCCATTGTTCAAGTATCTTCTTCTACTTATGCTATCATATACATGCTTTTTTTGGATTCATAAGAACATGAGGGAATGAGGATATTACACCGAGGGGACAAAGTCACACATAAACCAGATTTACCAATTGTTTTGTAAACTCTAAGGTTTGAGTTATCAAAGTTCTTGTTACAATATATCAAATAGAGTAGTAATTTACATCATTTCAATTAAAAACTCACTTTTGATATTTCCAGAGAAGCTATGGGGAATGATAGTTTTTGAGAAACTATGATTCATTTCTCACATCTGAAGTAGGATTGAGAGTCTTTTGATTAAAATTTGTTATTTATTTAAATATTTATGATAAAACTCACAATTACACAAGAAAATATCTATACCCTGGCTATGTTCCTTGTTTTGAGTCTATTATTAGATTAATTGTCCATTTTCTATGAATATATTAGAATATATGCTCTTTTAAATTCGTTAAAATACTTCATCGAAAATATAAAAGAATATAAGAACATATGCATAGTGTAGATGTATCTTTCATAATTATCTTATTCATTTCAGTTAAAATTAAATCATTTTTACATGGCAATCATAAGGACCTAAATATCCTAGAGAATATGTATTTGAACCAATAGTGCCTCAACCAAATCTCCCCATAACACTAGATGGTATAAATCAAGACCCTTAGGATTCAAGTTTTTCA